>CM042137.1:73453178-73484533 GCA_023376005.1 Doryteuthis pealeii | reverse complement strand
AAGAAGAGAGATACATTGCTTCTGTTGATGAGGATATTAGGACCTAGGTACATGAACATGTCACTTGTTAACTTATCAGTGAGGATCAGATTTCCATATGATTTGATAATCTCTCTATAAGCAGTCTACTGCTCTTTCCCTATGCGCGCATTAACGTTGCTTTCTGTTGATGAGATGATTTACATGACCTTAGGTACATTGAACGATTGTCCACTTTAATGTATCAGTGAAGGATCAGATTTCCATAATTGATTGATAATCTGTCTATAGCAGTCATGCCTTTTCCGTATGAGGCGCATTTAAACTATTGCTTTCTGTTGATGAATACTTCACCCATAGGTCAAGTGAACATTGTCCATTTAATATTTATCAGTGAGATCAAGATTTCCATATGCATTGGTAATTCTCTCTATAGGCAGTCTTATGCCTTCCTATAGTTGCATTAATCAATTGCTTTCTGGGTTGATGGAGATATTGCTGACCGGTAGGTACAATGAACATATGCTCCGACTTTCAGATTATCCAAGTGAGGATCAGATTTCCGATATGATTGATAATCTGTCTAGGTAGCAGTCTATGCTTTCCTATGAGCGCATTAACGATTGCATTTTCTGTTGACGAGATATTACTACCGGTAGGTACATGAAGCTGGTCACTGATTGATTATGAGAGCTTCGATCGCAATGGTCGGAGTAATAGGCATAATATCTTTATAACCAAGTGTGCAGTTATATGGTTTATGGATTGTATAGGTGATAGAAAAGAATGAGTTAATTAGTGTTAGAGAATTTTTTATAGAGTTCATATTTGTCTATTGATAAATATATTTGAATGTGACGATCGATGTCAAGGTAGCTCCGGTGACGTCCGCCCACTTTCTGCCAGCAAGCTATTTTACCGCATTGTTTTAACTTACTTCTAAAAATTAAATTCAGTTTGTAATAAATCAGTTGTTGAATTTACCTCGTCTTAACGTCCCTGATCATTCTCTTTTTTACCGATTGGTGTGTCCATCTCCTCACTCTTATTGATTTCCTATTGTAAATTCTGTGTATGTTCACGCATTTATTTTCTATTTGCAGGACACTCTGCTGAAGTGTCCAAGCCTCAACAATTATTTTGAGCTGGTTTTAAGGCAGTTGATTTAACAGAAATAAAGACTAACATAGATAAGGAAATAGTAACCGATAGTCAATTTCTGCTACTCAGGAAAGGTAACACAGGCGAATATATTTATTATATACATTCAGTTATTTTTGTAGGTATTGTTTACATTTCCAGTGTTTATATTGCAATATGACTGAGCTTTCTCTTCTTAAGGTATCTTTCATGATCAGCCAATACCCAGCTTTTCAACTGCTCTTCTTGTTTCTTGTCACTCTGCGCCGTGTTTGGTGCTGTTGCTATCTGTGTCTGTTCGCCTTCTGCCATACTGTCATCTTGTCTGTTTCATTGTTGTGTAACTTTACATCATCATTTTGTGTTTAATATTGTAGCATAATTATTGTTGGTCTACAGGGAATTTTGGGGATTGAAAAGAAAACCGGTGTTCGGATTTCTGGGAGAAAGAGAAGAAAAAGAAATAAGACCAGAGGTTTAGAAGGGTAAACACTCAACAGGGTGCCAGCAATTGAACTGGACAAATAACCCAGAACGTAGAGTTTGAAAATAAAAACAGCAATGTTCCAGGCTTTGCAACCGGAAGTGAAAAGTGGGGTGACCCTTCCCACCCCTGGGGAGCGAGAAATGGAAAGCAGGGAAAAATCTGCCTTGTTTTTCGCTTGGGCTTTCATAGGGGCAGACGGAGCTTCCTGAGGTCCCCCGTGATGTGTTGGCGCAAGTAGTATAGCATATTTATTGCGGTGCAAATGAAATTGTGTGTTAAGTTTACAAATGTAATTTTTTCCAGTGAAAAGTGTTCAAAGTGTGTGTGAGAGTTTTGTAAGTTGCAGAGACGTTTCGCTTCGGTTGAAAATATTTATGTATGTAGTGAGACAAGGTACTATAGCTGGGTTTGGAGTAATCGTGCTGTGGAAAGTAGGGAGGTGATCCACAGAGGACGCAACTTCATTTTAATTTCATGTAACATTGTTCCTGTGTTGGTAATTATACCTGTACTAAACAAAATGGCAATTACTTTTTGATTTCCGCCTCAGTAATTTAATTTTTTTTTTTTTTTTTAATTTTTGATAAAAAACAATATGTATTGAATAGTTAAGAAGTCACTGAGCACTAAGTATCGGAACCATTTGAGAGTTCATGGGAGCAGTTAGGATGATTGTCTTTAATTAATAGATGGCTTTCAGCTGAAATCGCTGCACATCATAGGAAAACTTCTGAACTTGCAGGTTCATATCTTCTAAAGTAGACTTTACCCCCAACCAAAATTGCTTATGACTTAGGCAGACATAGTAGATATTAAGAAAAAAGATATTAATGAAAAATTGAGAGGAGAATTTTGTAGACTCCCCGTAAGCACATAGGTGAAAAGTTGTTTGATTTTGGAGTCCATGCATTTGGGTGGGCAAAAAATAAACATTTTCCTATCAGGATATTAGGGTTAACAATAGTTGGATATTTGATTCTACAGGTCTTATTTGCCTAACAATACCAAATTTTAGAAATATGAATGTATGAAAGTAGTTTTTTTAACATTAAAAAAAAAACCACTAGAGATTTTGCGACACCGCACGGCCTTCAATTTTGAGGCAATAGCAAAATTATATCCACCCTCTAATCGGAACTGTAAGGTTTAATGAACTAAAATAATTTGGGCACACTTTCTAACTCATGAAGGTGAAACATTTTGTGCCAAATTTTCAAGTAATTCGGTGTAGTGTGGGTGCAGATTTCAATTTTTTCCGGTGTCTTTGAACTATGGAATGACTCCATATTGCGAAACATCGGACATAGTCTTCTCACTGATTGGAAATAAACTTTTGCAACTAAAAACAACCCTAAACACCTTTAAACAAAACCACAAACAATTAATCACGGCTTACCCAAACGGTGCTGTAGAACCAAACACTAACTAATGACTTACGCAAGCTAAAGGAACTGAAGAAATCACTAAAAGTAATAACATTACGGCTAATACTACGTGGCAGGTGCCGCTAACGTTGATAAAAGACTGTTATTAACGCCTTGGGTTTGCTTGTCCGAACTAAAACTACGAACTTTTCTATTCTTTGTGTAGCCCTTTTTTATGTGCATATATTGTTATTAAAACTGTTGCTATTCAATTTTCGTTGTACATTCTCTTCTGCTTTGGCTGCTGCTAAACTGGGTCCGACCTCTGTGCCTGCGGAAATCGTTTCTGAGATTTTAGGGCTCTGAGCCCCCTGGCGGTCTGACATTCAGGAACTAATTAGAGGGCAGATAACCCAAATTTCTGATATTGACAAAAAATGAAGCAAGTTAAAATCCAATAAGTCTTACTTTGAAAACACAGGAGAGTGAGAAAAACAAAGTTTCTCATTGCCTTTTGTATGAAACAATTGAAATTTAAACAGATATGATAGGAGGAGAATGTTTTGTATAATGAATTGGGACCATATGACCTTTAGGCATCGCCTTTTTTGATCTGCGAATTCAGAAGGACATTGGTTTTATTTACACCGTCAACATCCGGTTGTTTGTTAAACAGACGATTTTTAGAGTTTTAAAAAAATTATAAAACCCCTAACCCTAACCCCTAACCCCAACAAACAACCGGATTATTGACGGTGTAAATGAAAAAAATGATCTAATGACACGAAATTGAAAAGGGGTGCCTTAAGGTATAGGTCGCAATTATTGGATAACTGCATGGACACTGGTTGGATCAAAGTTTAGAGAAACATTTGTAAAAATATTCTTTCTTTCTTCTTCTTTTTTTCTTTTCTTTTTATTCTTTGTTATTGATCTCCCCAGTGAAAAAGTTATTTTGATTAAATTGCAACCACAGAAACAAAGAGAAAAAAAAGAAAAGAAAAGATTTGTATTATTATCAATATAATAAGTTATTAACTTTATTATTATGATAATAATACAAATCTTTTCTTTTCTCACATAATGTGTGAGTTCTTTTTTGATTTCAACAATAACATAGTACTCTCTAGCACGGGACGAGAGGAAACACATGGATTATTAAAAAATAAATGTCACGTTTCCTTCATTCGACCGTTGGTCATAGAATGGAATGATTCAATTGTATCACGGGAGGTAGAGAGATAAGCTTTATCAACATTTTTTGTGTTTTGCGTTTTTATATATCTTATTGTTGAATTTGTATGTAAAACTGTAAAGTTATGGATTAGATAAAGAAGACATGTTGTTGTTTCGTTAGTAGAACAGTGAGACTCACAAGAGGAACAATATCGTTTAAGCGTGGTAGGTAATCACCCCGTCCAAGAAATCAGCAGCAGTTAAGAATAACAGAAATAGCAGCAGGAAGAAATCTAAAAGCAGAAGATGAGAACGTATGACAACAACAACAGAGGATATTTCGTATTTGCTTGTGTGTTTTTTATTGACAATGAAAAAGAAAGGAATTTATTGATCTTCATTTTATTTGAGGAATAGTGGAAGATTTGTTTCTTATTTATTATTCCGATGCATATTAGTAGACACTTTCTATAGACAGCATTACATCGTAATTGATTTAAGCTTGCTGCTTCCTTCATCCAGCAAACGAAGAACAACATTCTAAAAGTGAAAGGAGAGGCATTTGAAAAAAAAAAAAAAAAAAAACCCAAAAAAAAACCACACACACACACACAAGAAAAAAAACCTGGATTGACAAATTCTTATTCACTTAAACAGTTCTTTGATGGATTTACCTAATAAACACTAAAAAAAAATGTTTATCATTTGTTACTTTCAGAAAAAAAAATGATACGAGAAAATTCTGTACATAATTCAGTTAATCAATATTTGGTATAAATCTGCGGTGCTGATACGATGATTCTGCAAAATAGTAACACAGTCAAACAAAAACATTGAAATTTTATTCAGAACATTTCCACAAAAGATTATTATAATATTTGCATTGAAAAAAGAATAGGGCAACAGCTGTGATCAACTAAATTAATATTTATATATGCAATAGAAAAATAGGACTGAAGTTAATTTGTACAAATTGATGTAAACACCATAAGAACAACACAACAACAAACAGGACCACCTTACTTGTCCGCAACAAATACAAACATAAATATAATATATATTTATACGATCAGACTAAAGTCGTGACCCACTGTCTGGTGAAGATCCAGATGACAAAGTGAAGGTGAAAAAAATAACAAAATAAGAAGTCAAAAAAGAGAACCAAATCTAAAAACAGCGACAAAAATAAATACAGAAGACAAGATGGGCCATCATCTTTGGTTTTGTGTAAGCTCATTATTATTAATTAATTATTTGTTTTTTTCTTTATCTTTACTTTATTTCTTCTAAGAATTTAAAAAAAGAAATCCTTTTCGCTTTTGTGATGAGATTTGTGCACCAATTAATTTTTTGAGAAGGCATGCATGAGATTATTGGTTTTCACTGTTTTTAGTAAGTCTTGTTTTTGTTTTTTTTTAAACAAAAACACCAAGCACAGAGAAAGTCAACCGGATTTAAATTAATGTATTTGTTAACTGTAGACATTGTACAATGTAAATTCATGCAATAGAATTTAAAAAACAAAAAAAACAAAACAACAAACAACCAAAATGTTTATTCTTAGTTAATTATTTTTGTCGATATGTGCACAAAATTTTATATTTCGCAAAATTTATTTCCGTGAAAAATTTTGTGCGTGAATATGTTCGCATACACCTGGAAATTTATGATATGGGTACTATTATTTACTGGTTATCTATGAGCTTGTTTAATCATCAAACGGAAACCTAAGAGGAAATTATTTTAATTAAAAGGGGGTAATGAAATGGTTGGGAACTACTGTTTTAATATATTTCATGAATGAAGTTAAAGCAAGTAACGTATATTTAGTTAAGACAGTGATGGCATTGCATTCCATTAGATAAATTTGGAGTCCCCTACAAAAGTATACAAACCTCCATACATTTCTTTTAAAAATATTGATAAAAAAGTCCTAACTTGTAAAAAAAATAATTAAATTACGGTACTACAATATTAAACTGATGACTGTCTCATTCGTAAAAAAAGATTATTCGAGAAAAATCTGATTAAAAAAAAAACGAGTATTTTGTATTTAAATTTTTTTTTATACTAATGATTAATTATTAAAGAATATTTATTTATGATTATTTATTATTTTGTTAGGAAATAATTGGAAATATTTTAAAAGACCCCTCCCCCATTTTATGAACTTTAACTGAACTCTTAGACTTTCATATTAGAGTTCAACTCTAATATGAAAGTCTAGATTTTATTTGATTCAAATAAATATTTTATCTTTAAGAAACATGAATATTTTAATGTTCAACACTAAAATATTTACGTTTTGGTGGTTGGTTTTGAAGCCTTTCACAATGCAAGTGTAAAGAAAAATGAGATAACTATGATGTTTGTTTGATTTATTCTTAATGTTTCCAAATACAGATCCCTTCGTCAGAAGATTTCTGAAAGTCTGGAGCTGTTAACTTGTTGCTAGGATCTGTCCATTCTAGGGACTGGCAAAAAAAAATCGATACTAAGAGTTTTAAAAGCGAATTAAGAATAATTAAATCTATTATTTAAGGTTAAACTTTGTCTAAATCGATAAGTAGTAGCATAATAACCATCATTAAAAAAAGAAAAATATAATTACATATGCAGTTTATTTTTAAAAGATTTAAAACTATTTGTTTTGGTCAATTTCGACGCGAACAGCCATTTTGGCTGTTTTTCAATGGTTTTAGGCGCTTGTTTACAATTTTAACGTAACATTTGGGATGGAAAAAATGACCAAAAATCAGATAATTATCCGATTTTAATGAAATTTTCAGTATTGATTTAACAATTAATGAATTTTATAATGCATCAGTTATTTTATTTCAAAACTTTAATTTAGTATTTTTGCTATGAAAAATTAATATATAAAATTCATTTAAAATATGAAAATCCTGATTTTAAGTTTAAAATGTTATATTTTTAGATTCTAAAAATAAATATCTACTTAATGCAAACCTTATTTTAGGTTCCAAAAGTAATAAGTTTTGAAGAAAAACTCGATTGAAAATGTACCCCCTCCCCTTTTTTTAAGCAGAAAAAACATCGATGTATAATTTTTTTCTTTTATAAAATAATAGCCAATTAAATAATTATCGAAATGAGTAAAAAAGAAATCTCCAAAAAATTAATTATCTATTATTTTTTTACATTTTATTTTTCGATTTTCGGTACTTATTTTCTCATAGATGCGCAACCGTAAAATAATTTTTTTTTTTTGTTTCTATTCATAACTTCGGTCTTTTATCTCATTATTTATACTGTAATTAGTATCGAAAATGATCAACTTGCAAAACATTTTACGCCCCAAACATAAGGGGGGTCAAGATTAAGTGACCTGAATAAAATGAGAAAGTTTTGAAATAAAATAAATAATGCATTATAAAGATCATTCATTGATACATAAACACTGAATATTTCATTAAAATCCAATAATTTCCTGATTTTTGGTAAATTATTTTCTGTAGGGGGGCTAAAGTCATTTTGTCAAAAACGCATTTTAGGCTCAGTTTGCCAGTCCCTAGTCCATTCTGTTGTGTGTCTTCCAAATTCTCTGCGTGTGTGTATGTTAGGTATACCCAAAATTGGCCTAAAATCCGTTTTTGACAAAATGAATTTAGCCCCCCTCCTCTCGTAGACAGAAGGATGCCAACAAAGTTATATGACATTTTTACCTGGTTTACAGCTACATAAAACTGACCATGCAGGAATACTGGTTTCTTGAAATAAATCAAGACAACCTATCTGGTTTGATTGATTAATTTTAACGGCATGTCAACCTGTCTAGGGTCATTTTATGCCTAGAGGTTAGTCAATTGGATTCATTGTACGTTTATATTTACATTTTTTGTGTAGCTATTTATTAAATTTTTGGTAATTTATGAGGAAGTGCGTCCCGGTCTCCTGCCTCAAAAATTAGTACCCGGTGACTATTAAAATAACGACCCCAGCTACGTCGTTGCAGCGGTGTTACTTGAAAGAAAGCAACCAACTTAGGGCGTTAAATGTATTGGGGGGGGGCTTCTCTTTTTTGTCGTAATTCTTGTTTATTTTTCGTAATTTGTCGTAATTCTTGTTTATTTTTCGTAATTTGTCGTAATTCTTGTTTAGTAGGTACCACCAATTTTACCCTGTGAAATTTACCCCCCCCCCAATATTTAACACAATGAAACTTGCAGAAAAATTAATATTTTCAGAAAATTTTTTTTAATTCGAAAGAAAAAACATTTAATAAACTCCTGACGATTTAAAAAAAAATTTTTCAGCTTACGGAAATAATGAAAATTATGATTGAAAAACAATGTTTTCATTTTTGCACTGTTAAATCAACTGAAATTTAACGTAGCTAAAAACAAGTTACGATAAGAGTTTTTTTTAAAATTCTATGAAAAATCAATTAATTATCTGATTTTCACGAAAATTTCCATAAATGTTTATCATTGGATGTAAATATATCTGAAATAGTTTTTTTCTAAAATATATTAGGGGAAATATTTTTTTACGAGGTCTATCACCCCCCTCCCCATTTTATTTTATGAGATAAAAAAAATGACGCGTCAGAAAAATGTTGTACTTTTTTTTCTATAAAGATAAGATCCTGAATAACTATATCAATGAAATTCTAAAATGTACTGAGCTGTAGTTTCTTTAGGAAAAATTAATGAAATCGGAAATAAAAAGTGCAAAAAAATGTCATAATATTAATATTTGAAAACATTTTTTTGCTTTTGTAATTGGTATGTACTATATTCTATTAAATTGTCCCAAAAAAAAATTTTTTTTTTAAGAAATTAATTTTTAAGAGATTTTCAATCTTTTGTGTGCTTAAATATTTTTATTTTCTGCGTGAAATAAATTAAATATTTTTTTTTCTGCGTCAAAAAATCTTTCACGGATATTTAAATATATGAATTTTAGAATTCAGGTGAACTAAAAATTGATGCGATCCGAGCTCGATTAATATTTTTAAAAGAATTTGAAATTTTTATTGTTGAATAGTAATGTGTGATTCTTAGAATATACAGAAGAGCAAAACTGACATTTGTTTTGTTTTTATACAAAGAGATGAGACGCTTCTCAGTAACCAAAGTTTGTTTTTCTTAGCGTAAAAAAACATTTTATTTAACTTTTTCATCAGGGGATGTGGATGTATTAGGTATGTGTAAGTACCATTATATATGAGTGTACGAGTACTGTTATGTGTGAGTGTATACATACAAATGGATGTATGAACATGCGCACGCACATCAATCTATGTATGTATGTGTGTGCACATGTACGCATGTATAAGTGAAACTAAGAGCGTGCGTGCGTATTTGCGTACATACTTGGAATCTTTTACCAACCCCGATCAGCTTATCATCTGACCAACTTCCACAACCCATTCCCCAACCCACCCACAGTATACATAATATTTGAAACCTTAATATTAGAATTATTTAATATCCTTGATTGTATCGCCCCACACCCATACACCCCCCCAAACTGTTGACAGTATCCATCTCTCCTACAGACCTCATGTCAACATCCGTCCAACAAAATACTCACACCCATGCACACAGATGCATGCGAATACAAATGCTCACACTTCAGTATTGTTCAGACGCTGCACACTAGTAAAACAATGTGAATGTGTGTCAAACCCACCGATTTGTATACATAACCTTTGCACTGTTCATAAACACACATACGCATCCCCAAATACACAAAATACATACGCATATCACTTCATCCAATCATAAACATCTTATGCCCATAAAAACCTTTTGAATTTTTTTGATTTTCCTTGTATTCGCATCAACGTCACCTGATGAATGCATGCAATTTTGCATGTATGAAACCTAAGGTTGTGACTGTTCTATTGCCATCAAATAAATAGATATGTAATACCTTTATATATTTATTTTATTATATTATATATATTATATATATATATATATATATATAAAATAATAAGTCATCCACACATACCATGTTTCGGCGTTTCACGCCTCTTCAGTGTGGCTAGACACAACAACTACCTATGGCCAGGATCGAAATCTGACTGACTTTGTGTCTGCCCGACTTTTTAACCTCTCGGCCATTTGGTAGCTGCCGTAACAGGGTGGTGTTTAAACTATTAAATACATATATTTGTTTATATATTTTACGATCAACAGAGAGATCCAGTCTGTTTACAGACGATCATTGCTTTACATATGCTGGCAGTGAAAGTTAATTTAAGTCACCCCTAAAGAGCTCTACCGAATTTGGGAGCATATAATAATAAGTCATCCACAGACACCGTGTTTTGGCGTTGAACGTACACAAATAGAAGATCCCATCATGGTATAATGGTTAGCAAGCTCTTCTCGTAGATCTGTTACTACTGAATAATGAGTTCATTTCTCACTGGCTACTCCATACTTGCGACCTTGTGTCACATCCTATCTGTGGCAAACGGGTTGACTAAATGCCTACAAATAGAAGATAAAGTGTATTTCAATATATCTATACTCTCTGCCATTATCAAATGTATAACTTTGTAGCATGCTGGCTTAGAAAATCTTATTGAATTAGCAAGTTGATTCCTCGCTGGATGCCCCATACATGCGATCTTGTGTCACATCCTATCTTTGGCAAACAGGTTGACTAAATGCCTACAAATAGAAGATAAAGTGTATTTCAATATCTCTACACTCTCTGCCATTATTGAATGTATCACTTTGTAGCATGCTGGCTTAGAAAATCTTATTGAATTAGCAAGTTGATTCCTCGCTGGATGCCCCATACATGCGATCTTGTGTCCCATCCTATCTTTGGCAAACAGGTTGACTAAATGCCTACAAATAGAAGATAAAGTGTATTTCAATATCTCTACACTCTCTGCCATTATCGAATGTATCACTTTGTAGCATGCTGGCATATAAAAATCTTATTGAATTAGCAAGTTGATTCCTCGCTGGATGCCCCATACATGCGATCTTGTGTCACATCCTATCTGTGGCAAACAGGTTCACTAAATGCCTACAAATAGAAGATAAAGTGTATTTCAATATCTCTACACTCTCTGCCATTATTGAATGTATCACTTTGTAGCATGCTGGCTTAGAAAATCTTATTGAATTAGCAAGTTGATTCCTCGCTGGATGCCCCATACATGCGATCTTGTGTCACATCCTATCTTTGGCAAACAGGTTGACTAAATGCCTACAAATAGAAGATAAAGTGTATTTCAATATCTCTACACTCTCTGCCATTATCGAATGTATCACTTTGTAGCATGCTGGCTTAGAAAATCTTATTGAATTAGGAAGTTGATTCCTCGCTGGATGCCCCATACATGCGATCTTGTGTCACATCCTATCTGTGGCAAACAGGTTGACTAAATGCCTACAAATAGAAGATAAAGTGTATTTCAATATCTCTACACTCTCTGCCATTATCGAATGTATCACTTTGTAGCATGCTGGCTTAGAAAATCTTATTGAATTAGGAAGTTGATTCCTCGCTGGATGCCCCATACATGCGATCTTGTGTCACATCCTATCTTTGGCAAACAGGTTGACTAAATGCCTACAAATAGAAGATAAAGTGTATTTCAATATCTCTACACTCTCTGCCATTATTGAATGTATCACTTTGTAGCATGCTGGCTTAGAAAATCTTATTGAATTAACAAGTTGATTCCTCGCTGGATGCCTCATACATGCAATCTTGTGTCATATCCTATCTGTGGCAAACAGGTTGACTAAATGCCTACAAATAGAAGATAAAGTGTATTTCAATATCTCTACACTCTCTGCCATTATTGAATGTATCACTTTGTAGCATGCTGGCTTAGAAAATCTTATTGAATTAGCAAGTTGATTCCTCGCTGGATGCCTCATACATGCGATCTTGTGTCACATCCTATCTGTGGCAAACAGGTTGACTAAATGCCTACAAATAGAAGATAAAGTGTATTTCAATATATCTACACTCTCTGCCATTATCAAATGTGTAACTTTGTAGCATGCTGGCTTAGAAAATCTTTGATGCAGAGACAGGCCCACTCTGCAGAACTGAAGGCCTGATTAATTCATTGATTTCATCTTAATCATATTTAATCAGTGTTGGCTGATATATTTATTGATGTCATAGAACAAAGAAAGATAACTTAAGTTATCTTTCTTTAAGAGAACTCTCCTCTTTTAAAAAACCCTTTTCGTGTGTCTATGCATCTTCACACTCTTTTCGTGTGCCCGTGCCTCTTCACACCCATTTTTGTGCGCCCGTGCATCTTCACGCGGACTTTGACATTGGCAAGTGGAGCGAATGGCGAGTATTGAAATAAACATCCTGAATACGTTTGTTGGCGTTTGTGTCTGCGTTGATTGTTAAATGTCTCCTTAGTTTAAAGCGTATTTAACAATATTGTTTTATATTAAAACTCTGGAGATAAGTTTAAGTCAGTTTATTGAAGGCCTGACTTTTTATTCAAATATGTTGTGTAGCGCCTTCTTAGCTACTCTGAATCGTATACGTTGCTGGTATACTGTGGGTATCGTCTAACCCTTAGACGATATATGTAGTAGTCGCTTTATGGAATCACAAGGCCTGCTGCATGTAGTATTTAACAATATTGTTTTATATTAAAACTCTGGAGATAAGTTTAAGTCAGTTTATTGAAGGCCTGACTTTTTATTCAAATATGTTGTGTAGCGCCTTCTTCGCTACTCTGAATCGTATACGTTGCTGGTATACTGTGGGTATCGTCTAACCCTTAGACGATATATGTAGTAGTCGCTTTATGGAATCACAAGGCCTGCTGCATGTAGTAGGAGATTGACTTTTTATTTAATTCCCTCGTGGTACGTGTGAGTGGCGAGCATTGACAATGGGAACTACTGCTGCTGGCTGGCGATCGGGAGGTGAAAGGGGTGGGCGTGCCTCACTGCCCGCGATTGACCGCAAGCGTCAGTCACTCCGTTCGCCGTCTCTCTCCTCCTGACTGTTCTCTACTGACCGTTGACTGTCTTTTGTATATCTCAAAACACCTACGCGCTTCCTTTGTTTGCATTTTATCAACGATCAAATCTATTTCCGGCATCTTAACCCCTTAGTCATTTTTGACGTCTTTTCTTTGCTTTGTTTAATCTAACCGGAAATTCCTATTTCCATTTGTACAATATCCAACAATATTGTAAACTGCATCTGCTACAGGCCAATTATCAATGCTAACTAGTCCTAGGTAATATTGTAAACTGCATCTGCTACAGGCAATTTATTAACTACGCTCTGATACCAATGTAAATGAGACAGAGAACATGAGTTGAGTGGCGGGCATGAAAAATTGCTGTATTCTCGAAGGAAGCGGGCTAGGCCTTGCCTGGCATGTAGGGCTGACCTAGGATCGAACACGTGTCCTTCAGAATGCGAAAAGGCAACACTTTGGCGCAGGCACCGGAATCGAGATGCCACTGTCCTGTATGTGAACACCAGATGCTCGGATGATAGCTGTGGGCATTCCGGCAACTTGGATTGAGATGACAGTCCCGTGTGTGAAGCACAGATGCCCGGATGATAGAAGCAGACCTGTGTATAAATGGAAGGAAACACCCAGAAGCGGTGTGCAGAAACGAGTGTTGCTACGGTAGCTGCTAGAGGATTCAACGACGACGAAGGAAAAGAAGAAGAAGAAGTCAGTGTTTGCAAAGAGAAAGTTTAGCCTGCGAGAAGGCGTTGGACTCGCTTCTTTTTGGAACTTGTTGAGTTAAATCTTTATTTTCCCCCTCTATTTTTTTTCCTATAGTAAATCCCAATAAAGAACTCCAACAATGGAATTCCAGCGAGAACAATGTTTATTTACTCCAACCAACACCATACGGTCTCCCCCACTGCTTGCTCATATCTGGTACTCCAAAAAACCCTTTCTTCAGTGACGGTGCAAGGGAAACAACTCTGGTGGATTAAACTTACTAATTCCGACTTTTTCTGATTTCTTTTGACCAATCAGAATGCTTCATTTTGATTCAAAATCCATCGGTAAACTTTGGATATTTTCATCAGAGAACCCCCTACAATTGATTGTGCCAAGAACTTGAAATGTGACAGCTTTTTGACTGCATTTTTATTTGAAAGAAACTTATACAGTGACATGAATCAGTAGGGCAAGTTCACATATGTTTTGACATTCATCAATGATTGAGACATAAACGTTCTTGAGGTGATTGTGTTCCCTTGAGTGGAAAAGGGTTATCTCCCCTTGCCGCCAGGACTTGCCACTAGATGGCATTACTACCTGGTTTTTTAAACTCAGCCAGGGAAGCTATCTCTTTCTTTCTTCTGGAATCCACAATGATGCACTATACAAGTTGTGTCCATAAAAGCTTGGGAGGAGACTTCCCCCCAATTATAGGCTTGTACCCATGTGTGTATGTAGCCTTTTCTAGACCCAAACCAAGTGGCTCATATACAGTAACTGACTCTTCTATTCTGCATTTAGTGGTCTCAAGATTAACTCTACAAGAACTATTTCTTCCTTCGTCAGGACATTCGTCCTTACTGAAGTCAGTTAGTCTAATGTTGGTTTGAATAACAGCAACTAGCTAAGCACAACTGAAGCAGTGTCCAAGATAGTTGGTATTTATAGAAATCAAGAGTGATCCATTCATGTATTTGGGTGATTCCATTCCTTGAGTTCTGATTGGCTGCTTGGTTTCAATGATATTGTGGAGTTTTATAAATACCCTGTCATTCTACAGTAGAATTGCAACAAGACAGGTTTGTATTAAGTTACAATTGCTTGTTGCCGTGTCTTATCAATTCGACGGTAATTGGAACTTAGTTTGATTATTCTTCAGTCCTAACTGTTTTTGTATCTGGATTTTATGTTACATGTGCTCAGACAATAAAGTCTGTATTATTGTTATATGTACTGGCTACTGAAGCCAAAACTACATTTAATTCTTATACAGTCAACTGATAATTTTCTCTGAGGAAAAATTATTTGGGATCCTTTTGGAATTACCTGGTGATGCTTTATTACTGGATTATCAGTATTGCAAGATCTTACATTTAAAAAAAATAATAAATGAACAGAAAATCCATCGGGTTGGACAGACAGATCTCTCCACCGAAAAAAGACGTTCTCCCAGCTACCAAAGTCCCCTGACCAAGTCCTTGCCGCCTGCAACAATCTTTTCTAGCAGTCCTCCGCCAAAGCTCACTCACTTCTTCTTCATCGTCATACCTCAGTGCCCTTGTCAGCAAGATCAGAATGCAACTGTCTCGGTGTGGTAAGGCAGGCCTTAAATAATCATTCACTGCCCTGACTAAAATCCCACATCCAGGTCAATTGCACAGTGTAGTAATTTGCATGTGTGCCAACAAGGTAGTCCGACATCAAGCCACGACTCATGATCAGGAGGATGCGAGTTCAATCTCCCTAATCCTCCACTACACTCCATCCTGATCTCATTTTGCATGCCAGACATGTTCATGCTCGCTTTGAGCTACCACATGCGTGATTTCTCTCGCCACATTTTTTTTTAATGTTTCCTTCTCAAACCCTCTTTCATGGGACCAAAGTGATGATAGTCTGAGGCAAAAATTATTCCAGTGATGAGGAAGTGAAATCTGTAGTGAAGAAGTGGCTCAAAGAACTGTCAACAGAATTTGGGATATATGCTCTCAATCGAAGGTGGAACATTGCTATTGAGAGAAACGGTGACTATGTGGAGAAGTAGGAGTGTGATCCACAGAGGACCAGCTTCATTTTGATGTATGATACATGTTCCTGTGTTGGTAATTATACCTGTCCTAAACAAAATGACATTACTTATTTACTCACCCTTGTAGATTTAAAATTTCTGCCATGCAAGCACTAGTAGTGGTGAGTGAGAGGGAAGTATGCCTTTGAGTAGAAGCATTCATGCCATTTCAGTTGCCATCATAGTGTGGAATGGTGAACATCATGTGTTTGGAAGTTCTAAGAAATTTTTCCAGGGTGCCTAATCTCACTACACGGTGGCATCCTGTGGTCATTTCCTTGACCAGATCTACCCCCTTGTGATTTCTTCCTCTGAGGATATGTATTTACCAAACCCCTCTGCATGAGCAGGATGTGACACAAGGTCAATTTTTTAAGCAGAATTTAACAGGTTTGAATTCAGAGTTTGAATTCAGAGTTTCCTTCTAGACTGGTTGTTATATCAAGGTTAAAAAGCCCAGTCTGCCTTACTATTTACACATAGCTGGAGGGAGAATAATTGGATGCATACCTTTATTAAAGGTATTAGCACCATGTGAAACACAAACAGTCTTGTCCAGGATTTGAACTCAGATCGCCATGTCCATTTCCTACGACAATAACCATTACACCACAAGCACCTCCTGATACTCGAGTCTTTAAATGTACATATTTACCAACCCCTCCTCACGAGCAGGATGGGACACAAGGTCAATTTTTAGGCGGAGTTTAACAGGTTTGAATTCAGAGTTTTCCTTCTCCTAGGCTGGTTACATAACCAAGGTTAGGGAGCCCAGTCTGCCCTGCTATTTTACCCATAGCTGGAGGGAGAGCAGGTCGATGCATACCTTTCCCAAGGGTATTAGTACTATGTGAAATGTAGACAGTCTCGTCTAGGATTTGAACTCGGGTCAACGAGTCCATTTCTTATGACTCTATCCATTATACCACGCACCTACACAAGTCTTTAAATGTAGGGGTATATTCGCTGAGTTCCATCCCGGCCTCCTGCCTCAAAAACCGCTAGCCGGTGGCTGCTGAAAAAAAAACCCAGCTACGATTGAAGTCTATAGCTTAGGGTTAGTTTAATGGGAAAATAAATAAATAATTTGGGCTCTGATTTTTCTGGGTCACTCTGTATACAGGGTGACCCAGAAAAAAACAGAACCCACAAATTTTGTAATAAAAGTGTTAATTTTAACTAGGGGTGTATAGGGTTAGAGTTAGGGTTGGGTTTTCGGGAAAAATGTCCTAAGTTGGTTGGTTTTTTTTGTTTTTTTTCAAGTGACACTGCTTCAGCTACGGATTTCAATCATAGCTGGGGTTTTTTTTCAGCAGCCACCGGCTAGCGGTTTTTGAGGCAGGAGGCTGGGACGGAACTCTGCAAAGAGTACCAAATGTAGACTGCAGATAACTGATATACTGAAAAATTTAATTAGTTATTGATATGTTTTTATAGGTTTTACTTGTTATTTGATTTAGTTGTAGCACAAGGCCAGAAGTATGAAGCACCTGTTACAGTGTTAGGAATGTAATAGTTTATGTTCAGTCTCATTCATAGAGAGAGTGGGAAAAATTCAGTAGCTTTTGTTTGCTGACTAAGTGAGAGAGGAAAGGGGGGAATGAACGAAGGGGGAAATAGAAAAGTAACTGCTTGTAACACAAATTAGTTAACAATAAATTTACTACAACAATTACAGAATGGAAACTTATTATCAAAGAGGAAATGGATAAATGTTTAAATGGTACCATTATAGTATGTGGCCTACCTTTTGAATGTGGCCTACAAAATCATGTCTCTCTTATAGTATGTGGCCTACCTTTTAAATGTGGCCTACGAAATCATGTCTCTCTCATAGTATGTGGCCTAACATAAAAAGCATATTATAGAAAAGTAACTGCTTGTAACACAAATTAGTTAACAACAAATTTACTACAACAATTACAGAATGGAAACTTATTATCAAAGAGGAAATGGATAAATGTCTAAACGGTACCATTATAGTATGTGGCCTACCTTTTGAATGTGGCCTACAAAATCATGTCTCTCTTATAGTATGTGGCCTACCTTTTAAATGTAGCCTACGAAATCATGTCTCTCTCATAGTATGTGGCCTAACATAAAAAGCATATTATAAGGTTATAATAATAACTGCTAACCCTAACCCTAACTGTTGGATTATTTCGGTATATAAATTCCCCACCTAAATTTATAGACTGGATGAGGTCACGTGGTTTATTCCTTCGCCAATCAACAGCCATAATATGTGGCTGATTGACTACTTAAACACTGATACTGTCCGTTTGCAACCATTGACGAGAAATTTACAATACCAAGGAGAACCAAAGGATTTTTTATTAAGGATTTCCGTTAGACAAGCGCTCTTGCTTAAAGCCTAAAGGATGGCCCATGAAATTGTAACACTAACTCTATTTCAGAATTTTAGAATATTTTAGAACTAAATAGATCTCTGATTCATATAAATTATGGATAAATTCTTTTTTAATCATTCTTAATTACTATATACAGCTTATGACTGAATTGCATTTCTTGAAATTGAATATATGGGAAAAATGATTAGTTTCAATAAATTGCCTGCTACTTATATCTATAAATATACTCTTACTGAGGTAGGAAACATTCAAACCGGGGAGGCCACATACTATTACAGAATCAAAAAGGTAGGCCACATATTATAACAGCACTATTTAAACTGTAAAGAAACATTCCTTGTGTGCAGGTATATGTGAGTGAGAATGTCTTTGCAAGAGAAAATGTCTTTGTAGAAGAAAGATCTTGTATGTAAGCATATGATGTGTTTTAATGGTGATAATAATGGAATTACTTACATGGTGAAAATCTTGCTTTATTTGTTCTGCAGTGTGGTCTGTCCACAAGTAAATTTATTTCTGCAGATGTCTTTATATGTGTGGCAACAAACTGTAGTTGACATGTTGGTAGCAGTAGGTAGGGTTAACATGTGTTGCTAAGCTGGATGTCAACTGCTATTTTCTATTGTTTAATGTGGTCTGCTGGGGTCTTGGTGGCTGCCGTGAACTGTGGTGAAAGGTTTTATTTGCTGTTTTTATAGTAAACCAGTAGACCTAGCCTGACCAAAATTCAGACTTTTGGTCATTTATTGTATATAGGGCCAAAATTTCACGTGTCAACCCCCACCTCCACCCCACAGAATTAAAATTCAACAAGACTCTGAAAACATGAATATTATGAATAGGAAGGATTTTAAAAAATCACATTTAAAAATTATTTGTTTTACAGTCTTTAAAACGGAAAAATTTTATAGATTAAAATCTGTATCTGTCAAAATGCTGCATTTTTGCCGTTTTTTTTTTTTTTTTTTTTTCTCTCTCTCTCGAAAATGTACTCTTTTTAGTGTGTTTTATTTCATTGTTAAAATTCTTAGAAATTCTTTTTTATATTTCAGTTTAGGATCTGTTCTTAAGGAAAAAAAATCAAAATTAGTGACAATTTACAGAAAATTTACAGAAAATTTACAATTTTTTGATAAAAGTTTAAATGAAGGGGAAGGTGCTGTTGTACCAACATTTTGGTCATGCATATTTTATTGTGATTATTTGAAACAGGTTGGTTTTGGTTGGTTGGTTGGTTGGTTGGGTTTTACGGTATGTCAACCCATTGGGTCATTTTATGCCGAAGATGTTTTTGTTTTATTAATTCTTGAGGGGTACTCAATTGGTTTTAAACACATTTTGTTCTATTTAACCCATAGATGGGACCCTAACAGGTACTACCACTCCGGGTTAGACTGGACCTGGGAGCAAAGCTGATGAAGAGGTACTCCACATTCCCCAGAGTTCTAAATATGGAACCTCACCATCAGATAGAATTTAACTTCATTCCCAGGACATGAAGATCCTCAGCCACCACATCTAGCATATATATATGATAAAAAGGGTTGGAGCTTGCCATAAGGACAATAGGGTTGAGACAATCATATAGGTGCTAGGGCTTGAGATGACTAGCTGATTGATCAGAGGGGGCCTCTCTGACCGCCCATCTAGCCTAAGTGGAGTGTTGCATGTTATGGACTGCTCCGCCACCAGGATTCCGTCCTTAAGCATCACGGGTCACCACCCACTGCCAGCAGGTGCCCCCATTGAAAGGTTCTTACCCCTCTTTAGAGGTGTAGTCTGTGTATTTTAAAGCCTCAGCTGACAGGGTTGGGTTGGTTTTGGAATTACATGCTTTGTGTACAACTATGTCTATGTAGATTTGCTTTTCCCTCTAAAATTAACACCTTGATGTCTATAATTTATCTTCTATTTTTAGACCTGATGCAAAGTTTATTTTCATTTATCTTATTTATTTATTTTTGTAAAGGGCATGTCATACCTAGTAAGAATCAAATTCACTATATATATAATGATAATGGCTGTCAATTCGTGTTCGAGTAAGACCATTTCCTGTTTTTTGGTTGTTTTTTTTTAATCATTATAGTTAGGTGCCAGTAGCATTTGACACTCTATCCTTGTGTTTTCTCAGATGACTCACCAGGCCAGCTCTGGAGAGACATACTCTTCCACTATATATATATATATATATATATATATATATATTTGGGAGAATATGTGCTTAATTAGAGTCGTACCTAATTTTGAAAATTAATTAATTAATTAATAATGAATTAGGCGGGAATTATTAATTAATTAATTTTCAAAATTAGGTACGACTCTAATTAAGCACATATTCTCCCAAAAATTGTCGGCAAAAAAAGCCATTCCAAACATACCTTGTTTACAACTTATCATATATATATATATATAAGTCATCCACAGACACCGTGTTTTGACGTTTCATGTCTCTTCAGTGTGGCTAGATACAACAATTACCTCTGACCGGGAGCAAAATCTGACTGATTTTTCATCAGCCCGATTCATTAACCCCTCGGCCATTTGACAGCTGACGTAAAGGGGTGGTGTTTAAACTATTAAATACATACATTTGTTTATATATTTTATGATCACCAGAGAAATCCAGTCTGTAAACAGACGATCATTGCTTTATACTGGCAGTGAAAGCTAATTTAAGTCCCCTCTAGAGAGCTCTACTGGGTTTTGGAAGCATATGATAAGTCATCCACAGACACCATGTTTAGACGTTTCACGTCTCTTCAGTGTGGCTAGACACAACAACTATATATATATATATATATATATATATATATATTTACCAACCCCTCCACTCAAACAGGTTGCAACACAAGGTCAATTTCTTAAGCAGAGTTTAACAGGTTTGAATTTAGTTTTCCTTCTCCTAGACTGGTTACCTAGCCATGGTTAAAGATCCCAGTCTGCCCTGCTATTTACTCACTGCTGGGGGGAGAATTGGATTCATACCTTTCCCAAGGGTATTAGCGTTATGTGAAATGCAAATAGCTTTGTCCAGGAATTGAACTTTGGTTGAAGAGTCCATTTCCTATGACTCTAACCATTAGACCAGAGGGGGTAAAAATTGAACTCACAATGCTGTAGTAATAGTCTGTGTGGTGTATTTTCTAATCTCTCTTTCATGGTGACTATAATCATTCTTTATATCTTATATTATTCATGAATTCATCTGAAGAGGGAAATTAATCTGCAATATATTCAATATCTACTGTCAAACATGTAATGTAAAATTTTGTAGTGGAAGCTGTAATATCAACAACTGAAAATAAGAATTAGGACATTTCACGGTACCATTATAGTATGTGGCCTACCTTTTGAATGCTGCCTATGAAATCATGTCTTTCTTATAGTATGTGGCCTACCATAAAAAGCATATTATAAGGTTATAATAATAACTGCTAACCTTAACCTTAACCTTAACCCTAACCCTAACCCTATTTCAGAATTTTAGAATATTTTAGAATTAAATAGATCTCTGATTCATGTAAATTACGGATAAATTCTTTTCTAATTATTCTTAATTACTATATACATTATGACTGAATTGCATTTCTTGAAATTGAATATATGTGAAAAATAATTAGTTTCAATTAATTGCCTACTACTTATATCTATAAATATACTCTTAGGACAGAATCAAAAGGTAGGTCACATACTATAACAGAATCAAAAGGTAGGCTACCCATTTCACAAATGACAATCAAAATTTGTTTTGCTATATTACCATTTGTATTATTTAGATTTTTCGGACTGTTGTCCTCATCTTTATTGTTATATGCACAGCGTTTTTATCAATGTTACATCTGGCCTTCTTCAAGTGTTTCTTATTGAACTCGGGAACCTTCATGGAACTTCAAACCAAACCCTTTATTTAATCGATTTAATTCAAATGAAACCATGTTATACGAAAGTCAGCTGAAAAGTTCATAGACTGACTAAAATATTCTCAGGGAATGTGACCAAATGCGGTTTATTTTTCAACATAGTTTCCCTTGTGATCCACACAAGTCTTCCATCATTGCTGCATTACTTGGATCCCATTGGTCAAAAAAGTAAACAGGTCATGTGAACTTTTAAGTCCCTTCCCTCTAAGAGCCTTTCCCCACTTTTTTTTTGTAAGTAAACATCAGGAAAAAAAACAAACAAACAAAAAACAAACTCTTAACTTAAACCGATATTGATTGACGTATTTTTCTCTAGAGGAATTAATGTGTTTTTATTGGTTGGTAAACACGTGCGTGGATTTTACGCTTCCCTTGCTCAGCTCATTCATTCCTGTGTAATTTGAACTTTAAAAGTTTTCTGAAGTTGGTATCAACTCGATGCAGAAACACATGACGGTCTATTTTGATTTTATGAAAATTGCAATTTGGATTTTAAAAGTACAAATTCATTTCTAGCTTGAAACTTGAGTAATGCATTATTAAAAAAAAAAAAAAAAAAAAAACCTAACAACAAACCCCCCCGAAAACTAAAGAATTTACGTAACGACACAGTGTGAAGGGGGAAGAAAAACTTTGTGGTGTACTATATTACTGTATGTGTAAATAATCTACTCTGGGTAAGTTTTTCTTTACTTTTGTTAACGGCCATGTAAAATAAAAACAAATATTAATTTTATTTTAATCAGTTTATTAGTTAAAAATATTACTAATAGAAGAAAATGTCTTAGTAAAACAAAAATGTTAATCGATTGAACTCTCTACTATAAGGAAGTGAAAACTAAAACAAACTATAAACTTAAATAATAAATTGTCTTCGTTGTGTCTTTCCATTAAATTTGATAAGAAAATAAAAGGGAAAAGTTGAATACTTTAGTTGGAAGTAAAAGTGCTGTTTGTTTTTTGTTTTTTTTACTTGTATCTTTTTTATCTATGGTTTGTTCACTTACAGTAAAAAAATATTTAGCTTGTCTCATACTACAAGAATAATTTGTAAACATTGTAAATTGTAAAAAAAATTTTTTTTAAAGATACAATACAACCAATTTTGACAATTCGGTGTTTCCTTTCTGTAAGACTTTTTTATCAAATGTATCAATTACAACAAAGTACTAAGCAGACATACATTACCGAAATAAATAACAAAACTTAACGTAACGAAGTAGATTTCTTTTAAGTTATTTAAAAAAATGACTAACAAGACAGTAAAAGGAAAGAATTGCATTTGATTAATAATATTTTTTTTCTTTTCTGAAATAAAACCAATAAGAAATAACCGAAATATAGAATTAATTTTTTTTTTCCAAAATAACAAACAAAAAAAAAACATTGTCGAAGAATGAAAAAAAAATGCAAACTTCGTATTCTTTTAATTTTGTTTACATTAGAGTTATAAATCTTAAAGCTTTTAAAAATACTTTCTCGTAATTTTAATTAAAGTAATGCTTACTGGATTTAATTCTGAATATACGGACAACGGTCACTTATTTTATTTATTTATTCATTTATTTATTCATCCTGTGACTGGTGAACTTTCAATGTTACCTAAAACTTTTTTCTTTCAAGATTCTATTCAGAAGTGGAAGTAAAATAAATAAAAAATTCTAAAAGTTTAAACTTCCTTGTACTTTTAAACTATAAACCTGTAATCCTAAACAATAACCAATAAACAAAAAAATCCTTGGTTGTCAGAAGAAAAGTTAGGAAAAAACCCCAAAACAAACAAAAAAACGAAAGAAAAAAGAAAACCCTAGCAGCTGCTGCTGCTTTCATCATCTAAATCACGAGTTTGTGATGATTATTAATTGTAAGAAGAAACCAGATTAGATGTTGATAGATACGAAAAGGAGGAGGACTTTTCATCTCATCATCCATGATGGGTTCAGTATAATTTTTTAAAATTATTTTTATTTACTATTGTTGTGTTGTGTATGGTGTAGTTTTAATTTTACTGCTACTACTATGGTGTGTATTGTTTACTACAGCAGTGAAACTTTGAGATTTAGATTCTCACTCTAATTTGTCAACTGTGCTGTTTAAAAAAAATAGTTCTTGATTTTATTTTTATACGTTTGTATGTTAGAATAGAATGGTGGTTAATATAAGGGTTTTCTTTTTTCTTCATCTACCAAATTTTTGTTTTAAATTGAACATAGATTAACTTTGAAAACCACTTCTCCATGCTCTTCGCGTCCGCCTTTGAGTAATACAGATTTTGGATCCCTGTCGTAAACTTTTAATATTACACTATGCAGCACTATGTTATTTAGTTTTATTTGTTTTATTTTATTAGCTTGAAAACATTTAAAAGTAAAATTCACTCCAGTTTTATTTTTCCTAGTCACCACCTGATGTTTTCTAACGATACGTGGTATATTTGTTTTTTTTTTTTTTAAAGATTTATTTCAAACAAACAAACAGAAATATAATTCATTGTTTATCCAATTTTTATGAAAAGTTTTTGTTTTAATTTTTTTTTAATCCCTGAATAAATTATAAAACCAAAGAAAAAGCATTTGAATCATCTAAAATTTAAAAATGAAAATTTGTAAATAAATATGCGGACATTTTTTTCTTTATCTTAAGCAGCTTTTCTTTTTCTTTTTTCTTTTTTTTTCAATTCATTAATTTCAAGTAACTGACTGTCTCTTAACTCAATTTTATTTTTAAAATTTTAAAGTAAAAGGGGGAATGCCATATTTATTTTTTTAAAGTTATTATTTCCGTTGGTATTATTTATTAAAATTTAATAAATGATACCAACGTAAATAATGTGTTACATTCCCATCAACACTCGTTATTTGAAATTGGCACCGTTCCTAATTGATCTTTCGTAAAGAATTTTTGCATTTAGTTTTACTGCCTTCCTTTTATGTTTGGGATTTAACTTCAGTAACGCAAACATTACAGTCCCTTTTACGAGTAGTGTTTACTTTTTTTCTCCCCCTCTATGATTTGATCTTTTTTTTTTTTTAAAGTAGAGAAATGTCAAATGAAAACCTGAAATTATGATAATATTATTTTAAAAAAAGATTTAGGATTTAATTTGTAGCATTTTGATAATATTGGTTTTCTTTGAGTTGAAATGAAAAAATAAATAGATAAATAAATGTACGCATCACATTATGCACGCACATGCACACGTGCGTTGGGACTCAGTTGTTTTGTTTGTATCGATTTTTTAGTGTATTTATTTTTAGATATTTTAATTTTGATAAAATGAAAATTAAAGCTTAAACCGATTATAATGAATGTATAAATGAATCATCATCGTTGTTGCATACAAAATTATAGCAGACAAGATACAAAAGAAGAAAAGAAAAAAACTTCTTGAAGTAGTGTATTTGTTACATCTCTGACCCCCGTCAGAAAAAAAGTAAAAAACAAAACAAAACAAAAAAAATTCGTGACAATATACATGCATGTCGAAAAGTCAGAGATCGTTTGAACATATTTATTTATTTGTATTATAAACACATTGCCTGAATATTAGAGGTAGATCTTATTCATTAATGTAATGTATACTAAACATAAACAAAGATATTTGCGAAAAAATGTTTTTCTTTTCTAATGGGATTCAATGCAATTTGGACCCCGTACTGTGTCCAAATATATATTTGTAACACAATATGCTACCCGAACACATACACTCTCTCTCTCTCTCTCTCTCTCTCTCTCTCTCTCTCTCTCTCTGATTGAAATAAGACCACCTAGTTAATTACTTAAGGGGGGGGGCAAATTTGGGAGTCAGAATTTAAAAATTGGGTTTTTAGGTTCGTGAGTTTTTAGTTAAATTTGCTCCCTCCCATCATTAAAATGAAACTACTAAAACGGAATTTTTATGAGATCATCAACAAATTGTTTTGTTTTGCTTTCATACATGCAAACAGGAACCAAATTAATGGATTACAATTGAATACATTGTATGTAGTAATCCTATTCTTAACTTTCGTCAGGTTATAGTTGGATTTTCCACATGACGCCTCGTTTTTTTTTTATTATATTATTCCACCCCCTCAGGACCGGTTTAGCTATTGGTAGAGTGTCTGACTAGTAACCACAAGGTCCCAGGTTCGATACCGGCCCTCGCCAACCCAGCGCATTAGTAGCTCAGGGATCTCTGCAGTAAAGTGAGGAGCTGATGGTAGGTGTGGCACCTCACCTCACCTCAAACGCCAAAAAAATCTCTTTGGTCCAGCGCTAGGGGATAGACTCCCTTGCTATCTGGCTGATACTGACTTCAGCCACTCCGACGTTTTTATTATACCCCCCCAACATCCTCCCCCAAAAGAAAAGAATTTGTTTTTCATATAATTTTAAAAAAATAAAGATAAATACATGATTTCTTTATTACTTGTCAATAATAGTCATTACCAAGAAACACAACGAAAAAGATAAGAAAAAAAGAAAAAAAAAGAACCCTTCCCTATTGCTAGATTTAAAAAAAAAAAAAAAAAAAAAAAAAAAAACTTGTCGAAAGTGGGTTCTGCAATTTTGAGAGTGGTAAAAACAAGATTCATTTTTTTAGTTAGAAATTTTTGATTCCTTGCTGCTTAATCAGAAAATTTCCATTAATTTTGCGGTAATGTACAAAAAAAAAAAGTATTACATTTCACTAGGTATGGGCAAAAAGGGAGAAAACTCAACGTTCTTATAACGTTATCACCCTTTTCTAAATATTGCAATAAATAATAGTTTATAATTTTGCAAAGTTATGGAAGTTATGTGTGAAAATTTCCTACAAAAAAGTTACACGGGGTAGCCAAAACACATTAAAAAAAACAAAAAAAACAACACAGCAAGGATACGCGAACTGAACAGTTAGTTCAAGCCCTGGACTAAAAATCTAGATATTTAAAAAAAAAAAAGGGAATAACTTATGTCCATTTAGTTTTCTGTACAGAAAAAGAACTATCATTAGTAATAATTTTTTAAATATATAAAAATCTCAGAAAATATGTTGCGCAAAATTGCACCATTTTTAAACTTACATTTTTGAATAGATTAAATAGATTTATGGTGTAAATATCATCTTAGACATGGATTAAAAGTCCCTATTAAAATTTTAAGTTAGTAAAAATAGGCCAATTGAATCAGAAAAAAAAAATACTTCTTTTTGCATCAATTCAATGAAAAATATTGTATTTAAAACTAAAAAAAAACAAAAACATGCTACATAAATTATTTTTTGAGTTTTAAGAAAATAACTTTAAAATTTTCAAATCACTTTTTTCAAGTATTGAATTTTTTAAATTTTTTTTTTTACTTGTTCTTCAAGATTTGAGCTTTCAAGAAATGTAAAAATTAGGGATTGGAAAATTTTTTTCTTTAAATGAGCAAAGATCAAAACCCCGCCCTACATTCTAAATTGATAAAAACATTTGTTTTTTTTTGTTTTGTTTTTTTACAAAATAAGCTATTCATTATAAAATTAAGTCATCAATGAATAAGGCAGTGAAAATTTCATTAAAAGCAGACAATTCCCTGATTTTTGGTAATAGTTTGAAGATTTTAAAAAATCAAAGAAAAATTTTATTACCTCCCCTCACGGATTTTGCATGTACCTACATTTCACCATCCAGAAGAGCACGTTTATTTTCTTTCATTTGTTTTATGCTTTTTAATTGAACAATTAAATCCAAAAATTATGTCTTCAACTAACTACAATTCGGTCATCAGTCATATTTCTTGTTTCTTTCCCTCTCCCAACCACTAAAGTGTCAACTCTGCTGATATATAATTTTTGGAATTTAAATGTATTAGTTTAATGTTCAGTAAAACAAATGAAACTAAATCTTATTTGGATGGTGAATTACATTTTCTAAATTTTTTTTGTACATTACCGGAAACGTTTTTTAATTAGAAAATTTTTCTTTGTGTCTTTTTTTTTTTTTTAATTCAGAAATACTGTACCAAATTCTTTTTCATTTATTTATTTATTTATTTGTAATTTATTTTTTTCATTTATTTATTATTTTTTTCATAAAAATACTAAGAGGCATGACTAGGTGGGCTGCAGAATTTGGGCCTACACTTTTTTTTTCTCGCCTACTTTCATAAGCTAATCTGCAACTTCTGATTTTACACAAAAAATATTTATTTGCTTCCTTCTTCCAACAATGTCAAAATATGACATATACACGGTAGATTTGTTTGTGAAGGGAGGGGAGATTTGTGGGTACTTTTAAAGGGATATATGGTCCTAAGATTAAAATAACTTTAAGTTTATCATTTATTGCTGCTAAACTAGTTTAATTAGTTTAGCACAAGAAATATGTAGGACCAGTGAGAATCAAATTCACTAAGGATGGTCTGCTTTCTAAGTTTGCTAAGCATAATACTTAGGTACAACCAAAATTTCACATGCTTTTGTCCCCTCCCCCATGAATTTAAATTAAACAAAACTCAGAAAAAATGAATTAAACTTAATATAATTTTTGCTGTATTATGAAAAGGAAGGAAGGGTTAAAAAAAATGACATGTAAGAATTATTTGTTTTCCAGTGTTTAAAACAGGAGAATTTTATAGATTAAAATCTGTATTTGACAAAATGGCACATTTTTTACCATATTTTTTTCTCTATTCAAGATGTGCTTTTTTTAATGTGATTTATTTCATCATTATAATTAAGAAATTCATTGAAAAAAAACAAAAACAATTATATATAAGTTCAGGATCTGTTCTTAAGGAAAAAATTAAAATAAGTGACAATTTACAATTTTGAATGTTTTATAAAAGTTTAAAGAAAGGGGAGGTGCTGTTGTAACAAAATTTTAGCCATGCCCTCACTACATCATATGAGGTGCCCAAATGCAAAATTGCTAGGTTATCCATAGACTTTCTCTTAAACGTACCCACCTGATACAACACTTAGAGTAACTTTTTATGGTGGTGAATCATATATACAGAAATTAGCCAATTTCCACCTTAATTACTATCCCGATTTTAGTGCAATGGAGAGAGGCTTATCACTGGTAACTAGGCTTGAATTTTCAGCTACAAATGATTGGAATCGTATTAGTGATTTTACAAGCATAATTAGAGGTACAATAGGGCATGCATCATGTTTCACGCATATTCTAGTCAGAACTGTTTTAAAAAATATTTGAACTGTTTTAAAAAATAAAATAGGTTTGGGTTGGGTCAATGTCATCGATACCTATCAGTGACTGTTTAGTTAACTCATCAATAGATGCTAAACTTCGAGATGAGGAGCAGTAGTTTCCTCCCTGAATTATTTGATCCTGGCCATTGACCCGTTTGGATTCATCTGCCCAGCATCTTGTGAAGTAAGCTGTTGGGTCTTTATATTTATCATATAAATATGATATATAAATATAAATATGTTAAAATATAATATAATTAATATTTTATAATATAAAATATATATATATGGAAATATATAAATCTAATATTTTATAATATAATTAATATTGTATATAAAAATAATATAATTAATATTGTATATAAAATTAATAATATAATATATAATAATTATATATATAAGTATAAATAGATTTTATATTTATCATATAAAATCATATATATAATATATTAAATTATCTATTAAGCAAGCTGTTGACCTGCTCTGGGTTTGTCCACTACTTTTCACATCCACCTGCTGAGAGCAATGAGTGATAGGGATGGTTGTCGAGAGATTGTCATGGATATCCGTGCTGCTGGCACGACATGATGAGGATGAATAAAGAAAAGAAAAAAGGGCTACTACTGCAGACTTCTATTGTGAAACTGTTTTTACAGCTGTTTTTAGTATAAGGACCCTGCAGAAATCAAGTCTCCATTTACACAGATGCTGATAGGTATGCGTCCTGTGTCTCAGACGCATAAAAATCAACACAGTAAAATCATATCCATGCGTCCCAGTGTTTTTCTTTTTTTTCTCCCCTCGCCATTTCAAGTTAACTGTAAATACATTTCAATAGTTTCTTAGAAATTAATTACACAGGATAGATTACAAGGTAGGAGTTAGACAGCTTTAGTTGGGACCCATACATTTTCCCGGGGCCTCATTCAAAGCAAATATGTGCGTGCTAGGACGCACTAAATCAAAAAGCTATCAGCATCACTGCAGTTATGTCGGTAATCCTATAAGGGTCATATTAAGGTCATATGGTGCAAAAGAACTTCTATTAACATCCTGGTAGCAGACCTTCAGAGATTTTATAGAGTCCATAATTGATTGTATGAAACCTCTGAATGTCTGGTACCAGGATGTTAACAGCTGTTCTTTTAAAGTTCTACAAAGTGGGCCTGTATATCAAACACATCCCATAAGTACTTGATGGGTGAGGGTGGGGTTAGTTTCGTGTCCGAACCAATGCATTGAAGTTGCCCTTGTGTTCTTGAAACTATTCTCATTTAACTCATGCAAAGTGTCCAAGCATATTGTTCTTTTTAAAAAAATAAAAGCCTGGACGAGGCTGGTTTGATTTCACATAGCACTAATTCCCTTGGGAAAGATACGAATCCAACTATTCTCCCCCTCCCCAGCTATGCGTAAATAGTAGTTCTGACTGGACTCTTTAACCTTGGTATGTCAACCAGTCTAGGAGAAGGAGTTAAGCAGTGATGAGCCTGTTCAATACTTAATTGGATGACCACTTGAGTAACTGCAGGCACTGTAAGCAAGCAAGTCCTTTGTTTATCAAAGTGACTGTGCACACTGGGCTCTTTAACCTTGGTGTAGCAACCAGTCTAGGAGAAGGAAAATACTGAATTGTTGTATCTATTTTCTGACTTCCAACCATGTCAGATGGACATAGTTTGATTAACATGGGGAGCCACACACAAACTGAAGCTCATGCCAGTGGCCAGTGTAAAAATTGTGTGTATCCCATCACCATTCTTCTTTTAAGGTGCCTCTGGCACTGGGCAATAAACCTAGTCCTGCCCCTTTTAGATGAAGGAGCAGGTGTTGCCTGGGAGGATGGTGCCCTGGGATTCATGATATTATTATATATCTTACAGGTCAAATGACCAAAGCCATTGGAGACGGGTTCAAAACCATTGTATTCTGCTTAAAAATTGACCTTGTATGTATGTCTTTGTTCATATTATCAGTTGATATAAGAAAATAATTGTTTTCCTTTACTATT
>CM042137.1:73312330-73453168 GCA_023376005.1 Doryteuthis pealeii | reverse complement strand
AGGCACAATTCTAGGAAGATGTCATGTCTTGTTTGTCTTATTTGGATGATTGTGTCGATAGGAGGTAAGTGGCCATACAGCAGCTTTTTGATGAGCTGTAACATAATTGATAGGTTGCCTATAAATTATGTATGGTAGTGTAGAAATATAAAACATGGTAATGCCTGAATCATTGGAAAAAAAACAACATATAAGTAATATTCCAGACTTTAAACCTTTTACTAATCTTGGTAGTTGGTCTCTGATTGGCCGAAGCCAAGCGTGAGACCAAAAGATAATTAGCCAGTTTTGGTTGGTGACTGGAATGGGACAGATTGACAAATGGTGTTCTTGCTGTTCATAGGCCATTTCTCCATGTGTTGTTTTACTTTGGGTTGAATAAAGATGTCTAAAAAAAGCAATATAAAGTCTTGTGTTGTTACAAAAAAAAACGCAATGGACACAAAGAATTAGGAATCCAAGAAGGAAGATCAGTAGAACTGAGAGAAGCATCACCCAGATCCACACAGAGAAGAGACGGCCCAATCCAGGCTAATAGCAGTACAACAATAGAATAAGATGGTGAAAAAGGGCCTATGTAACAGTGGGGTGCTGCTTCCAAGCAAGTATAGCAAGAAAAAGTGATTGCTTTCACCTGTTAAAAAATAAATGTATCTATCACTGTACTGATTAAATATTTAATAGTGGTATTCAGGACTATTGTCCTTACCTTTCATTGTTATCTGTGACAACATTTCAACTGATATGCCCCTCGGCCTCTTTCAGGTATTTGTTCTGTCGGAAATCCTTCATGGACTAAGCAACCTTCTTTTCGGACTCGAGGAACTTCTTGTCGTAATTAGGAGCCATCGTGGATGCTCCCAGATTTCGACAAGAAGGTTTCCCGATTACGACAAGAAGATTCTGAGTCCGAAAAGAAGGTTCCTAGTCCGACAAGAAATACCTTAAGGAAGCCGCGAGGACCATATCGGCCAGAATACGTTGTACAGATAAACAATGAGGTAAAGGACAATAGTCGAATAATGCAGATAATACTAATCATCAAGCCTCATTTCAAACCTTCAGAGAAATCTTTTTAATTTATTTTTTAAAACTAAATTTCTGATGAAAAAAATGTAAATACAAGTTGTGTCAAAAAAGTATTGAGATATTTTGTACTTTTTGGACACACCTTGTAATTCTGAAAAAATGAACATTTCCATCATTGTTCATTTCTTATCTTGGTTAAATACAGCTTTAAAATCAGCACTTTTACGAACACACTGTAATTCTCAAAAAAAATACACATTTCCATTCATTATTCACTTTCTATCTTGGTAAATACAGCTACCTCGCACTTTTACGGAACACCTCGTGTCTAAAAAAAATGAACGTTCCATTCATTGTTCATTTCTATTCTTGGTAAATAAACTTTCAAAATCAGCACTTTACGACACACCTTGTATTCTGAAAAAAATTAACATTCCATTCATGTTTTTTTTCTATCTTGGTAAATACAGCTTCAATTTCGATACTTTATGACACTCCTTGTATTCTAAAAAAATATTAACATTTCCATTCATTGTTCATTTCTATCTTGGTAAAATACAGGCTTCAAACTCAGCACTTTTATGAACACACCTTGTATAAATAAATTTAAATCTGGCTACATTTTTTCACGCTCAGCGATTGTGTAGACATGGAATAAAACTGGCCGCATCGTTGTAGGCTGCCGAAGCACTGAATCTTTCAAAGCCTCCAAGCTTTCTGTAGTATCCAACACATATACCCTTGATGCCACTCTCCACATACTTGCAACACACATACATTCATATTACTACTGATAAACTGTTTCATTTTCCTGAAACTAAAACATTATTCTGTGTACTTGACATGAGACTTGATGATCTTGTGGTGCACCTGAGCACTGTACACAATAAATTATTTTCATTTTTATTTCTTTTAATTTTGTTCCATTTTCATATTAAATGCTCATTCTCTCTTCCCAGATGCAAAACAAAATCCAACAGAACTAAAAAGATTTTGGGGTTGAATATTTTCTCACTTGCTCCATCATTTTTTTACTAATATTATTTCTGAGTTTAAAAAGGTTACTTAGTGAAAAGCTTTAACACTTTAAAATTAAAAACATATAGAAATTTTTAAAAATGAAAAAAACAGGTTTTCAAAAATGATTTGCCATGAAAACTAAATATAAGCAATTTGTGAAAGGTTTTTTTTTATATATAAATGTTCTTTAAAACTATTTACATGAATTTAACTGTATTACTTTTTTCACTTAAATTAAATATAAATTAAAGATATTAAGTATTTTATTGTCAATAACTTTTCACATGAATTTAAAAGAAAAAAATTGGTAACAAATCTTTTCAACAAATAAGTATTTTTAAAAATCATATTTAATTTAGGTCTGATTTTTAATACCTTACTTTTTTTTTTAAATCTGTTACTATTTTTTTTTATATATTTTAAAATTGAAGGTAAAAAAATGATTAAGTTTGATGTTTTGATTTGTTTTTTCGTTTTAATGACTTTAAGTGGGAAATTCTTTGATTTATTTTTTTTTATTTGGAAAAGTATTATTTTTAAACATTTGTTTTAAGATTAAACATCAAATATTATTTAAAATACTTAAAGTAAAGCAGCAATAACCCTGTTCAATACTTAGTTGGGTGACTACATCAGTAACCTGAGAGTCATATCTAACAAGTTTTTTTTTTTTTTTTTATAACTATGAGATACAATAAAGGTACTTGCATTTTGGTTTCATTCTCGCACACCACGCACGCGCGAATATAAGCAAAAGCACGTAAAAGTAAGTTTTTTTTTGAAAAATGCGAGATAACTAAATCATAACCAGACAAAACGTTATCTTGTTTCGATCAAATGGAACTTGTGTTTTTATTTCATTTTTTAAAGAAATCCATAACCAGATATAGATATTTAAATTTATTTTAGTTTGTAAATTGTAAATCTAAATGTATTCTCTCAGTATCACGAAACTTTTCCCCCTAATAATTTTACTTTTTGTTTACATTTCGAGCACAGATACTCCTCTTTCGTTATTGCCTATAAAATAAATCAACTCAGCCAACGAGTTTATAATGTTTGGACATATAACAGACTCAAAACTGAGTTGAATTTTTGTTTTTTTTTTGCTAATTAGTTTGCAGTCTAAATTCCACCATTTTTTGATATAAGCATATACAAGTCACGGTGGTTCTTGTTGTGTTAGCGTGCGCATCGTTTGTGTTGTGGCACCCCTACAAACGTTACTTTTTCTAATTCAGCATTTAAATATTTGTTAATATATCTCTAATTTTTCAGTTATTGCGAGTTAAAATGTCGTCTTTTGCGCCAACCACAAGCAAAGGTTTATTTCCACGCAGCAATGTCTCCAAACTACGATAAACCTGGAGCGGTATTCTTTCCGGTTTGTATTATTGTCAGCATCTTTTACAACTCAGGAAAAATCTTTATTGAATTGATTTTCTCTTTATTAATACTATTATTGTAAATTGTAAACGAAGGAAAATAAAAAAAGAAACCAATATTTTGTGAATAATTCCAGGTAATTATTTACATATTGTTTAACATTTATAATTATGTTTGTCAAGCATTTTCGAACAATAATTGGATGGAGTAAAATTTTAAACGTTAGAAATAAAAAGAAAATTGTCTTTTTACGTGATTAAATTTTCATATAATAATAAAAAAAATTATTTTTTAAACTTTCACCTTTTGCGATGGTCACCAATACTATAAACTGAAAACGAAGTAATAAAAAACTGCATGTTTTATATTGTATAAAGTTTTATGCATTATTTTCACTTTACTTTTTAAAAGAAAAGACTAACCGACCAGAAACGTTTTCTTTTAGTTTCACTCGCTGTAACTTTTTTCAACTTTTTGTTTTTCCAACTTTTCACGAGTCTAGAACACTTACAATTTGCTTTTTTCAACCTAACAATTTTTAATTTAAAAAAACAATGTTGTTTAAAAATGTTTCTTTCAAATACAGCGAATTGACTCCTTTTTTATTGGTAGAAAAAGCATTAATTTTTATGTTTCTTATCCAGAATAGCACGCTGATGAAATGTGTGAAAATAAAAAAATTATAGAAATTTAATTTTAATGTATATCCTTTTGGATTGATGTAAATGTAAGTAAATTACAGTTATTTCCTCTATTCTATCTATTTTATTAGTGAGCAGTTTTAAATCACGTCCTCAACTAAGCTATAGTTCACCCATCTAAACATACTTTCTTATTCTTAGTCACACTACTAAGAACTTACGGCCGATGGTGTATATAAATTTTTGTAACTTAAATATAACTATAACGTAAAAAGTATTAAGGAAATGACTTAACACATACTTATTCTTATCCGGATTTATTTCTAAATATTTTTGTACATTACCGTAGAAATAACGACATTTTTGTTGTTGTGCTATTGTGGACAAGCACGAATAAAAGAATGTGAAAAACAAATTTAACAAATCTACCAAAAGGGACTGGTTGGGAAGAATATTAGATTTTTCCAACAGCAAAAAAATAAACAAACAAAACAGAAATACCCGAACTTGAGCAAATTATTCTCTTCCTTTTTAAATTTTATTGACTCACTAAATCGTGCCAAAAAATTTGCAAAGAAATTTTCTAATCCTATATTTTTGTAATTTATCCATATTGATCGATGATTTATATTATTTTTCTTTCTTTCAAAGATTTCTTTTCCTTCAATTCTTCTTTAAACCAAATTTAGTAAGATACCTTTTTATCATCATTTTAAAAATTTAATCGTAAAAAAAGTAAACATTTCTAAGAATAAGAAAGTTTTGTGTAAAAAATATGTACATTCATATCAGAAACTTTTAAAAAAGAAAACATTCTCTCATTGCAAATATCGCTTTAAAAATTAGTGATCTTGAAAGCCGATTCAGTTGTGACAAACTAATATATTTTTCATATCGAAAAAGATCTTAACAAATGACTGCATCGTGAACTAGGTGGACATTTTCCTCAGGAATCTACTAGAGGGTTGACACCGATTGTAAAAAGAAACAAAAAACTGCGAATTCAAATGCTTGAAAACCATTGTCTTTTTTAAATTTTGGTTTTTAAAATATAAATCTTTGTTTTTATTTTTGCAACTTTGTAAATAATAATTCAATTTCATAATTCGGCGACATTGTATGACTCTTAGTCCTGTCAGAAAAATCGAAAAAAGAATTTTTTTTTCCCAATATGTCCTCTTATTAGGCAATATTGACTTTTTTTAATATTGATTTTAGAGGAATCTTGTTTACAATTTAATACTATGTTGAGACGATCTATAATTTTTGACACGCATGTTTTCCAGTTATCTTTCCTTGTTTGATTTTTATTATTTACAAGTATCACCTTTGAAATGGTCATTGAAATCAGGTTTTCATAGTTTACTCTCATTCCTACTATTAGGAATTCTCATCTCACCCTCCTCTTAAACTAATAAATAAAAACAAAGGGTAAGATAACTCGTCTACATGCATGTCAGAAATCATTTCGTCATTGTTTATATTGTAACCGGCTTCCACTCTAAAATTCAATATTTAAAAAAAACTGATAAATTGCAAAGAGGAAAGTAGATGCAAATAGAGATAGATTGAAAATATTTATTAGAATTTTTTTTCTCTTTTTTCTTGACGGACGTAGTTCAGATATGCCTGTAATTTCTCTTTACTTTATGTTTTTTCGGTGGCCTCTGTTGTATTGACTAAAATTCGTGTGTCGTGATAATTTAGTTGGGGTACGACACTGCTCCAGTGCAGCAATTGATTATCTCTTGAAAAATTTTTTTTAATTAAGGTTTCTTTACTAGGTATACCCAAATTTTCGTTTGCTCTTCATTTTAAAAACGAATTAAAATGAATTAAATCGATTATTTAAGGTCATTTTTGTCTAAGTCCAAAAGTAGTACATAAATGAAATGTGCATCAGTAAAAAAAAAAAAAAAAAATTTAAATTTAAAAATAATATACACATGTATTTATTTTTTGAATACATTTTAAACAATTTTTTGCTGTCAATTTTTATCAAATAATATGAACTTGATATGGGCCGCGGAGTTGCGGTAAATCCGTGTTTACAAAATAAATTTACACTCGATTGAAAAAAAACAATTACCAAAAATCAGGGAATTATCCGATTTTGATGAATTTTCAGTATTGATTATCAATGAATGAATTTTAAATGCATTCAGATTTTATTTCAAACTTTCTGATTTAATTAGGTATTTCTGCTATGATAAATTAATATATAAATTAATCTAAAATGTATATTATTAGATTCTAAAAACATTTTTTAATAACTACTTTATTTAGTATTAATCTCTAATAATTTTTGTCGAAAACTCTATTGAAAATTTAGTGCGCCCCTTTTAAACAGAGCAAATATTGATGTATAATTTTTTTATAATAAAATAATAGCCCAATTAAATAATTATTTGAAATTGAGTAAAAAAAAAAAACCTCCAAAAATGATTATTTTTAGTTTTTTATTTCATTTATTTTCCGATTTCGGTACTTATTTTCTACCAGAGTATCATCTTAAAAAAAATATTTTTTCTCTATTAACACATTCGGTCTTTTGTCTTTTTATTTATGCAGAAATTAGTATCAATCATATTATAACCCATGATATTTTGCATCCAACAAAATAGGGGGGGGGTCAAAGTTAATTACCTGAAAAAAATCAGAAAGTTTTGAAATAAAATAAATGATTGCATTATAAAATTCATTCATTGATAAATCAACAACTGAAAATTTCATTAAATTGGATAATTCCCTGATTTTTTGTAAAAAATGTTCAAAGGGGAAGGGAGGATAAATTTGTTTTGTAAAACACCAGATTTTTGACAAATTGGGTATACCTATTATAGTAGTCGATTTTATTTATTTATTTTTTTTTTTGTTTGTGGTCCTGCAAAACCATAATGAATTCACCCATTGCGAGTGGCCTAGATTTCTGGCTTTGTACAGCTTATTTTCATTTTAGTATAAGTAAGTAAGTAAGTAAGTAAGTAAGAAAGTCATCGAGAGGGCCTAGAGTCTGTATAGCCAGACAGTGAGGGAGTCTATCCCTTTTTCACTGCAACTAGACCAAGGAGATTGATTTTAGAATCTGAGAGCGCCACACCTAACCGTCAGCTCCTCACTTTACCGCACAGATTCCTGTACTACTCATACACTGAGTTTAGGCGAGGGTCGTATTGAACCAGGAACCTTTGAGGTTCTCAGCCGAACACCTACGGACTGAGCTAAAATAAATTATTGTTATAAAGAGATAACAACTCTTAGTTTAAGTTTCTGTTTCATGTTTACTCACTACTTTATTTTTTATTTTTTTTTTATACACCTCTATTCTCTTCTCAGTTGTGACTGGGGGAACCCCCATGGTGTAGTGGCTAAGTGCTGACTGTAACATATGTAGTTAGTGAGTTTGAACTCCAGTCGCACTATTCCATTTGATTGACTAATACCTTGGGAAAAAGTATGAACTCCCTCATCCCCAGCTATGGGTTAAAGTCATCCCTACTGGTTCTTTTACAATGATGTTTGGGGAATTTTATAAATTATAATCTGTATCTTTATTGCCTTTTCATCCCCCAACTTTTGGTGTAAATAGTACCAGTACTGTTCTTCTAACAATGATGGCTTTTGGTGAATTCATACGAAATTAAATCTGTATCTTTATTGCCTTTTCATCCCCAACTATGGGTTAAATAGTTACCAGTACTGTTCTTCTACAATGATGCTTTTGGTGAATTCTATAAATAAAAATCTGTATCTTTATGCTTTTCATCCCCCAAACTATGGGTTAAATAGTAACCAGTACTGTTTTCTACAATGATGGCTTTGGGGAATTTTATAATTATAATCTGTATCTTATTGCCTTTTCATCCCCCAACTATGGGTTAAAATAGTCCGTACTGTTCTTCTACAAGTGATGGCTTTTGGGGAATTTTTAAATTATCGATCTGTATCTTTATTAGCCTTTTCATCCCCGCTACTATGGGTTAAATAGTACCAGTCTGTATTTTATAATGAGTGCTTGACATTTAAATAAACAGTGGAGTTTGAACTGTTTATACTACAATGTCCAGCACATTTAGCCATTACACCACAGGGACTCCCTCAAAAAATATGTATGTAGATAATATATATTTAGTAATCTACCAATAAAAGTTTTTAAAAAAATGGCTAACATTTTAAGTATGCTTTGTTCAGAAATTTCTTTAGTGATTCTTTCCTTTTTTTTTCTTTTTGCTATTCATTTTTTTCTTTACATTTTATATATGATAAAGAAGATTACTTTTTTCCACATCAACAAAACATGTTCAGCATTTAACCACAACTGTGTTTAATATTTCACATTAACAATCACGTTCAGCATTCAACAACATCGTGTTTGACATTTAACTTTTTGAATGTGCAATTCAACTACATAGCATTCAGCTTTACTGCGAACTGTTTTTCAACGGGACATAATTGCATTTTTCACTCCGGCATTGCCTGTAATTAATTAATATCTTGATTTAATTCATTACAATTAACCCTTGAAGATCCTTTATGGTGAAACTTGAGTAGAGTTATTTCTATATTAAACCTAATCTATATATTATATATATATTTGTTTATTGCTGTTTTTTTTGTGGGGGGGCGTTAAACTGTTGATAGGGAGAAGCTAACTTAGCTGTAATATATTTTGAGCTGTAAAAAAATCTAGGTAAAATTAATAATTATATAAAACAAAATGATCAATATCTACTGGTCTCATTCTATTAGTAACAAATGTGAAAACTAGTGCCTCTTAAGATATATATATATATATATATATATAATATATATATATATATATATATATATGTGAAGAGATGAAAGTGAACCGACGGTATGTAGTTTAGTAAGAAACTTTGAAAAAAACACAGGTCTAAAATAAAATGATGGGGGTAAGTTTATTAGCCGACGCTGCAGTGTTGATCCGTTAAAGTAGATCTTCTTCTTGGCATCCTGTGTTTTTTTTCAAATTTCTTACTATACTACATAGATATGTATGTATGGGTAATCCTATGTGTATTATTTGGGCACTGTAAGTTCTATATGCTTTTTTTTCCCCACTATAAATGACATATTTAAATTTTGTATTCTTTTCTTACAGGAATTGAAAAAATTACATATCGACCAGAGTGGTCCAACAGAGAGACAATGGTTTTCAACAGTTATGATGGCATCTTAAGTGAGTTTTTTTGAACCTAAAGGTTTTTCATTATTTCTTTCATTTTAGAGACACTGGAAATTAATAATATTCTTAACAAATAGATGTGATATTTGTGTTCATATCCAACTGATACTGGACCTTTAGAAGCCTAAAATTATTTTTGCTGTTTGCTAAACCATGGCTAGGGCTGGTAAATTGGAAATTAGATTTGTATGAGGAAAATAATACCTTTTACCAGTTTTTTAAATACATGTTGAAAGCTGAAGTAGCAATTAGTAAGGCCGCCCTGTCGGCTGGGGCGTTAGAATGCACCGACTGCACCTCTGGCAGAGGGGTAAGATCCCCCAATGGCGCACTTGTTGGCCGTGGTGGCGACCCATTGATGCTTAAGGATGGAGCCCAGGTGGTTGAGCAGTTCATGACATGCAATACTCCCTTTGGCCCTATCTTGGGCTAGCACGGTGGTCGGAGAGGCCCCTCCGATCAATCGGCTGGTCATCAAGCCCTAGCACCTATATGATTTCCAACCCTTTGCCTCTATGGCAAGCCCCAACCCCTTTTTATCATATGGGTGCTAGAAGGCGGTGGCTGCGGGTCTGCATGTCCTGGGAATGACGTTAAAAATCTGATGGTGAGGTTCCAGTTTTGGAGGTTTGGGAATGTGGGCACCCCTTCATCACCATTGCTCCTTGGTCACTCTGACCCGAGAGTGGTAGTACACTGTTAGGGTCCCATCTATGGGTTGAATAGAAAATGTGATTTATAAAAAAATTGTATATCCATTAAGAATTGATTTATTTCAAAATTTATGGCATTAAATGACCCACTGAGGTTGATTATGCCATAAAACAAACAAACCAACCAAACGATAGTAAGGCTGGTGATGTCGCGGTTACATTCAGGGTCTGATAAACACCCACATCAAATTACAAAGTATGACAGAACCCTATGGTTATGTTAAACCTGACAAAATTTATTGGTATTAAAAATTGGTATTAAATTGGTATTAAAAATTGGTATAAATTTGGTATTAAAAATTGGTATTAAATTGGTATTAAAATTGGTATTAAATTGGTATTAAAATTGGTATTAAAATTTAATTAGTATTATTATTGTGACAAAGAACACGAGGCTAGTGGAAGGAAGCAGGTTTAGACTTAGTTTTGGCGTGTCGGACGTTGTTGACTTTAAATCGAACCGGGTCCTTCGGAATATGAAAAGGTGATACTTGAGCTTAGTGCTGAAGATTAAGCTATCTTAGATTCCCATATGCTAAACCCAGATGCTGTAATGGAGGCTATAACACAGATATAAATAAACAGGAGAAACGGAGGAAGTCAGAACAAACACGCATGTCTTACGTGTTAGACAATAGTAGTTGCATAGATGTCTTTGAAGAAGAGAAACACCGAAAAGTTAGAGTCGGCTTTTTTGTTTGCCCCTCAACATTTAAACTTGAAATTTATTTTTTCTCACATTATTAAGTAGATAATGTGAATATTGGAATTCTTTAGGAATATGGGACATGTATGAAAATAACACACTCGTAGTCATCTAACTAAATCAATATTTCTTTTTAATGAAGTATATTTTTAAAAAGATATAATAGAATTAATTGGTTCTACATAAAGTGATTATTATTTATATTAAAACACAAAATTGTGTAAAATTGTTTAGTTTTTATTGAAATACAAAATGTTTTTTTTCCTGGTGACTATGCCGTAACCTTTGATCACTTTAAGACTAGGTCTTCATTAAATGATATATCTACCTATTTACCAACTCCACTGCCGCATGCGACGCTGAGTATTGACCCGACGAAGAGTGTTAATTTCTTTGACGGAGTTTCGACAACATGTTTTTGATTCAGATTTCCCCTTTCTCCTAAACTGGTTGCCTAACCAAGGATAAAGAGCCCGCTTCGCCCTACTATTTACCCACTAGCATGGAAGGAGAGCAGGTGGATTCATACCTTTCGTAGCGAGATGGAGTTTTGCGAGAACTACTATAGAACAAGAGCAGGAACGCAGGAAATAAGGAGCATATCCAGTAAAGATATTCTATTAAAAATAGTGATGAGCACAAACCGTTGTCGATTTTGACTGGGTGTAACCCCCGAACGGGAGAGATTGCAATGTCAACCGAAGTTTCACGGTCGTTGATGGAAGTGAAAGTCACGTGGTGACGTGGAACGGACAAATTAAAAATACTGGCCTCTTTTTGACTTTCGGACGTGTAGGGTGGGAACTGACCTTCGGTCCCTGTAGTGGATCGCAGTAATTTAGTGTCTCTCTCTCTTTCTCTCTCGCTTTTCCTCCTCTCCGACCACAGCCACGAGACAGCCAGGGGAAATAAAAGCTAAGCAGCTATGACGATAGTTATTTCTCGCGTTGTACTTTTTTTTCGACAAGGTAGACTGCAAGTGCCGAACACCTTTTTTAGTGTCATGAACATTTGGAGGCACGTGACAAGACCCGCTATACAACATTATCGATATGAACATTATCCGTTTTTGGTACAGGGTGAATATATCGACTATACCGCCAGTTACACCTTTGCAGGGTATTGCGTTATTATATTGCGATTAACTCATTTAAATGATTATAAGCCGGTTCAAGTATTGTTCAATTTTTCTCCCCATTTCAGCCAAGGAGAACAAATCTCAGTTACTATTTGGTATCCGGTGATGAAATTGTATTTGGTATGCATCAGCCTAACCTAACACTAATTTGCTTCATTTTAAGTGTCTTTTGATAATATGAGGTTATTTCCTATAAGTCCAAATAAACAAAGGGGAAGCCCCCTTGACTGATAAATTATTTATTTATTGATTTGATCTATAGGAAAAAGGAGAACTTGGTTTAGGTTAGGTTAGGTTAGTTTAATGGAAATGAAATAATTTATTCAGCCAAGAGTGGTTCCCCTTTGTTTATGTTGGAGTTATACAGGAAATACCATAAATTAAAAGTAATTTTAAATAACATCTTTTTTTATTCTTTGTTGAGTATATTTTAATTTGCCTAAATTTAGTAAATATTTTCACATTTGTAATAATTTGTTTTTAAATAAGTGTATAAAAGAATGATAATAATTTTAATCAAGCATATAAATAAATTATATATTTTAAGATCACGTACTAATATAAATTTGATTTTTGTAGATAACATTATCAAGTAGCACCAACATAAAGTACGTATCTTATGTAAAGATTCAAGCTTTTACTTTTTATATTTTCTGAACAGATTTTAATGAAATGTTTTTTTAAGTGTCTAGAACCTCTTTTATCTTTATCGAAATATATTTTTCTAAATTTAAAAAGATTAAAATTCTCTGTTGTAGGTGGTTTATGGACGAACAGGCAGGAAATGGGCTCCGTTTTTCTGTTTGTTTTTGGCACACTTTTCGGAGGAATGGTAAATATTTAATTATTTCTCCTTCTTATTCTTTTTGTTTCTGTTGCTTTTTATCAATCTCCTATCGATTATTCTTATCTGTGATGTTGGAAATATCTTTTTCCTTACTTAACAAAATAATATTTTTTAGACAGAGAGCTGATAGGTATGCGTCATGCCGGTCAAAAATCTAAAAGTACAGCAGTAAAATTGTACCATGGCATCCACTTTGTATTTCTTTTTCTTTTCTCACATTTCAAGCTACTGAAATACATTTTCAATAGTTTCTTAGAATGAATTACACAAGATAGTTACAAGGTAAAGAGTTAGATGGCTTTTAGTTGGAGACTTGCATAAATTTTCCCGGGGACATTCAAAAGCAATATGTGCATCCCAGAACACACTAAATCAAAAAGTGATCAGCGTCACTGTTTAGATTAAGAAGAAAGTATGAAGAATTTACAAGAGAAGACATAATAAAAAAAATGTTCTATTTCTAACAATGAAAATAGAACATTTTTCTATCATCAGAAAATTAAACAGTATGTTATGATTTAACTGAGATTGGAAATATAAACTTCATATCATGCAAGTTCTTGCCATCTGTCTTGGCAAGGTCTTCTAAAGCTGATGAATTGTTGTTTTTTCTGGTCGCCAAAAACGGGTGTGTCCATGTGTAGGAGCCATAGGAAGGAACATCACTTATCCAGTTTGTTTACTTCGGACCAATATGACTTAGGCACCCCTTTTCGTATCTCGACTCACAAGACACTTTTCTCTTTGTACACTGTCAAATCTGGTTGTTTGTTTAGGGTTAGGGGGCTGTTTTATATTTAAAAAAACTTCTAAAAATCGTCTGTTACCAATAACCGGATTTTGACGGTGTAAATGGAAAAAATGTCCACGAATCGAGATTGCAAAAGGGTGCCTAAGATATATTGGTCCCTTATTCTAGTTCTCCTATCATGTCTTGCTCATTCTTACTTTGATATTTTTGTGAAGATGAGACAGGTAAGAGGACCCTACAGTTGCTTGTTTTGTCGGCGGTGTGCCATTCAAGGGTTTGTTCAAAACGAATGCCAGATGTTTTATTTAGGTTCGTAGGTGGCACCATACATAGTTGTCATGGTACAGCTAGAAGAATTCCCATTTTATTTATCGAGGATCAGAATTTCGTATGATTGTTAACTTGTAAATAGCAGTCATGCTTTGAACTATGCGTATGTGACATCGCTTTTAGAATGAACTGATACTGCTACCAAGGTTAATGATTTTCTATTACAAATTCAGAGGGTAGCTATTTAATAGATCACACTACTTTAAGAATTAATGTCAGTTTTAGCTTTAGACCGGCCAGACACTGCTTCTTATATTATGGTGAGAAGGTTTCAGAGAAGTCTCTAACGTAAATGAACATTAAATCTGCTATCTTGGTATGGCAATGGATAAGAGAAGGAAAAAACTCTGAATTCAAAACTGTTTAAATTCGATCTCAAAATAGACCTAGAGTTGCGTAAATAGTGCTCTCAAAAAAGACAAGAGCTGTGAGAAAACAACTATTAAAAGCGAACAGAGCTAAATGAAAAACTATTTATAAGAATTAATGTCGGTTTTGGCTTTAGTGACCAAAGACTGGTCTTATGTTAGAGCTTCGAAAAGTCTAAAAGATTTTTATTAATTTAAAAAAAAAAAATTTTTTTTAATTTATTTAAAAAAATTTTTATTTCTTGATGCCAATGTTTGTTTTACATATTTTCAGGTGCTTGATTCCATTGGGTTCCAACTTTAATGAAGACCCTGGGATGATAATTCAAACATTGGCACATCAAGAATAAAAAATTTTTTAAATAAATTAAAAAAATTTTTTTTTTTTTTAAGTAAATAAAAACTTTAGACTTTCTTTGCAAAGCTTCTAAACATAGAACAGTTTTGGGTCACTAAAGCCAAACCAGACATTAATTCTTATAATAGTTTTTCATTTAGCTCTGTATTATATAAAGTTTTTCGATCAGCTCTGTCTTTTTGAGAGAGTCTAGTTTACCCAACTCCTAGGTCTATTTTGAATTCAGAATTTAACAGTGTTTGAATTCAGAGTTTTCCTTCTCTTATGACCAGTATGCCATACCAAGATTAGAGGAATTAATGTTCATTTCGTTAGGAACTTCTCTGAAACCTTCTAACCAATATATAAGAAGCAGTTCTGGCGCTAAAGCTAAAACTTACATTTTAATTCTTATAATAGTGTGATCTCATTATTAGCTAGCCTCTAGAATTTAATAGAAAAATTCCCTTAACCTTAGGTAGCAGTATTATTTCCCTAAAAGCGATGTCAACATACGATAGTTAACAGCATGGATTGCTATTTACAGTTAACAATCATACGGAATCTAATCTCTCTTGATAAAGATAAATGGAATTTCTTTACTAGGCTGTAGGCCATGACAATACTTTGTATGGTTGCACCACTTGAACCTAAGAAAACATGTGGCATGCTGTTATTGCAACAAAACCCTGTGCAACACCAGACCCAAAACAGCAAACTGTAGGGTATCTTACCTCTATCTCACAATCATCAAAGTAAAGATGATTCAGACATATAGGAGATAACTAGCAGAAGATAAGGGACAATGACCTTTACGGCACCCTTGTTTGCAATCTTCGTTCGTTGGGGACATTTTTTCCATTTACACCGTTCAAAACGGTTAATTGTTAAGCAGAGATTTTTAGAGTTTTTTTTTTAATTATAAAACTGCCCCAACCCTACAAACAACAGATTTGACCAGTGTCACATGAGGGAAAATGTCCTTTGTGAGTCGAGATCACTGAAGGGGTGCCTAAGGTCATATGCCGAAGTAAGGGACAAACTGTTAAGGGATGTTCTCTATGGACTCTACACATGGACACACCAGTGTTGTGACCAGGAAAAACTAACTTCATCAGCTTTAGAGACTTGCCAGACAGATGACAAGAACTGTGATTATAAGGTTATATTTCATTCTCAGGTTAAATCATAAGCAAACTGTTTATTTCTGTATGATAGAAAACCAAATGTTCTATTTCATTTGTTTATAAATAGAACATTTCGTTTTTATTTATTGTCTTCTATCTTGTTAAAAATAATTCATACTTTCTCTTATATCTTAAACAGTGAGCGATAGCTTTTTGATGTTAGTTGTTGTCCTGGGATGCACATATTTGCTTTGGAATGGGTCCGAGGAAGAACTTTATTGAGTCCCACTAAGCCATAGTAACTCTTACCTTGTAACCTACTCTTGTTTGTCCATCAGTTTCTAAGAAAACTATTGAAATGTATTTCAGTTAGCTTTTGAAATGGTCGAGGAAGAAAAAGAATACACTTGGTGCCATGGATACAATATTTACTGTGTTACTTTTAGATTTTTTGACGCATCGGACGCATACCTATTCAGCATCTCTGTCTAAAAATAATTATTTAATGTTAAGGTTAAGGAAAGTTTATTTCCAATCATCACAGATAAAATAATCATTAGAGAGATTTGATTAAAAAGCAACAGGAAAAAAAGTGAAAGAAGGAGAAATATTAAAAATCTTACCGTTCCTCGAAAAGTGTGCCAAAAACAAACAGAAAAACGGAGCGTCTCCATGGTCGTCCATAACCACCTACAACAGAGAATTTAATCTTCTTTTTAATTTAGAATAATACTTGAAAAGATTAAAACGGTTCTACCATTAAAAATACATTTATAAAGATCTGTCAGAACCAATATAAGTAAAAGCTAATCTTATATAAGATTTAGACTTTTTTGGTGCTACTTTTGAATTGTTTCTAAAAATCAAATTTTATATTAGTACGTGACTAAAATTTATTAATAAATTTATTCTATAATGGCTTGAATAAGAAATTTATTATTATTTTTTATACACTTATTTAAGAACAAAAAATTATACAAATTTTGAAAATAATTTAGTAATTTAGGAAATTTAAAGTATACCTCAACCAAAGAAGAAAAAAAAAAGATGGTGTTTAAAAAATTTATTATTTTCATGGTTTATTTCCTAAACTCCAAACATAAACAAAGGGGGAACCACTCTTGGCTAGATAATTATTATTAATTTTTCATTAACTAACCCTAAACCTAACCCTAACCCAGTTTCTTTTTTCTGAGGAGATGTCAATAAATAAATAATATTATCAGTTCAGGGTGGTTTCCCTATTGTTGATGTTGACTTATAGGAATAAACCTCATTTATTATTCAAAAGAACATTTAAAGATGAAGCAAATTAGTGTTAAGGTTGGTGGATTGCATACAACATAAATTTATCACGATACCAATTAAGTAAACTGTATTTGTTCTCTTGGCGGAATTGGAGAAAAATTAATTACTTGAAGGGCTTTTATAATCATTTAATGATTAAGTATAATATAACGCTTCATACCCTTGCAATTTAACATGGCGGTATAATCGATATATTACCGTACCAAACGATCTAGCTCATCTCATATATGTTTATAGCGGGTCTTTGTCAACGTGCCTCCATTCATTGACACTAAAAAGGTGTTGCGGCACGATTGGCAGTACCTTGTCGATTAAAAAAAGATACAACGCAAGAGAAACTTATAGCGTCATAAGTGCTAGCTTTTATTTCCAGGGCTGTCTCGTGGGCTGTGGTCGGAGGGAGGAAAGCAGAGAGAAGAGGAGGAGAGGACATTAAATTACTGCGATCCCACTTACCGCGGACCAGAGGTCGCGTCCGATACCCTACACGTCGAAGTCTCAAAATGAGGCCAGTATTTTTTATTTGGTCCACGTCACCACGTTGACTCCAGAGTTCCAATCAAAACCGAAAACTTCCGACGTTTGAATCAATTCTCCCTGTGGGGGGTACACCCAGTCAAAATACGACAACGTTTTGTGCTCATCACTATTTTTAAAAAATCTTTTAATATTATTATTTCCTCCTTCCTCTTCTTTTCAATAGTAGTTCTCGCAACAAACTCATTCTCGCTACAAAGGATGAATCCTACTCTCTCTCCAGTATGGAAAATAGTTAGGGCAGACTTGGGCTCTTTCACTTGGTTAGGCAACCAGTTTAGGAGAAGGGAAACTCATGAATTCAACCTGTTGAACTCGCGCTAAAGAATATAACCTTGTGTCATATTCCAGCTCATGCGCGAGTGGTGGTAAATATATATAATCATTTAATACCTATCTTAAAATGAGTTTCAAGTGTAGCATAGTCACAGGAAAAAAAAACATTTTTGTATTTCAATTAAACTGAACAATTTTACACAATTTTCGGTGTTTTAAAATAATTAAAGAAAATCCTTTATGAGAACCAATTTAATCTATTATATTTTTTAAAATATACTGTCATTAAAAGATATATTGTTTAGGTAGATGACTACGAGTGTTTTACTTTAATTTACAGTCCATATTCCTGAAGGAATTCAAATATTCACATTACTTACTTATAATGTTGGAACAAATACAATTTCAAGTTTAAATGTTGAGAGGGGGCACAAAAAGCCGACTTCTACTTTTCGGTGTTTCTTCTTCTTCAAAGACTCTATGACAATACTATTGTCTAACACGTAAAGGACATGCTGTTTTGTTCTGACTCCCTCCGTTTCTCCTGGTTTATTTTATATCTAGTGTTAATAAGCTCCATTACAGATTCTGGGTTTAGCATATGGGAATCTAAGATAGCTTAATCTTCAGCACTAAGCTCAAGTATCACCTTTTCATATTCCGAAGGACGCGGGGTTCGATTTTAAGTCAACAACGTCCGACACGCCAAACTAAGTCTAACCTGCTTCCTTCCACTAGCCTCGTGTTCTTTGTCACAAATAATAATACTAATTAAATTTTTTTTAATACCAATTTAATACCAATTTTTAATACCAATTTAATACCAATTTTTACCAATATACAATTTTTAATACCAATTTATACCAATTTTAATACCAATTAAATTTTTGTCAGGTTTTAATTGAACCAATAGGGTTCTGTCATACTTTGTAATTTAGATGTGGGTGTTTTATCAGACCCTGAATGTACACCGACATCAACCAGCCTTACTATCGTTTGGTTTGGTTTGTTTTGTTTTATGGCATATCAACCTCAGTGGGTCATTTAATGCCCATAAAATTTTGAAATAAATCAATTCTTAATGGATAATACAATTTTTTTTATAAATACATTTTTCTATTCAACCCATAGATGGGACCCTAACAGGTACTACCACTCCGGGTCAGAGTGGACCAAGGAGCAATGGTGATGAATGGGGTGCTCCACATTCCCCAAACCTCCAAAACTGGAACCTCACCATCAGATTTTTAACGTCATTCCCAGGACATGCAGACCCGCAGCCACCGCCTTCTAGCACCCATATGATAAAAAGGGGTTGGGGCTTGCCATAAGGGCAATAGGTTGGGACAATCATATAGGTGCTAGGGCTTGACGTGACCAGCCGATTGATCGGAGGGGCCTCTCCGACCACCCGTCTAGCCCAAGATAGGGCCAAAGTGGAGTATTGCATGTCATGAACTGCTCATCCACCTGGGCTCCATCCTTAAGCATCATGGGTCGCCACCCACGGCCAACAGGTGGCCCCATTGGGGGAGTCTTACCCTCTGCAGAGGTGCAGTCGGTGCATTTCTAACGCCCGCCGACAGGGCGGCCTTACTATTGCTACCTCAGCTTTCAACATGATTTTTTTAAAACTGGTAAAAGTATTATTTTCCTCATACAAATCTAATTTCCATTTACAGCCCTAGCCATGGTTTTAGCCAAACAGCAAAAAATAATTTTAGGCTTCTAAAGGTCCAGTATCAGTTGGATATGACTAAAATATCACATCTATTTTTAAGATATTATTTAATTTCCAGTGTCTCTAAAATTGAAAGAAATAATGAAAAACCTTTAGGTTCAAAAGAAACTCACTTTAGATGCATCATAATGTTTGAAAACCATTGTCTCTGTTGGACCAGCATCTGGTCGATATGTAATTTTTTCAATTCCTGTAAGAAAAGAATACAAAATTAAAAATATGTCATTTATAGTGGGGGAAAAAAAAGCATATAGAACTACAGTGCCCCAAATATACACATAGATGTACCCATACATACATATCTATGTAGTATAGTAAGAAATTTGAAAAAAAAACACAGGATGCCATGAAGAAGATCTACTTAACAGATCGAAACACTGCAGCGTCGGCTAATAAACTTACCCATCATTTTATTTAGACCTGTGTTTTTTCAAAATTTCTTACTATACTACATACGTCGGATTCACTTTCATCTCTTCACATATATATATATATATATATATATATAATATATATATATATATATCTTTAAGAGGCACTAGTTTTCACATTTGTTACTAATAGAATGAAGACCAGTAGATATTGATCATTTTGTTTTAAATTATTATTAATTTTACCTTAGATTTTTTACAGCTCAAAATATATTACAGCTAAGTTAGCTTTCTCCCTATCAACAGTTTAAACCCCCCCAAAAAAACAGCAATAAACATATATATATATATATATATAGTATTAAGGTGTATATAGAAATAACCTACTCAAGTTTCACCATAAAGGATCTTCAGGGTTAATTGTAATGAATTAATCAAGATATTAATTAATTACAGGCAATTGCGGGAGTGAAAAATGCAATTATGTCCGTTGAAAACAGTTTCGCAGTAAAGCTGAATGCTATGTAGTTGATTGCATCATTCAAAAGTTAAATGTCAAACACGATGTTGTTGAATGCTGAACGTGATTGTTAATGTGAAATATTAAACACAGTTGTGGTTAAATGCTGAACATGTTTGTTGATGTGGAAAAAAGTAATCTTCTTTATCATATATAAAATGTAAGAAAAAAAATTGAATAGCAAAAGAAAAAAAAAGGAAAGATCACTAAAGAAATTTCTGAACAAAGCATTTTTAACTTTAAAAATGTTAGCATTTTTTAAAAACCTTTTATGGTAGATTTACTTAAATATATATTTATCTACATTACATAATTTTTTGAGGGGAGTCCCTGTGGTGTAATGGCTAATGTGCTGGACATTGTAGTATAAACGAGTTCAAACTCCAGTGTTTATTTAATGTCAAAGCCATCATTATAAAATAACAGTACTGGTACTATTTAACCCATAGTTGGGGGATGAAAAGGCAATAAAGATACAGATTATAATTTATAAATTCCCCAAAAGCCATCATTGTAGAAGAACAGTACTGGTACTATTAACCCATAGTTGGGGATGAAAGGCAATAAAGATACAGATTATAATTATAAAATTCCCCAAAAGCCATCATTGTAGAAGAACAGTACTGGTACTATTTAACCCATAGTTGGGGATGAAAAGGCAATAGATACAGATTTTAATTTATAGAATCACCAAAAGCCATCATTGTAGAAGAACAGTACTGGTACTATTTAACCCATAGTTGGGGGATGAAAAGGCAATAAAGATACAGATTTTAATTTATAGAATCACCAAAGCCATCATTGTAGAAGAACAGTACTGGTACTATTTAACCCATAGTTGGGGGATGAAAAGGCAATAAAGATACAGATTATAATTTATAAAATTCCCCAAAAGCCATCATTGTAAAAGAACAGTAGTGGTACTATTTAACCCATAGCTGGGGGATGAGGGAGTTCATACTTTTCCCAAGGGTATTAGTCTGAAATCAAATGGAATAGTGCGACTGGAGTTCAAACTCACTAACTACAATGTTACAGTCCAGCACTTTAGCCACTACACCATGGGGGTTCCCCCAGTCACAACTGAGAAGAGAATTAGGGTTAAAAAAAAAATAAAAAAAATAAAGTAGTGAGTAAACATGAAACAGAAACTTAAACTAAGATGTTATCTCTTTATAACAATAATTATTTTAGCTCAGTCGGTAGAGTGTTCGGCTGAGAACCTCAAGGTTCCTGGTTCAATACTGACCCTCGCCAACTCAGTGTATGAGTAGTACAGGGATCTGTGCGGTAAAGTGAGGAGCTGACGGTAGGTGTGGCGCTCCTCAGATTCTAAAATCAATCTCCTTGGTCTAGTGCTAGTGAAAAAGGGATAGACTCCCTCACTGTCTGGCTGATACAGACTCTAGGCCTCCTCGATGACTTTACTTACTTACTTACTTACTTACTTACTTTATACCTAAAATGAAAATAAGCTGTACAAAGCCAGAAATCTAGGCCACTCAGCATGGAGTGAATTCATTATGGTTTGCAGGACCACAAACAAAAAAAAATAAATAAATAAAATCGAACTATCTATAATAGGTATACCCAATTTGTCAAAAAATCTGTGTTTTTACAAAACAAATTTATCCCCCTGCCCCATTTGAAAATTTTTTACAAAAAATCAGGGAATTATCCAATTTTAATGAAATTTTCAGTGTTGATTTATCAATGAATGAATTTTATAATGCATCAGTTATTTTATTTCAAAACTTTCTGATTTTTTTCAGGTAACTTAACTTTGACCCCCCCCCTATTTTGTTGGATGCAAAATATCAGTGGGTTATATATGATTGATACTAATTTCTGCATAAATAAAAAAGACAAAAGACCGAATGTGTTAATAGAAGAAAAAATATTTTTTTTAAGGATGATACTCTGGTAGAAAATAAGTACCGAAAATCGGAAAATAAAATGAAAATAAAAACTAAAATAATCATTTTTGGAGGTTTTTTTTTTTTTTTTACTCATTTCAATAATTATTTAATTGGCTATTATTTTATTATAAAAAAATTATACATCAATATTTGCTCTGTTTAAAAGGGGCGCACTAAATTTTCAATAGAGTTTTCGACAAAAAATTATTAGAGATTAATACTAAAGTAAAGTAGTTATTAAAAAAATGTTTTTAGAATCTAATAATATTACATTTTAGATTAATTTTATATATTAATTTATCATAGCAGAAATACCTAATTAAATCAGAAAGTTTTGAAATAAAATAACTGATGCATTATAAAATTCATTCATTGATAAATCAATACTGAAAATTTCATCAAAATCGGATAATTCCCTGATTTTTGGTAATTTTTTTTTTTTCAATCGAGTGTTAAATTTATTTTGTAAACACGGATTTTACGGCAACTCCGGCGGCCATATCAAGTCATATTATTTGGATAAAAATTGACAGCAAAAAATTGTTTTAAATGTATTCAAAAATAAATTACATGTGTAATATTATTTTTAAATTTAAATTTTTTTTTTTTTTTTTTTTACTGATGCACATTTCATTATGTTACTACTTTTGGACTTAGACAAAAATTGGACCTTAAATAATCGATTTAATTCATTTTAATTCGTTTTTAAAATGAAGAGCAAACGAAAATTTGGGTATACCTAGTAAAGAAACCTTAATTAAAAAAAAATTTTTCAAGATGATATCAATTGCTGCACTGGACAGTGTCGTACCCCAACTTAAAAATTATCACGACACACGAATTTTAGTCAATACAACAGAGGCCACCGAAAAAACATAAAAGTAAAGAGAAATTACAGGCATATCTGAACTACGTTCCGTCAAGAAAAATAGAGAAAAAAAATTCTAATAAATATTTTCATCTATTCTTATTTAGCATCTACTTCCTCTTTGGCAATTTTATCAGTTTTTTTTAAATATTGAATTTTAGAGTGGAAGCCGGTTTACAATATAAACAATGACGAAATGATTTCTGACATGCATGTAGACGAGTTATCTTTCCCTTGTTTTTATTTTTATTAGTTTTTAAGAGGAGGGTGAGATGAGAATTCCTAATAGTAGGAATGAGAGTAAACTATGAAAACCTGAGTTTCAATGACCATTTCAAAGGTGATACTTGTAAATAATAAAATCAAACCAAGGAAAAGATAACTGGAAAACATGCGTGTCAGAAAATTATAGATCGTCTCAACATAGTATTAAATTGTAAACAAGATTCTCCTAAAATCATATTAAAAAAATGTCAATATTGCCTAATAAGAGGACATATTGGAAAAAAAAAGTTCTTTTTTCGATTTTTTCTGACAGGACTCAAGTCATACAGATGTGCCGAATTATGAAATTAATTATTATTTACACAGTTGCAAAAATAAAAACAAAGATTATTATTTAAAAACCAAAATTTAAAAAAGACAATGGTTTCAAGCAATTTGAACTTCGCAGTTTTTTGTTTTTCTTTTTACAAATCGGTGTCAACTCTCTAGTAGTTCCTGGAGGAAAAATATCCACCCTAGTTCACGATGCAGTCATTTGTTAAGATCTTTTTCGATATGAAAATATATTAGTTGTCACAACTGAATCGGACTTTCAAGATCACTAATTTTAAAGCGATATTTGCAAGAGAGATGTTTTCTTTTTAAGTTTCTGATATGAATGGTACATATTTTTTACACAAAACTTTCTTATTCTTAGAAAATGGTTTACTTTTTTTACGATTTAAATTTTTAAAATGATGATAAAAAGGTATCTTACTAAATTTGGTTTAAAGAAGAATTAAGGAAAAAGAAAATCTTTGAAAAAAGAAAAATAAATAAATCATCGATCAATATGGATAATTACAAATATAGGATTAGAAATTTCTTTGCAAATTTTTTTTGGCACGATTTAGTGAGTCAAATAAAAATTTAAAAAGGAGAGAAATAATTTTGCTCAAGTTGGGTATTTCTGTTTTGTTTGTTTATTTTTTTGCTGTTGGAAAAATCTAATATTTTCCCAACCAGCCCTATTTTGGTAGATTTGTTAAAATTTGTTTTTCACATTCTTTTATTCGTGCTTGTCCACAATAGCACAACAACAAAAAATGTCCGTTATTTCTACGGTAATGTACAAAAATATTTAGAAATTAAATCCGGATAAGAATAAGTATGTTTAAGTCATTTCCTTAATACTTTTTTTTTACGTTATAGTTATATTTAAGTTACAAAAATTATATATCACCATCGGCCGTAAGTTCTTAGTAGTTGACTAAGAAATAAGAAAGTATGTTTAGATGGGTGAACTATAGCTAGTTGAGGACGTGATTTTAAAAACTGCTCACTAAAATAAATAGATAGATAGAGGAAATAACTGTAATTTACTTACATTTACAATCAATCCAAAAGAGTATTACATAAAATTAAATTTCTATAATTTTTTTTATTTTCACACATTTCATCAGCGTGCTATTCTGGATAAGAACATAAAAATTAATGCTTTTTCTACCAAATAAAAAAGGAGTCAAATTCGCTTGTATTTGAAAGAAACATTTTTAAAAACAAATTGTTTTTTTAAATTAAAAAATTGTTAGTTGAAAAAACAAATTGTAAAGTTTCTAGAACTCGTGAAAAGTTGGAAAAACAAAAAGTTGAAAAAAGTTACAGCGAGTGAAACTAAAAGAAAACGTTTCTGTCGGTTAGTCTTTTCTTTTAAAAGTAAAAGTGAAAATAATGCATAAAACTTATACAAATAAAACATGCAGTTTTTTTATTACTGTTTTTCAGTTTATAGTATTTGGTGGACTCGCTATAAAGGTGAAAGTTTAAAAAATAATTTTTTTTATTATTATATGAAATTTTATCATCGTAAAAGACAATTTCTTTTTTTTCTAACGTTTAAAATTTTACACCATCCAATTATTGTTCGAAATGCTTGACAAACATAACTTATAAAAGTTAAACAATATGTAAATAATTATCTGGAATTATTCACAAATATTGGTTTCTTTTTTTATTTTCCTTCGTTTACAATTTTACAAATAATATTTAATAAAGAGAAAATCAATTCAATAAAGATTTTTCCTGAGTTGTAAAAGATGCTGACAATAATACAAACCGGGAAGAAATACCGCTCCAGGTTTATCGTAGTTGGAGACATTGCTGCGTGGAAATAAACCTTTGCTTGTGGTTGGCGCAAAAGACGACATTTTAACTCGCAATAACTGAAAAATTAGAGAATATTAACAAATATTAAATGCTGAATTAGAAAAGTAACGTTTGTAGGGGGTGCCACAAACAACGATGCGCACCTAACACAACAAGACCACGTGACTTGTATATGCTTATATCAAAATGGTGGAATTTAGACTGCAACTAAATTAGCAAAAAAAAAACTTCAACTCAGTTTTGAGTCTGTTATATGTCCAAACATTATAAACTCGTTGGCTGAGTTGATTTATTTTATAGGCAATAACGAAAGAGGAGTATCTGTGCTCGAAATGTAAACAAAAAGTAGAATTATTAGGGGGAAAAGTTCGTGATACTGAGAGAATACATTTAGATTTACAAATTTACAAACTAAAATAAATTTAAATATCTATATCTGGTTATGGATTTCTTAAAAATAAATAAAAACACAAGTTCCATTTGATCGAAACAATAACGTTTGTCTGGTTATGATTTAGTTATCTCGCATTTTCAAAAATAAACTTACTTTTACGTGCTTTGCTTATATTCGCGCGTGCGTGTGTGCGAGAATGAAACCAAAAATGCAAGTACCTTTATGTTATCTCATAGTTATAAAAAAAAAAAAAAAATTGTTAGATATGACTCTCAGGTTACTGATGTAGTCACCCAACTAAGTATTGAACAGGGTTATTGCTGCTTTACTTTAAGTATTTTAAATAATTTGATGTTTAATCTTTAAAACAAATGTTTAAAATAAATACTTTTACAAATAAAAAAAAATAATATCAAAGAATTTCCCACTTAAAGTCATTAAAACGAAAAAAACAAATCAAACATCAAACTTTATCATTTTTTACCTTCAATTTAAAATATATAAAAAAAAATAAGTAACAGATTAAAAAAAAAAGTAAGGTATTAAAAAATCACATAAATTAATATGATTTTTAAAAATACTTATTTTGTGAAAAGATTTGTTACCAATTTTTTTTTCTTTTAAAATTCATGTGAAAAGTTATTGACAATAAAATACTTAATATCTTTAATTTATATTTAATTTAAGTGAAAAAAGTAATACAGTTAAATTCATGTAAATAGTTTTAAAGAACATTTTATATTAAAAAAAAAACCTTTTTCAAATTGCTATATTTAGTTTTCATGGCAAAATCAATTTTTGAAAACCTTTTTTTCATTTTTTAAAAATTTCTATAGTTTTAATTTTAAAGTGTTAAAGCTTTTCACTAAGTAACCTTTTTAAACTCAGAAAATAATGATAGTAAAAAATGATGTGAGCAAGTGACAAAAATATTCAACCCAAAATCTTTTTAGTTCTGTTGGATTTTGTTTTGCATCTGGGAAGAGAGAATGAGCATTTAATATGAAAATGGAACAAAATTAAAAGAAATAAAATAATAATGAAATTTATTGTGTACAGTGCTCAGGTGCACCACAACTCATCAAAGTCTCATGTCAAGTACACAGAATAATGTATTAGTTTCAGGAAAATGAACAGTTTACAGTAGTAATATGAATGTATGTGTGTGCATATGTATGTGGAGAGTGGCATCAGGTATAGTGTTGGCAGACTACAGGAAGCATGGAGGCTTTGAAAGATTCAGTGCTTCGGCAGCCTACAACAGATGCGGGCAGTTTATTCCATGTCTACACAATTCTGAGCGTGAAAAAATGTAGCCAGATTAATTTATTATACAAGGTGTGTCATAAAAGTGCTGAGTTTGAAGCTGTATTTACCAAGATAGAAATGAACAATGAATGGAATGTTAATTTTTTTTAGAATACAAGGAGTGTCATAAAGTATCGAAATTGAAGCTGTATTTACCAAGATAGAAAAAAACAATGAATGGAATGTTAATTTTTTCAGAATACAAGGTGTGTCGTAAAAGTGCTGATTTTGAAGGTTTATTTACCAAGATAGAAATGAACAATGAATGGAACGTTCATTTTTTTTTAGAACACGAGGTGTGTCGTAAAAGTGCCGAGTTTGAAGCTGTATTTACCAAGATAGAAATGAATAATGAATGGAATGTTATTTTTTGAGAATACAAGGTGTGTCGTAAAAGTGCTGATTTTAAAGCTGTATTTAACAAGATAGAAATGAACAATGAATGGAATGTTCATTTTTTCAGAATACAAGGTGTGTCAAAAAGTACAAAATATCTCAATACTTTTTTGACACAACTTGTATTTACATTTTTTTTCATCAGAAATTTAGTTTTAAAAATAAATTAAAAAGATTTCTCTGAAGGTTTGAAATGAGGCTTGATGATTAGTATTATCTGCATTATTCGGACTATTGTCCTTACCTTCATTGTTATCTGTACAACGTTTCGGCCGATATGTCCTCCGGGCTTCTTCAGGTATTTCTTGTCGGACTAGGGAACCTTCTTTTCGGACTCAGGAATCTTCTTGTCGTAATCGGGAACCTTCTTGTCGTAATCGGGAGCCATCACGATGGCTCCTAATTACGACAAGAAGGTTCCCGAGTCCGAAAAGAAGGTTGCTTAGTCCATGAAGGATTTCCGACAAGAAATACCTGAAAGAGGCCGGAGGGCATATCAGTTGAAATGTTGTACAGATAACAATGAAGGTAAGGACAATAGTCTGAATAACACTAATAAATATTTTATCAGTACAGTGATAGATACATTTATTTTTTACAGGTGAAAGCAATCCCATTTTTCTTGCTATAACTTGCTTGGAAGCAGCACCCCACTGTTACATAGGCCCTTTTTTTCACCATCTTATCTTATTGTTGTACTGCTATTAAGCTGGATTGGGCCGTCTCTTCTCTGTGTGGATCTGGGATGGCTTCTCTCAGTTCTACTGATCTTCCTTCTTGGGATTCCTAATCTTTGTGTCCATTGCTGTTTTTTTTTGTAACAAACACAAGACTTTATATTGCTTTTTAGACATCTTTATTCAACCCAAGTAAAAACAACACATGGAGAAATGGCCTATGAACAGCAGACACCATTTGCATCTGTCCCATTCAGTCACCCAACCAAAACTGGCTAATTATCTTTCTGTTCTCACGCTTGGCTCTGGCCAATCAGAGACCAACTACAAGATTAGTAAAAGGTTAAGTCTGGAATATTACTTATATGTTGTTTTTTTTCCATGATTCAGGATTACCATTGTTTTTAATTTCTACACTACCATACATAATTTATAGGCAACCTATCAATTATGTTACACCATAAAAAGCTGCTGTATGGCCACTTACCTCCTATCACACAAATCATCCAAATAAGACAAACAAGACATGCATTTCCTCAGATTGTGCCTCCCCAGCATCAGCTGACCCCCCCCCCCCATAAACGCACACCTGCAATTGTAAGATCGACAGATTGAAGGCACCCCCATCCCACCTGTGTATACTCTTTCACAGGCGATTGTTTCAATTGTTATTGTTAAAACTGGCCGGTCAGATCTGGTTGGTCCATCCAGAAATGTGTTCAAGTATTTTAGGAACATTTATTGTGGTAACTTTATCTTGCTTTCAGTAGGTCACAGATAAGATAGACCAGAAAATAATACCAGCAATGAATTAATGATTAATTAACAGTGTCTACTTTTTGTAGCCTCCTTTCAATTTGGTGACATTATATAATTGCAAATTGGGTTTTCGTCTCGCTTTTTTGTGTGACAGGAATTTACCAAATTATCACATATTTTTCATTTGTGGAACCACTCCTTTTACCCCCAAAACAGTAAGTGCAAGCAAAAAATAATTTAAATATACATTATTATTTATGATATTTTCTTAAGCACTTCATATGAGAGTCTTTTCATAATTTAAATATAAATTATTTTTTATGATATTTTCTTAAACACTTCATATGAGAGTCTTTTCACAATTCCCATATACATTGTTATCTATAATATTTTCTTAAACACTTCATATGAGAGCTTTTTCATAATTCAAATATACATTATTATTAATGATATTTTCTTAAACACTTCATATGAGAGTCTTATCATAATTCCCATATACATTGTTATTTATAATATTTTCTTAAACACTTCATATGAGAGCTTTTTCATAATTCAAATATACATTATTATTAATGATATTTCTTAAACACTTCATATGAGAGTCTTATCATAATTCCCATATACATTGTTATTTATAATATTTTCTTAAACACTTCATATGAGAGCTTTTTCATAATTCAAATATACATTATTATTAATGATATTTTCTTAAACACTTCATATGAGAGTCTTATCATAATTCAAATATAAATTATTATTTATAATATTTTCTTAAGCCCATCATATGAGAGTCTTTTCATAATTTAAATATACATTATTATTTATAGATAAAAGGATATGAAAACACCACAAAATGCTGTTAAAGTGAAAACATTTTATAACATTTCACTTAAACAGCATTTTGTGGTGTTTTCATATCCTTTTATCTATACTCATACCGTCGGATTCATTCCCTTTCTTTTACATTATTATTTATAATATTTTCTTAAACACTTCATATGAGTCTTTTCATAATTCAAATATACATTATTATTTATGATATTTTCTTAAACACTTCATATGAGAGTCTTTTCATAATTCCCATATACATTATTATTTATGATATTTTCTTAAACACTTCATACGAGTCATTTTATTTTCTTAAACACTTCACAGGAGTGTTTTTTCATAATTCACAACAACTTGAGTACTGTCTTGAGTTGAACAAAGTGTGTCGAAAAATAATATTTTGTGTGTCCAATGTTGAATCAATAACTGTTGACAATTCCCACATAGTCTTTTTGGGGTCCTTTAAGGGTCCTTAAGAATCCTCATCGCCAAGTTGTTATGGCCTGGTTAAGGCCAGAATAAGACACAAGACAGGAAATGAGTTAAACAAATATATTAACAAAGAAGAGTAGTACAAATATATACCAATGAGTTGGTAACACACGAGGCTGTCTTATCAGCTATCTGCCTAAATATCAACTCTCGCTGAAGTGCAGAACCTGCTGCTATTTATAGATAGAAGAGTTCATGCATGCGTGGTAAGAGCTTTTGATTGGGCTGATGATAATTCTCCTTCTGACACTTAATTTAAAGACAATTTGATTTCGTAGGTCCTTACTTTCCATACAAATAATTATTTCTATTTCATGGGTGACTTTCATTGGATTTCACAATTAATTTTAATTATTCCCAAATTTATTTCCAAGTTATGAAAATTATTATCTTACAAAAAATTTATTACAAAAAAATCATGTAAAAAAATCACCAAAAACAATTGCAGTAATTAAAACTTGGAAATCCAAGATTTCAGGTTCAGATTCGTCCCAGAATTTTTTCAATTTGCTCACAGAATCAGCCTGATTCCAAAATGGTATGATATGTTGAACTACAGACTCTAGTAGTAAAGTTGACACACTGATGTTCACATTTATTGTTAGAGATTTTATTTATGCAATATGGATTATTGTTCTCGTATTGGTTGTTATACTCCCAATGTTCTGGTCACTGTACTCTCTTCTAATTGAAGTCTACCTAGAAGTCATGAGTTCAATGTTTGGGTTCAGGTTCACATGAAAGGGAAATGACATTGCAAGGGCAAAATAACTAAGAAAGTATAACTGATACAGGGTATTTCAAGACATGGGCAGCAAATGAGAACAGTCCTCTCTGGTTGATTGAATTGTGTTTGGTTTGAAATTTCCTGAAGGTTATTATGACAAAATACACCTGAAGAAGACTGAAAGGTACAGCGGCTGAACTGTGTGTGTGTATTAGAGATTTGTTTGTTTGAGTTTTGTTTAATGGCATATCAACCTCTGTGGGTCATTTAATGCCAGAAAGTATGAATTTGTTTTTAATGCCAGAATGTAGAATTTGTTTTTTTATATGGGTTACGGTCTTTAGAGTATGGGTTTTATGGTGGTATTTGGTTATGTTTGGTCAGTTTTGGTGAAAGAATTGGTTTGGTTAGATCTTATTGAAAAGGGTTGCTTCATTTTAGAAAATTGAAGATGTCTTCTGGTTTGATATTTTTCAAGAGGTCTCTTAAGTTTTTTGACCGGTAGTGCGGGTTTATCTGAGACTGTTTCAGTTGTATTAGAGAGAGAGAGAGAGAGAGAGAGAGAGAGAGAGAGAGAGAGAGAGAGAGATCATTGTAATGCTATCAAAACTTACTCATTTTTGTTATTTTATTACAATATTTAATGATTTTTTCTATTTAAATGAAATTTGATAGCATGAGAGACAGTCTATTGATAAATATAGTTAAAGTTAAGGATGATAAGGCACAGATGGTCAAATGCTTGTTTGTTTTTTTTTCCTCATAATATTTGAGAATTTTTGCTATGACAGGACAGTATAATTCTGTCTTTTGAAATTTTGTCTTTTACTTATTCTTCCAGACTGCAATCTGTGGAATATATTGAGTTGCAAGGCTCTGAAAAATCTTTGGGTAAGTTTTTATTCATATGATATTTTATTATTTTTGTTTTCGACAGAAACTGTTTATAAATCTGCAAATCAAAATCTTTTACTTTAAAATCAATTTGTACAGACACGGCGGCCATTTATTTCTCACAGAGAGAAATTTTGAAATTTATTTTTTTATATTTATTAAATCAACATTTCCATCAATGGAGTTATAATTTTTTCCTCTAATTCATGGGAAAATTATTTGAAAAATATAGATAAAATCATTATGAATTTTCACTGTGATAATTATACAGATTTGTTTTGCCGTTATCATATGAGCATTGCAAAGTTATCAGTTAGGATGAAATGTACTTTGTTTTACTTTGATATTTGATTGATATTCAGGGCCTTTGAGCAAATTAATAACATGTTTTATCTATATATATATATATAAAAGAAAGATTCTCTATATCAGTCTGTCTGTATGTTTGTTTGTACAATGACTGAGCGCACGTCCTTTTATATAGGAAAATTGGTGGAGACCAGCTGAGACCAAAGTTCAATAAAATCCACACCCTAGTTTTGTCTGAAAGGGGTTAAAAATTTTGTTAACCCTTATCTTTCATAAAAAAAGTTGAATAAAAATATAATAAGGGTATAAATCAATGATATATCTAAAAATTAATTAAAAATCAATTAAAAAATGAAAGAAATTATTAAAGGAGAAAACATGATAAAAAGCAAAAAAACAGACAAATAAAAGATAAAAATACAAACAAGAAAGATAATAAAAATCAAAAAATATTAAAAAAAACAAAAATATATAAAGAATAAAAGATAATAAAACAAATATATAGAAAAAGAATTTTATTAATCTGTATATAAATCTTATTATAATGGAGATTGTGTGTTTGTCTGTATGTAACCGAAACTATATCATTCCTCAAGTCACAATTCCCTTAATTATTTACATCACATTCTCCTTGATTTGATTTTATGTAAACCTCAATTATAAATAAAATTGTTTTACATTATCAATACTGTTGACCATTCAAATAACATGCAATTTAATTCTGATTTAGCTCAGTTGGTAGAGCGTCTGCCTGGGAAGCACAAGGTTACTAGTTCGATATTGGCCCTTGCCGACTCAATATATAAGTAGCACAGGGATCTGTGCGTTAAAGTGAGGAGTTGATGGTAGGTGTGGCACTCCACCTCAGATGCTAAAAAACAATCTCCTTGGTCTAGTGCTAGTGAAAAGGGGATAGACTCCCTTGCTGTCTGGCTGATACTGACTTTAGGCCACTCTGACAACTTTACTTTTACTTACAGTGTGAACGGGAAGGTTAATTTGCATACTGATATTAAAAATTTATGTAAACCTCAATTATTGATAAAATTGTCTTACATTATTAATACTGTTGGCCTTATCTACATACCAATAGCATGTAATTGTATTCATATATATATACAACAAAATAGCGGTTTACAGTGTGAATGGAAAGGCTAATTTGCATATTGATATTAAAAATTTGATTTTAATAAATATGTGCTTAGTATTATTGATTTCTAATTGTTTGGTTTTTATCTAAATGAATAAGAACAAACATTTCGAAGATAAATCTTAAAAGATATCCATTTGCAAGAAGAAATAACTGTAATTTTATTGTTTACTTCATATTTTAACTAAATAGTTAAATTAGGAAAATTTAGCAATGAAAGATGGGAGTGAAGGAAGAGTAAATTTCAGTTGTTCTATTTTTCGATTATACTTCCCTCTGTTTCAAATCTGTTTATCTGTACTGAGCAAGTCTCTACGTGGCTGTTACGTAGCCCTGGGCCAATATATAAGAATTAAGGATCTATTCGTAAAATACACAGAGCGAATCTGGAAAGGAAGTGGCCTAATAACATGCCAGGTCTACCAGTGGAACAGATATAATGTTGTGAAACCCGAAATCTGTAAGGATACTGGTGTAACATCACCAATTCTTCTCCTTTGATGCATCTCAGTGATGTTTTACAAGATTAGTTTTTCGTTAGTTTTTCTAATTTAGTATAATATTTTATTACATTAAAACTTAATACTTGCAACCAGAGAGTGCATATATTTGCTAGTATAGATAAAAGATTTGGTAATTTTCACCTTTATTTGGCTAAATTCCTAGCATAGAATTGTGCGTGCGCATTATCTGAAATGAACTTAATTGTTATTAAGAACGCATTTTATGATATTTTTGTCTTAAAGCATGCAGTTGTATTGTTTTCGAAAAGTTTCTAAGATTTGTGTATTTCGCACGGAGACTTTCAAAATAGCTACCGGCTTGTTTCAAAGTGAAAGTCAAGGGAGGTTTCTATTGCCTTATTTGTTTGGAATTTAGCCAACTAAAGGTGAAAATTACCAAAGATTTATTATCAACTTTTAAATCTTGGGCTTCTCTTGTTTAAAATGGGATTTATTTTTTATTATCTTTTGACAAAAATGAAAAGTTTTTACTGTATCAATCCACGATTCTGACAGAAAACACTTTTAGTGTGAATAGTAGAAATTTGATTGATTGATTTTGATGCCATATCAACCCATGTAGGGTTATTTTATGCCTAGGGGTTAGGGAATTACATTCATTGTACAGTACACTCATGTTTATGTTTTTTGTGTTGTGTTTCTTAAGTGGTTTGTTTTTGCACATGATCCTATCAAATATGAATAATCTTTAAAGCATTCCATTTGACCCATAGATGGGACCTTGGCAGTTACTATCACTCCAGGTCAGAGTGGACCTGGGAGTAATAGCAATGAAGGGGTTCTCCACACTTCCTAGGTCTGCAGAACTGGAACCTTATCATCAGATGCAGTTTAATATCATATCCAGGACCCCCCCCCCACCTTTGGTGGTTATTTGGTTGGTGAAGCTGAAGACATTTTGTTTCATTCATTCTTGTTGGGAATTCAATTTTTTTTCAAACACATTTTTAATACTCAATTTTTTATCTATTTAACCCATAAATGGGACCCTAACAGGAACTACTACTTTGGGACTGGGTGAACCTGGGAATAATTTCCTAGGGTTCCAGAATTGGAACTTCACCACTAGATGCAGTTTAACATTATACCCAAGACACTCAGCCACCACCTTCTAGCATTTATACGATAAAAAGGGTTTGGGGTTTGCCATAAGAGCAATAGGGTTGGGACAATCATATTGGTGCTAGGGCTTGATGTGACCAGCTGATTGATCTCTGATCACCTGTCTATCTTAAGTAAGGGCCAAAGAGGAGTGTTGCATGTCATGGAATGCTTAGCCACCAGGATTTCATCCTTAAGCATCATGGGTCACCCACAACCAACAGGTGGCCCCATTGGGTGGGTGGGATTTTAACATTTTTCAGAGGTACAGTTGGTGTATTCTCTAGCCCCAGTTGACAGGGTGACCTTTTTGGTGGGGTCTTACCCCTCTGTAGGGGATATAGTTAGCATATTCTAAGTTCAACAACGACAGGGCAACCTCTGAAATTTGACAGCATATATTTGTAAAAATATAACATAAATCAATTTACATATCTTCTATTAATAATAGAGATTTGGTCTCTATTTGTCTGTAACCAAAACTATGTCACTGTTTATGTCACAGTCATTTCAGGAATTAAGTAAGTTAATCAATGAATATTCAATTTATAGTCAGTATCATTATTACATACAAATATTAAAATTCTATGAAAAATCAATTAATTGTCAAATTTTCACAAAAATTTGATACTTATTCACCTTTAGATGAATGTATGTTTAAATTGTTTTTTTCCTAAAATATATTAGGGGAATATTTTTTTACTAGGTCGACCCACTCCCTTATTTAATTTTATGAAATTTGAACAAAATATATTTTACTCGTATGATTTTTAAATTTTTCTCAAAAGATAATAATCTGAATAATTAAATCAGAAATCTTTAGAAACATTTTGGAGGTCTCTACTGTCATAAAACAAAACACAGAACTCAGTGGTGTGGAGGGAATATGATGCATTTTAAGTAACTAATTCTTTAAAAATATTAAATGTTTTATTTAATTTATTTAATTTCCCACCCCTCAGGCAATACCTTTCAAAAATTTATTTTTACACCACTCGGAGAGTGTTTTTTTTTTTTCAAATTTTAATAATGTAGAAAAAGACCAATGAGAGTTTTAAACAGTAATCGGACAATATGACTTTAAGGCACCCCTTTTTAATCTCGATCAAGAAAGGACATGTTTTTCATTTACACTGTCAATATCCAGTTGTTTCTTAGGGGTTAGGGGTTAATTTTTAAAATTTAATAAAAAAAATGTAAAAATCATCTGTTAAAACAACCGGATATTGACGGTGTAAATGAAAAACATCCTTTCTTAATTGAGATCAGAAAGGGGTGCCTTAAAGTCATATAGTAATCTATCCAAATGAAAACTTTATAGACTCAATGAAAAAGTACAATTATCCAGAAATGTTTAGATCTTTAAAAAATCCTGTAGGGATTACATTCCTTACTTGCTACAGTTCCTCTATTTGATGTTAGGGGGCATGGTAGGTAATTACCTACTATGTGTGCTTGTAGGTGATGTAGCAGCAGTAATATAAAAGTGGAACTGTCAAAGTCAATGGTCCCTTTTACCTTCTACCCTTTGTGAGAAGAAACACACCAGTTGCATCTCCTGTCTAAGGACAGGGGCCTTTGAGCACCTAGCCATTCCGTGTCACATAGTACACGAGAACATGCTCAAACATGTAAGTGTTTATACTTTCCTCTTTTACCAACAGCCTCAAGACCTTTATCTACCAAAAAACTATTTTCCTATTAGAACATTTATTGGGCTAGATTAGGTTCGTTAAAGTTGGTTCTTAATTCTTGTGGGCTGGTAAGCTGAAATGGAACTTAAGGAATGAAAAAGAACGAGAAACAAAATACACAAAGGCAAGAGGTAGTTTTACGACTTAGGCTTTATTGAATGGGGCATGGTCATCTGTAGCGAGGGAACATGCCCCCTGGCTAGGAAATAACCACACGCAGTTGTGGCCTCAGTTCAAATGAACCGTAACTGAATCAATTCCTCCTCTATAGTCATATCTGCTGTTCCGAGTTTTTCGAATTCACAAAATCTTGAGGCTTTTTTTAGTCTCTGAATGTAATTTCTCGCTGGTTCGTTGGGATTTTGCTTCGTAGAGAGGAATTTCGTTCTCTCTGCGATAACCATTTTTTTCTTAGGTCTTAAATTATTCCTTATGATGTGTGCAATTTCTTCAAAGGTGAGATCCTCCAAATCTTTTGGATATGCCATAACGCTTACTCTCATGTTTGCTTCACATCCAGCGAACACTAAAAATAAATCGGTAATCTCATTCTCTCCACCAACATTCTTTTTATCTTGTAATTTTTTGCTTCTTGCATGAGCTGCAAAACATTTTAGCCACATCTCAACATAGTCCGGTTCCTCTAATCTTGTGAGTAAACCTATCGACGACGCCATGTGTAGTGATGTGTAGTTTCATACTTCTTGTTGTAGTCGTAGTAGTAATTCTCTTAGCTTATCGTAGCTCTTTCTCTTAGCTTATCGTAGCTCCTTTTTCTATGTCCTCCAAACTATCTCTATATATCTACCGCTGTAGGAGACATATGCAAATGAGATAACACACCATTGGCTATCTCACTACACAGAGGAAACTACAAAAATAAAACAATTAACAACAAAGTATATATATACACATTCACTATCATCAGAGCTTGCTTTTAGTAAAAAATAATGAAGATTTGATTTATATCTGGGAAGATATTAGAAAATTAAGATTTGAATAGTAAGAGAAGGGAATGTCATTGGTTGCGTTCGTAATTAAAATATAGATCACCGAAAAAAACAAATGGATCTACCAGACTAAATTTTTATTATCCCCCTCTAACCAGACAATGCCAGGTAGCCACTTCTAGTACTTTATAAATTGGATAAATTTCAGAGTGTTTACATTGGTGATAGTTGTAGAACATTTCGATTTTATTTTAATTTAAAATTATCAACACCATTATAAATTGAGGGTGCGTCATGTGGTATAATGGTTATCAAGCTAGGCTAGCAGACCATTAATTGTGTATGTATGTAGGGAGGGGGGAATCCCCATGGTGTAGTGGCTAAAGTGCTGGACTGCAACATTGTAGTCAGCGAGTACAAACTCCAGTAAAACTATATGTTCACTCTTGGGAAAGGTATGTACCCTTCATCACTCACACCCCAGCTATGGGTTAAATAGCATCACTACTGTTCTTCTACAATGACTATTGACTATGAAAGGATGACTATGGAAATGATCATTAAATCCCACTGCATTTTATTTACTGCTGTCCCTATAGGTTCTGGCAGAATGATCTCTCAGGTTTGGAACATAATAAAAAAGGCAACATATGTTACATAATAGATTGGAAAAATCTATTATTGACAGGTAGTGTACTGTAGTTTAAAATGATCACAGGAAAAAAGACCTGTTGGGTCAATTAGGTTTGATTGATGAATGTTGACCCCAGAGGTCGTTTGAGACTGTGGCTTTCATTGGACAAAATTCACATGATTAGATGAGCCTAGAAATTTAGAAACAATATAGTATCAGTCAGTGCAAATTTACCTACTAGAGTAGTTAGTTCTAACCATTGATTTATTGATTCCCTGTGAGATTTGTTGATTTTCCCTGTGAGACTGACACAGGTAAAAGAAGTTGTTGCCAATTAAGAAATAAAATATGTTCACATAAGAATGTGATCTCATTGTTAGTCTGCTTTTGAAGATTATGAGACAATGAGAAGTGACCATGAATGAAATAAAGAAGACAACATTAGTTCATAGAGCTTATAAAGAAGCTAATTTTGTTATATACCACCTCTTTACTTAGACAGTATATACATATGCCCGTCGGGACATACAAGTATCTATATCATATGAGAATACTGTTTATTAATTTAATTTATCGTAAGTGCAAAATCTCCATAAACCTCCAATTAAAATTAAAAAGTATGATTTAAAAAAATGCTAAATCTTGATATTTTTCACAAATGCTAACATAAAATAACTAATTTGAAAAAAATTAAAATCAATGTTGAAATTACAGTGAAATTCTAATGCCAGATACAATATAAGTGTAAAAAGTCATCTGTTGGTTTGTTTACAAATAAGCGGAAGTGGATGTAAGTGGTGAAAAGCTAAAGTGTCCTTTCCGTTACTGGAGTGACTTGGGGTGCTTATTAGAGACTTGATCCAAAAGGATTAATTCCTTGACACATGATTGCTCATTACTATGTCTCTCAGTCAGACAGTGACCTCGAATGACCTACAGATCATTCTATTTTTTACCACAATGAAGAATTTATGAATCATGACGTGATTTGACTTAGAGTGTAGCACCATTTTCTTTTGTTATTGTCATCACTTTTTTTTCAAGAGTATATTAACATAAATTCTGTCATAAGAAATGAATAAAGACAAGACGTGGTTGTTATATTTTAAAGGATTTAATGTGATGCGAAAGTATTGCTAAAACTTAATGTTTTTAGCGGTCTCAAGTCACATATATATAAAGTAACAATTCGTAACACACTTTTTGTAGAGTTCTTGTGGAGGTTAAAGTAACAATTCGTAATACACTTTTTGTAGAGTTCTTGTGGAGGTTAAAGTAACAATTCGTAACACATCTTTTTGTAGAGTTCTTGTGGAGGTTAAAGTAACAATTCGTAACACATATTTTTGTAGAGTTCTTGTGGAGGTTAAAGTAACAATTCGTAACATATCTTTTTGTAGAGTTCTTGTGGAGGTTAAAGTAACAATTCGTAACACATCTTTTTGTAGAGTTCTTGTGGAGGTTAAAGTAACAATTCAGAACACATCTTTTTGTAGAGTTCTTGTGGAGGTTAAAGTAACAATTCGTAACACACTTTTTGTAGAGTTCTTGTGGAGGTTAAAGTAACAATTCGTAACACATCTTTTTGTAGAGTTCTTGTGGAGGTTAAAGTAACAATTCGTAACACATCTTTTGTAGAGTTCTTGTGGAGGTTAAAATAACAATTCTTAACATATCTTTTTGTAGAGTTCTTGTGGAGGTTAAAGTAACAATTCGTAACACATCTTTTGTAGAGTTCTTTTGGAGGTTAAAGTAACAATTCGTAACACATCTTTTTGTAGAGTTCTTGTGGAGGTTAAAGTAACAATTCGTAACACATCTTTTTGTAGAGTTCTTGTGGAGGTTAAAGTAACAATTCGTAACATTTTTGTAGAGTTCTTGTGGAGGTTAAGAATTCTGGTTGTAAGCTCTTTCATTGTGGGGTCTGCTGCTATGTTTATTCACCCATAATTGGGGCGTGTCTATGTTGGTCAGTAGTTGTCAACCATCTCTGCTGCTGTCAGGTTCTGTTCTCCAAGTAGGGATGTCTGCCCTTTCTGAGTACCTTTACTGTTCTGAGGATTTCGGCCCCTGCTAGTCCTACTTCTGGGATCTGTCAGGGGAGGATAACCCATATTTTTCATTATTGAAGTAAGTCAGTCAGTCAGTCAGTCTACTATTGGTTTGAACAATGTGACTGGCCAAGCACAACTGAACCAGTGTCAAGACAACTGGTACTTATGGGAATTCAGAACAGTCCACTCATGCATTTGGATGATTCCATTCCCTGAGTCCTGATTGGCTGCTTGGTTTGTATGATCCTCTGAGGCTCCATAAATCCTGCCATTTTGCAGTTGTCTTGCAGCAAACCAGAATCATATTTAAGTTACGACTGCTTGCTGTCTTGTCTTGCCAATTCGACGGTAATTAGACTTAGTATGATTATTCTACATTTATAATATCATCTAAATGCTTAACCCCCCCCTCCCCAAGCTATACACTCCTGAAGCCTCACCTTGAAGTTCTGCAGCACTTGCCTAATCATTGCCTCTGATATTATTGTGATATTATGACGAATAAAATCTTTCAGTTTGTCTGGTTTTGCAGTCTATATTTTTAAAAAAAGAATTGTTATGTATTAGCCTTCCTTGACCTTCTGTTGAACTATCAATGTTAGCTTTATAGTAAACTAGAAGCAGCTACCCAGTGTCATCTGGGTAGAAGGATAGGGGGATAACAAATCCTGGTGTATTGATTTGTTTACTTTTGGGATTTTCAAATGCTGGAGAATTTCATTGGTATTTCTATGTATATTTTAAATATCTTCAAATATAAATCAAATCTTCATAATTTTTGCACAAAAAGCAAGAACTGGTGATATTTAATGTATATATATATTTACTTTGTCTTTAATTGTTTTATTTTTGTAGTCTCATACATACATACATACATACCAACTGCCCTTTATATATGTATAGATTAAACCACTAACCTAAAAAGTTAAATACTTTTTGATTTAAAATAAAGCAAATATATTAAACTACAAAATGAGCTCCTTCACAAAACCTACCATATTTGACGGCATATAAGACGCACGGGATATAAGATGCACCCCCATTTCAGCAGGTCAGATTCAGGAAAAAAAGGTTTTAGTGTTTGTTTTTTCTTCGCCACCATACGCTCCTGTTAACCTTGATTATAATAATACCAGCAATAAAATAAGGATGCATGGAGTTTAGGGTAGGTAAAGTATTGAGCATAAGCTGGGTTAATGAGCATCATATTAGAAGTGAGAAGATTAGCCTAGGCCTACGGGAGGTCTCAAACTTCACCTACGATGTATAAGACGCAGAGCAATTTTTTGAGACAAAATTTGGAAAAAAAGTGCGTCCTATATGCCATCAAATACGGTAATCTCCAACTTTTTCATTAAAGTTTTTTGTAATTTTAAAGTTAAATGTCATTAATTTTTGTTAGGTATTGTTACATTCCAGTGTTTATATTCATACTGAGTTCTCTTCTTTAGGTATCTTTCATATCAGCCAAACACCCAGCTTTTTACTTGCTCTTCTTGTTCTTGTCACTCTGCGCGTGTTGGTCTGTTGCTTCTGTGTCTGTTCCCTTCTGCCATACTGTCATCTTGTCTGTTTCATTGTTGTGTAACTTTACATCGTCATTTGTTGTTTCATATTGTAGCCTAATTATTGTGGTCTACGGGGAATTTGGGGATTGAAAAGAAAACCGGTGTTCGGATTTCTGGAGAAAGAGAAAAAAAAGAAATAAGACCAGAGATTTAAGTTTAGAAGGGTAAACACTCAACAGGGTGCCAACAATTAACTGACAAATAACCCCAGAACTAGATTTGAAAATAAAAACAGAAGTTCCAGGCTTTGACCGGAAGTGAAAGTGGGGTGACCCTCCCACCCCTGGGACAAGAAATGGAAGCAGGGAAAAATCTGCCTTTTTTCATCTGGGCTTTCATAGGGGGCAGATGGAGCTTCCTGAGTCCCCCGTGATGTGTTGCACATAGTAGTACCGAGCATGATTAATGATAGAATAATTTGACTTTACCCTCTCTCTCTCTCTTTCCTTCTCTCTGAGAAGGAACCCATGAGCCTAGAAAGAAATAAACAGCCCCCTTGTGACTATACGACTTGCATATGTTGTTTTTGAACTAACGACAACTACTACTACTAACAACTTATACTACAACTCGAGTTTGGCCTATGCAACAATATTCTTCTCAGGTAGAATAAAGATTAATGTGACCACATTTTTATGCGCACATATTTTATTTCTTTTACAATGACTTATTTTACATGTGGCGACCCCACAAGGAATCAGTGATCGGAGCATGGTGGAAGTTTAACTGATCATCTAGGCAATTTTCAACTGACTGAAGTTTTTCTAACTTTTTCATGTCATTTGATCATGTGACTTTTTAACTAATCAAAGCCTCATTTTCAAACGACCCCAAGGTCATCGCCTATCAATCAAACTCAGATGACCAAATGGTTTTTCATAACCATTCTAAATTATACTATGTTATTTGTCAATAATAGATTTTGTAACATATGTAACATATTATGTAACCATAAAGTAAAGTTGTAAAGTTGGCGGAGTGGCCTATGTGGGTATCAGCTGGACAGTGAGGGAGTCTATCCCCTTTTTGTAAACTCAAGACCAGGGTGATTGTTTTTGCTGAGATGGAGTGCCCCACCTACCGTCAGCTTGCCACTTTACCACACAGATCAGATTACTCAAGCTGCGATACCCATGTGCTATGTTGACGAGACCTCGTATCAAACCAGGAACCTTGTGAGCCCGAGGTGGATATTCTACCAACTGAGCTAAAAGTAAGTAAAGTTGTCGGGGCAGCCTAATGTCGGTATCAGCCATACAGTGAGGGAGTCTATTCCCTTTTCACTAGCACTAGACCAAGGAGATTATTTTAGCGTCTGAGGTGGAGCGCCACACCTACCATCAACTCCTTACTTTACCACACAGATCCCTGTGCTACTCATACGCTGAGTTGGTGTGGGCGAGTATCGAACTAGGAACCTTGTGGTTTCTAGCTGTGGATAGAGCATCAGTAGGACCACAAGGTTCTGGGTTGAATAACGGCCCTTGCCAACATAGTGCATGAGTAACATGGCTTGGATCTATTTGGTTTGGTTTTGTTTTGTTTTGTTTTACGGCATATCAACCTCAGTGGATCATTTAATGCCGATAAAGTTTTGAAATAAATCAATTCTTAATGGATAATACAATTTTTTTATAAATACATTTTTCTATTTAACCCATAGATGGGACCCTAACATGTACTACCACTCTGGGTCAGAGTGGACCAGGGAGCAATGGTGATGAAGGGGTGCTCCACATTCCCCAAACCTCCAAAACTGGAACCTTGCCATCAGATAGAGTTTAACGTCATTCCCAGGACATGTAGACCCTCAGTCACCGCCTTCTAGCAACCATATGATAAAAAGGGGTTGGGGCTTGCCATAAGAGCAATAGGGTCAAGACAAACATATAGGTGCTAGGGCTTGACATGACCAGCCGATTGACCTCTCCGAGCCCGTCTAGCCCAAGATAGGGGCCAAAGTGGAGTATAGCAAGTTATGAACTGCTCATCCACCTGGATTCTATCCTTAAGCATCACGGGTCGCCACCCACGCCAACAGGTGGCCCCATTGGGGAGTCTTACCCCTGCAGAGGTGCAGTCGATGCATTCTAACGCCTCAGCCAACAGGGCGGGCTTGGATCTGGGTGGTAAAGCAGGGAGCTGATGGTATGTGTGGCACTCCACCTCAGATTCAAAAACAATCTATTTTTGCGCTAGTGAAAAGGGGATAGACTCCCTCGCTATCAACTGATATCAACAATTGGCCACTCTGTCTACTTTACTTTATTATGCATGTATACTGTGCGATTTGTTTAGCTCAGTCGTTAGAGCATCTACCTAGGAATCGCAAGGCTTTTGGTTGATACCGTCACTCTCCAATTCAGCATATGAATAGCACAGCTTGGATCTGTGTGGTAAAGTGGGGAGCTGATGGTAGGTGTGGTGCTCCACCTCAGACCCAAAACACTCTCCCTAGCAAAAAGGAGATAGACTCCTTCGCTGTTCAGCTGATACTTACAATAAGCCACCCTGCCTACTTTACTTTTTGCTTAGATATAATTCATAACTTACAATGAATATTTTCATTGCTTTAGCAATATGTCATAATTGAGAGGTAAAATAATTATCATCATCATCATTAGGTTGTGCTGGCAGCACAGATATCCATGACAATCTCTCTCCAATCATCCCTATCAGTCATCCCTCCTGGGAGGTCCTCTGATCAGCATCTAGAATCCGCACAGAGCTGATCAATGTAGATCATTGCTGGATTGCCTTCATTGGCGTGCCCATGTGCAGATTTCCACAGGAGAATGTCACTTATGAATTCGTTCTTGCTTCTCCAGCAGCGTCCAGCATGTCTTGTTTGATGGTTTGTGTGATGGGGACAGGTAATCATATAGCTGCTTTCTTCTTGGGTGTTGTTTCCATGATTTGTTTAAGACAGCACCAGCATTCTTGTGTAACTCCCATCTAGCCTATTCTCTAGGCACTTCATTAGAGTCCAAGTAATGCAGCCATACAGTAGCACTGATACAAATACGGCTTGGAAGAATTGTCACTTTAACTTATCAGTGAGATCAGATTTCATATGATTGATAATCTGTCTATAGCAGTCCATGCCTTTCCTATGCGCGCATTAACATTGCTTTCTGTTGATGAGATATTACTACCTAGGTACATGAACATTGTCACTTTAACTTATCAGTGAGATCAGATTTCCATATGATTGATAATCTGTCTATAGCAGTCTATGCCTTTCCTATGTGCGCATTAACATTGCTTTCTGTTGATGAGATATTACTACCTAGGTACATGAACATTGTCACTTTAACTTATCAGTGAGATCAGATTTCCATATGATTGATAATCTGTCTATAGCAGTCTATGCCTTTCCTATGAGCGCATTAACATTGCTTTCTGTTGATGAGATATTACTACCTAGGTACATGAACATTGTCACTTTAACTTATCAGTGAGATCAGATTTCCATATGATTGGTAATCTCTCTATAGCAGTTTATGCCTTTCCATGAGTGCATTAACATTGCTTTCTGTTGATGAGATATTACTACCTAGGTACATGAACATTGTCACTTTAACTTATCAGTGAGATCAGATTTCCATATGATTGATAATCTGTCTATAGCAGTCTATGCCTTTCCTATGAGCGCATTAACATTGCTTTCTGTTGATGAGATATTACTACCTAGGTACATGAACTGGTTCACTGATTTTAGAGGCTCACCATCGAGTAATAGCAAAATCTTTATAAACCAATCATTTAATATGTTTATGAATTTATAGTGATAAAAAGAAATGAGTTAAATTAGTGTTAAGATTTTTTATAAGTTCATATTTCTATTGATAAATATATTTGATGTGACATCAGCAGGAGCTCAGACTCCGCCCACTTCTGCCCAAGCTATTTACCGCTTGTTTTAACTTACTTCTAAAAATTAATCAGTTTGTAATAAATCATTGTTGAATTTACCTCGTCTGTTAACGTCTCCTGACATTCTCTTTTACCTTGTGTGTCCATCTCCTCACCTTATTTTTACCTATTGTAAATTCTGTTATTTCACGCATTATTTCTATTATGCAACACTCTGCTGAATGTCCAACCTCAACAATTAGTTTAGCTGTTTAAGGCATTGATAACAGAAATAAAAGACTAACAAGATAAGGAAATAGTAACGATAGTAATTTCTGCTACTCAGGAAAGGTACAAGGCGAATATATTTATATATATTCAAGTTAATTTTTGTTAGGTATTGTTACATTCCAGTGTTTATATTCATACTGAGTTCTCTTCTTAAGGTATCTTTCATATCAGCCAAATACCCAGCTTTTCACTTGCTCTTCTTGTTCTTGTCACTCTGCGCGTGTTGGTCTGTTGCTTCTGTGTCTGTTCCCTTCTGCCATACTGTCATCTTGTCTGTTTCATTGTTGTGTAACTTTACATCATCATTTGTTGTTTAATATTGTAGCATAATTATTGTGGTCTACGGGGAATTTGGGGATTGAAAAGAAAACCGGTGTTCGGATTTCTGGAGAAAGAGAAGAAAAAGAAATAAGACCAGAGGTTTAGAAGGGTAAACACTCAACAGGGTGCCAGCAATTAACTGACAAATAACCCCAGAACTAGATTTGAAAATAAAAACAGAAGTTCCAGGCTTTGACCGGAAGTGAAAGTGGGGTGACCCTCCCACCCCTGGGACGAGAAATGGAAGCAGGGAAAAATCTGCCTTTTTTCAGCTGGGCTTTCATAGGGGGCAGACGGAGCTTCCTGAGTCACCCGTGATGTGTTGCGCATAGTAGTATAATAATTTATTGGGTGCAAATGAAATTGTGTGTTAAGTTTACAAAATGTATTTTCAGTGAAAAGTGTTCAAAGTGTGTGTGAGAGTTCGTAAGTTGCCAGAGACGTTCGCTCGGTGGAAAATATTATGTATGTATGAGACAAGGTTACTTAGCTGTTTGGAGTAATGTGACTGTGGGAAAGTAGGGAGGTGATCCACAGAGGACCAACTTCATTTTAATTCATGGTACATGTTCCTGTGTTGGTAATTATACCTGTACTAAACAAAATGGCATTACTTTTTGATTCGCCCTCGTATTTAATTTTTTTTTTTTTAATTGATAAAAACAATATTATTGAATAGTTTAAGAAGTCACTGAGCACAATATCAACATTTGAGAGTTCATGGAGCATTAGGATGATTGTCTTTAATTATAATCTTTCACTGAAATCCTGCACATACATAGGAAAAAAACTCTGAACTTGGCAGGTTCATATCTTCTAAAGTAGACTTTACCCCCACACAAAATTCTTTGATGAACTTAGGCAGACATAGTAGATGTTAAGAAAAAAATATTATGAAAATTGAAGAGGAGATATTTTTGATAGACTCACCGTAAGCTACATAGGTGAAAAGTTGTTGATTTTGGAGTCATGCATTTGGGTGGGCAAAATAAAATTTTCTATCAGGTATAGGGTTAAAATAGTTGGATATTTGGATTCTACAGTCCTTATTTGCCTAACATACCAAATTTTAGAAATATTGAATGTATGAAAGTATTTTTTTTTTAAATTAAAAAAACACTGAGATTTTGCGACACCGCATGGCCTTAATTTTGAGGCAAAATAGCAAAATTATATCCCCCCTAAAATCGGAACTGTAAGGTTTAAGACAAAATAATTTGGCACACTTTCCTAACTCATGAAGGGAAACATTTGTGCCAAATTTCAAGTAATTCGGTGTCGGTGGGTGCAGATTTCAAATTTTTCCGGTGTTTTGACATGGAATGACCCAATTGCAACATCGGACAAGCTTCACACTTTGAAATAAACTTTTGCAACCTAAACAACCTTAAACAAACCCACAAGCAATTAATCACGGCTTACCCAGAACGGTGCTGTAACCAAAACTAAACTAATGACTTCGGCTAAGACCTAAAGGAACTGAGAAATCAACTAAAATAATAACATTACGGCTAATACCTCACGTGCAGGTGCCGCTAACTTGTAAAAGAACTGTTATTAACCCTTGGGTTGCTTGTCCGAACTAAACTACAACTTTTCTATTCTTGTGTACCCTTTTTTATGTGCATATATGTATTAAAACTGTTGCATTTCATTTTGTTGTACATTCTCTTCTGCTTTGGCTGCTGCTAAAACTGGTCCGACCTCTGTGCCTGCGGAATCGTTTCTGAAGATTTTTAGGGCTCTGCCCCCTGGCGTCTGACATTCAGGAACTAATTAAGGGGCAGATAACCCAAATTTCTGATATTGAACAAAAAATGAAGCAAGTTAAAATCCAATAAGTCTTACTTGAAAACACAGGAAGAGTGAGAAAAACAAAGTTCTCATTGCCTTTTGATGAAACAATTGAAAATTTAACAGATATGATAAGGAGGAGAATGTTTTATAATGAATTGGGACCATATGACCTTTAGGCATCCCTTTTTGATCTCGAATCAGAAGGACATGTTTTTTATTTACACCGTCAACATCCGGTTGTTTGTTAACAGACGATTTTTAGAGTTTTTAAAAAAAATTATAAAACCCCTAACCCTAACCCCTAACCCCAACAAACAACCGGATATTGACGGTGTAAATGAAAAAAATGATCTAATGACACGAAATTGAAAAGGGGTGCCTTAAGGTAATATGGTCCAATTATTGGATAACTGCATGGACACTGGTTGATCAAAGTTTAGAGAAACATATTGTAAAATATTTCTTTCTTTCTTCTTCTTTTTTTCTTTTCTTTTTTTCTTGTTATTTGATCTCCCCAGTGAAAAAGTTATTTTGATTAAATTGCAACCACAGAACAAAGAGAAAAAAAGAAAAGAAAAGATTTGTATTATTATCATAATAATAAAGTTATTAACTTTATTATTATGATAATAATACAAATCTTTTCTTTTCTCACATAATGTGTGAGTTCTTTTTTATTTCAACAATAACAATACTCTCTAGCACGGGACGAGAGGAAACACATGATTATTAAAAAATAAATGTCACGTTCCTTCAATCGACCGTTGGTCATGAATGGAATGATTCAATTGTATCACGGGAGGTAGAGAGATAAGCTTTATCAACATTTTTTTGTGTTTTGCGTTTTATATATCTTTATTGTTGAATTTGTATGTAAAAACTGTAAAGTTATGGATATAGAATAAAGAAGACATGTTGTTGTTCTGTAGTAGAACAGTGAGACTCACAAGAGGAACAATATCGTTTAAGCGTGGTAGGTAATCACCCCCTCCAAGAAATCAGCAGCAGTTAAGAATAACAGAAATAGCAGCAGGAGAAATCTAAAAGCAGAAGATGAGAACGTATGACAACAACAACAGAGGATATTTCGTATTTGCTTGTGTGTTTTTTTTTATTGACAATGAAAAAGAAAGGAATTTATTGAATCTTCATTTTATTTGAGGAATAGTGGAAGATTTGTTTCTTATTTATTATTCCGATGCATATTAGTAGACACTTTCTATAGACAGCATTACATCGTAATTGATTTAAGCTTGCTGCTTCCTTCATCCAGCAAACGAAGAACAACATTCTAAAAGTGAAAGGAGAGGCATTTGAAAAAAAAAAAAAAAAAAAACCAAAAAAAAACCACACACACACACACAAGAAAACAAAACCTGGATTGACAAATTCTTATTCACTTAAACAGTTCTTTGATGGATTTACCTAATAAACACTAAAAAAAATGTTTATCATTTGTTTACTTTCAGAAAAAAAAATGATACGAGAAAATTCTGTACATAATTCAGTTAATCAATATTTGGTATAAATCTGCGGTGCTGATACGATGATTCTGCAAAATAGTAACACAGTCAAACAAAAACATTGAAATTTTATTCAGAACATTTTCCACAAAAGATTATTATAATATTTGCATTGAAAAAAGAATAGGGACAACAGCTGTGATCAACTAAATTAATATTTATATAGCAATAGAAAAATAGGACTGAAGTTAATTTGTACAAATTGATGTAAACACCATAAGAACAACAACAACAAACAGGACCACCTTACTTGTCCGCAACAAATACAAACATAAATATATATATATATTTATACGATCAGACTAAAGTCGTGACCCACTGTCTGGTGAAGATCCAGATGACAAAGTGAAGGTGAAAAAATAAACAAAATAAGAAGTCAAAAAAGAAGAACCAAATCCTAAAAACAGCGACAAAAATAAATACAGAAGACAAGATGGGCCATCATCTTTGGTTTTGTGTAAGCTCATTATTATTAATTAATTATTTGTTTTTTTTCTTTATCTTTACTTTATTTCTTCTAAGAATTTAAAAAAGAAATCCTTTTCGCTTTTGTGATGATATGTGCACCAATTAATTTTGAGAAGGCATGCATGAGATTATTGGTTTTCACTGTTTTTAGTAAGTCTTGTTTTTGTTTTTTTTAAACAAAAACACCAAGCACAGAGAAAGTCAACCGGATTTAAATTAATGTATTTGTTAACTGTAGACATTGTACAATGTAAATTCATGCAATAGAATTTAAAAAACAAAAAACAAAACAACAAACAACCAAAATGTTTATTCTTAGTTAATTATTTTTGTCGATATGTGCACAAAATTTTATATTTCGCAAAATTTATTTCCGTGAAAAATTTTGTGCGTGAATATGTTCGCATACACCTGGAAATTTATGATATGGGTACTATTATTTACTGGTTATCTATGAGCTTGTTTAATCATCAAACGGAAACCTAAGAGGAAATTATTTTAATTAAAAGGGGGTAATGAAATGGTTGGGAACTACTGTTTTAATATATTTCATGAATGAAGTTAAAGCAAGTAACGTATATTTAGTTAAGACAGTGATGGCATTGCATTCCATTAGATAAATTTGGAGTCCCCTACAAAAGTATACAAACCTCCATACATTTCTTTTAAAAATATTGATAAAAAAGTCCTAACTTGTAAAAAAAATAATTAAATTACGGTACTACAATATTAAACTGATGACTGTCTCATTCGTAAAAAAAGATTATTCGAGAAAAATCTGATTAAAAAAAAAACGAGTATTTTGTATTTAAAATTTTTTTTTTATACTAATGATTAATTATTAAAGAATATTTATTTATGATTATTTATTATTTTGTTAGGAAATAATTGGAAATATTTTAAAAGACACCTCCCCCCATTTTATGAACTTTAACTGAACTCTTAGACTTTCATATTAGAGTTCAACTCTAATATGAAAGTCTAGATTTTATTTGATTCAAATAAATATTTTATCTTTAAGAAACATGAATATTTTAATGTTCAACACTAAAATATTTACGTTTTGGTGGTTGGTTTTGAAGCCTTTCACAATGCAAGTGTAAAGAAAAATGAGATAACTATGATGTTTGTTTGATTTATTCTTAATGTTTCCAAATACAGATCCCTTCGTCAGAAGATTTCTGAAAGTCTGGAGCTGTTAACTTGTTGCTAGGATCTGTCCATTCTAGGGACTGGCAAAAAAAAATCAGATACTAAGAGTTTTAAAAGCGAATTAAGAATAATTAAATCTATTATTTAAGGTTAAACTTTGTCTAAATCGATAAGTAGTAGCATAATAACCATCATTAAAAAAAGAAAAATATAATTACATATGCAGTTTATTTTTAAAAGATTTAAAACTATTTGTTTTGGTCAATTTCGACGCGAACAGCCATTTTGGCTGTTTTTCAATGGTTTTAGGCGCTTGTTTACAATTTTAACGTAACATTTGGGATGGAAAAAATGACCAAAAATCAGATAATTATCCGATTTTAATGAAATTTTCAGTATTGATTTAACAATTAATGAATTTTATAATGCATCAGTTATTTTATTTCAAAACTTTAATTTAGTATTTTTGCTATGAAAATTAATATATAAAATTCATTTAAAATATGAAAATCCTGATTTTAAGTTTAAAATGTTATATTTTTTAGATTCTAAAAATAAATATCTACTTAATGCAAACCTTATTTTAGGTTCCAAAAGTAATAAGTTTTGAAGAAAAACTCGATTGAAAATGTACCCCTCCCCTTTTTTTAAGCAGAAAAAACATCGATGTATAATTTTTTTCTTTTATAAAATAATAGCCAATTAAATAATTATCGAAATGAGTAAAAAAGAAATCTCCAAAAAATTAATTATCTATTATTTTTTTTTACATTTTATTTTTCGATTTTCGGTACTTATTTTCTCATAGATGCGCAACCGTAAAATAATTTTTTTTTTTTGTTTCTATTCATAACTTCGGTCTTTTATCTCATTATTTATACTGTAATTAGTATCGAAAATGATCAACTTGCAAAACATTTTACGCCCCAAACATAAGGGGGGTCAAGATTAAGTGACCTGAATAAAATGAGAAAGTTTTGAAATAAAATAAATAATGCATTATAAAGATCATTCATTGATACATAAACACTGAATATTTCATTAAAATCCAATAATTTCCTGATTTTTGGTAAATTATTTTCTGTAGGGGGGCTAAAGTCATTTTGTCAAAAACGCATTTTAGGCTCAGTTTGCCAGTCCCTAGTCCATTCTGTTGTGTGTCTTCCAAATTCTCTGCGTGTGTGTATGTTAGGTATACCCAAAATTGGCCTAAAATCCGTTTTTGACAAAATGAATTTAGCCCCCCTCCTCTCGTAGACAGAAGGATGCCAACAAAGTTATATGACATTTTTACCTGGTTTACAGCTACATAAAACTGACCATGCAGGAATACTGGTTTCTTGAAATAAATCAAGACAACCTATCTGGTTTGATTGATTAATTTTAACGGCATGTCAACCTGTCTAGGGTCATTTTATGCCTAGAGGTTAGTCAATTGGATTCATTGTACGTTTATATTTACATTTTTTGTGTAGCTATTTATTAAATTTTTGGTAATTTATGAGGAAGTGCGTCCCGGTCTCCTGCCTCAAAAATTGGTACCCGGTGACTATTAAAATAACGACCCCAGCTACGTCGTTGCAGCGGTGTTACTTGAAAGAAAGCAACCAACTTAGGGCGTTAAATGTATTGGGGGGGGCTTCTCTTTTTTGTCGTAATTCTTGTTTATTTTTCGTAATTTGTCGTAATTCTTGTTTATTTTTCGTAATTTGTCGTAATTCTTGTTTAGTAGGTACCACCAATTTTACCCTGTGAAATTTACCCCCCCCCCCATATTTAACACAATGAAACTTGCAGAAAAATTAATATTTTCAGAAAATTTTTTTTAATTCGAAAGAAAAAACATTTAATAAACTCCTGACGATTTAAAAAAAAATTTTCAGCTTACGGAAATAATGAAAATTATGATTGAAAAACAATGTTTTCATTTTTGCACTGTTAAATCAACTGAAATTTTAACGTAGCTAAAAACAAGTTACGATAAGAGTTTTTTTAAAAATTCTATGAAAAATCAATTAATTATCTGATTTTCACGAAAATTTCCATAAATGTTTATCATTGGATGTAAATATATCTGAAATAGTTTTTTTCTAAAATATATTAGGGGAAATATTTTTTTACGAGGTCTATCACCCCCCTCCCCATTTTATTTTATGAGATAAAAAAAATGACGCGTCAGAAAAATGTTGTACTTTTTTTTCTATAAAGATAAGATCCTGAATAACTATATCAATGAAATTCTAAAATGTACTGAGCTGTAGTTTCTTTAGGAAAAATTAATGAAATCGGAAATAAAAAGTGCAAAAAAATGTCATAATATTAATATTTGAAAACATTTTTTTGCTTTTGTAATTGGTATGTACTATATTCTATTAAATTGTCCCAAAAAAAAATTTTTTTTTTAAGAAATTAATTTTTAAGAGATTTTCAATCTTTTGTGTGCTTAAATATTTTATTTTCTGCGTGAAATAAATTAAATATTTTTTTTTCTGCGTCAAAAAATCTTTCACGGATATTTAAATATATGAATTTTAGAATTCAGGTGAACTAAAAATTGATGCGATCCGAGCTCGATTAATATTTTTAAAAGAATTTGAAATTTTTATTGTTGAATAGTAATGTGTGATTCTTAGAATATACAGAAGAGCAAAACTGACATTTGTTTTGTTTTTATACAAAGAGATGAGACGCTTCTCAGTAACCAAAGTTTGTTTTTCTTAGCGTAAAAAAACATTTTATTTAACTTTTTCATCAGGGGATGTGGATGTATTAGGTATGTGTAAGTACCATTATATATGAGTGTACGAGTACTGTTATGTGTGAGTGTATACATACAAATGGATGTATGAACATGCGCACGCACATCAATCTATGTATGTATGTGTGTGCACATGTACGCATGTATAAGTGAAACTAAGAGCGTGCGTGCGTATTTGCGTACATACTTGGAATCTTTTACCAACCCCGATCAGCTTATCATCTGACCAACTTCCACAACCCATTCCCCAACCCACCCACAGTATACATAATATTTGAAACCTTAATATTAGAATTATTTAACATCCTTGATTGTATCGCCCCACACCCATACACCCCCCCAAACTGTTGACAGTATCCATCTCTCCTACAGACCTCATGTCAACATCCGTCCAACAAAATACTCACACCCATGCACACAGATGCATGCGAATACAAATGCTCACACTTCAATATTGTTCAGACGCTGCACACTAGTAAAACAATGTGAATGTGTGTCAAACCCACCGATTTGTATACATAACCTTTGCACTGTTCATAAACACACATACGCATCCCCCAAATACACAAAATACATACGCATATCACTTCATCCAATCATAAACATCTTATGCCCATAAAAACCTTTTGAATTTTTTTGATTTTCCTTGTATTCGCATCAACGTCACCTGATGAATGCATGCGATTTTGCATGTATGAAACCTAAGGTTGTGACTGTTCTATTGCCATCAAATAAATAGATATGTAATACCTTTATATATTTATTTTATTATATTATATATATTATATATATATATATATATATAAAATAATAAGTCATCCACACATACCATGTTTCGGCGTTTCACGCCTCTTCAGTGTGGCTAGACACAACAACTACCTATGGCCAGGATCGAAATCTGACTGACTTTGTGTCTGCCCGACTTTTTAACCTCTCGGCCATTTGGTAGCTGCCGTAACAGGGTGGTGTTTAAACTATTAAATACATATATTTGTTTATATATTTTACGATCAACAGAGAGATCCAGTCTGTTTACAGACGATCATTGCTTTACATATGCTGGCAGTGAAAGTTAATTTAAGTCACCCCTAAAGAGCTCTACCGAATTTGGGAGCATATAATAATAAGTCATCCACAGACACCGTGTTTTGGCGTTGAACGTACACAAATAGAAGATCCCATCATGGTATAATGGTTAGCAAGCTCTTCTCGTAGATCTGTTACTACTGAATAATGAGTTCATTTCTCACTGGCTACTCCATACTTGCGACCTTGTGTCACATCCTATCTGTGGCAAACGGGTTGACTAAATGCCTACAAATAGAAGATAAAGTGTATTTCAATATATCTATACTCTCTGCCATTATCAAATGTATAACTTTGTAGCATGCTGGCTTAGAAAATCTTATTGAATTAGCAAGTTGATTCCTCGCTGGATGCCCCATACATGCGATCTTGTGTCACATCCTATCTTTGGCAAACAGGTTGACTAAATGCCTACAAATAGAAGATAAAGTGTATTTCAATATCTCTACACTCTCTGCCATTATCGAATGTATCACTTTGTAGCATGCTGGCTTAGAAAATCTTATTGAATTAGCAAGTTGATTCCTCGCTGGATGCCCCATACGTGCAATCTTGTGTCACATCCTATCTTTGGCAAACAGGTTGACTAAATGCCTACAAATAGAAGATAAAGTGTATTTCAATATATCTATACTCTCTGCCATTATCAAATGTATAACTTTGTAGCATGCTGGCTTAGAAAATCTTATTGAATTAGCAAGTTGATTCCTCGCTGGATGCCCCATACGTGCAATCTTGTGTCACATCCTATCTGTGGCAAACAGGTTGACTAAATGCCTACAAATAGAAGATAAAGTGTATTTCAATATCTCTACACTCTCTGCCATTATCGAATGTATCACTTTGTAGCATGCTGGCTTAGAAAATCTTATTGAATTAGCAAGTTGATTCCTCGCTGGATGCCCCATACGTGCAATCTTGTGTCACATCCTATCTTTGGCAAACAGGTTGACTAAATGCCTACAAATAGAAGATAAAGTGTATTTCAATATATCTATACTCTCTGCCATTATCAAATGTATAACTTTGTAGCATGCTGGCTTAGAAAATCTTATTGAATTAGCAAGTTGATTCCTCGCTGGATGCCCCATACGTGCAATCTTGTGTCACATCCTATCTGTGGCAAACAGGTTGACTAAATGCCTACAAATAGAAGATAAAGTGTATTTCAATATCTCTACACTCTCTGCCATTATCGAATGTATCACTTTGTAGCATGCTGGCTTAGAAAATCTTATTGAATTAGCAAGTTGATTCCTCGCTGGATGCCCCATACATGCGATCTTGTGTCACATCCTATCTTTGGCAAACAGGTTGACTAAATGCCTACAAATAGAAGATAAAGTGTATTTCAATATCTCTACACTCTCTGCCATTATCGAATGTATCACTTTGTAGCATGCTGGCTTAGAAAATCTTATTGAATTAGCAAGTTGATTCCTCGCTGGATGCCCCATACGTGCAATCTTGTGTCACATCCTATCTGTGGCAAACAGGTTGACTAAATGCCTACAAATAGAAGATAAAGTGTATTTCAATATCTCTACACTCTCTGCCATTATCGAATGTATCACTTTGTAGCATGCTGGCTTAGAAAATCTTATTGAATTAGCAAGTTGATTCCTCGCTGGATGCCCCATACGTGCAATCTTGTGTCACATCCTATCTGTGGCAAACAGGTTGACTAAATGCCTACAAATAGAAGATAAAGTGTATTTCAATATCTCTACACTCTCTGCCATTATCGAATGTATCACTTTGTAGCATGCTGGCTTAGAAAATCTTATTGAATTAGCAAGTTGATTCCTCGCTGGATGCCCCATACATGCGATCTTGTGTCACATCCTATCTTTGGCAAACAGGTTGACTAAATGCCTACAAATAGAAGATAAAGTGTATTTCAATATCTCTACACTCTCTGCCATTATCGAATGTATCACTTTGTAGCATGCTGGCTTAGAAAATCTTATTGAATTAGCAAGTTGATTCCTCGCTGGATGCCCCATACGTGCAATCTTGTGTCACATCCTATCTGTGGCAAACAGGTTGACTAAATGCCTACAAATAGAAGATAAAGTGTATTTCAATATCTCTACACTCTCTGCCATTATCGAATGTATCACTTTGTAGCATGCTGGCTTAGAAAATCTTATTGAATTAGCAAGTTGATTCCTCGCTGGATGCCCCATACGTGCAATCTTGTGTCACATCCTATCTTTGGCAAACAGGTTGACTAAATGCCTACAAATAGAAGATAAAGTGTATTTCAATATCTCTACACTCTCTGCCATTATCAAATGTATCACTTTGTAGCATGCTGGCTTAGAAAATCTTATTGAATTAGGAAGTTGATTCCTCGCTGGATGCCTCATACATGCGATCTTGTGTCACATCCTATCTGTGGCAAACAGGTTCACTAAATGCCTACAAATAGAAGATACAGTGTATTTCAATATATCTACACTCTCTGCCATTATCAAATGTGTAACTTTGTAGCATGCTGGCTTAGAAAATCTTTGATGCAGAGACAGGCCCACTCTGCAGAACTGAAGGCCTGATTAATTCATTGATTTCATCTTAATCATATTTAATCAGTGTTGGCTGATATATTTATTGATGTCATAGAACAAAGAAAGATAACTTAAGTTATCTTTCTTTAAGAGAACTCTCCTCTTTTGAAAAACCCTTTTCGTGTGCCTGTGCGTCTTCACACTCTTTTCGTGTGCCCGTGCCTCTTCACACCCATTTTTGTGCGCCCGTGCATCTTCACGCGGACTTTGACATTGGCAAGTGGAGCGAATGGCGAGTATTGAAATAAACATCCTGAATACATTTGTTGGTGTTTGTGTCTGCATTGATTGTTAAATGTCTCCTTAGTTTAAAGCGTATTTAACAATATTGTTTTATATTAAAACTCTGGAGATAAGTTTAAGTCAGTTTATTGAAGGCCTGACTTTTTATTCAAATATGTTGCGTAGCGCCTTCTTCGCTACTCTGAATCGTATACGTTGCTGGTATACTGCGGGTATCGTCTAACCCTTAGACGATATATGTAGTAGTCGCTTTATGGAATCACAAGGCCTGCTGCATGTAGTAGGAGATTGACTTTTTATTTAATTCTCTCGTGGTGCGTGTGAGTGGCGAGCGTTGACAATGGGAACTACTGCTGCTGGCTGGCGATCGGGAGGTGAAAAGGGTGGGCGCGCCTCACTGTCCGCGATTGACCGCAAGCGTCAGTCACTCCGTTCGCCGTCTCTCTCCTCCTGACTGTTCTCTACTGACCGTTGACTGTCTTTTGTATATCTCAAAACGCCTACGCGCTTCCTTTGTTTGCATTTTATCAACGATCAAATCAATTTCCGGCATCTTAACCCCTTAGTCATTTTTGACGTCTTTTCTTTGCTTTGTTTAATCTAACCGGAAATTCCTATTTCCATTTGTACAATATCCAACAATATTGTAAACTGCATCTGCTACAGGCCAATTATCAATGCTAACTAGTCCTAGGTAATATTGTAAACTGCATCTGCTACAGGCAATTTATTAACTACGCTCTTATACCAATGTAAATGAGACAGAGAACATGAGTTGAGTGGCGGGCATGAAAAATTGCTGTATTCTCGAAGGAAGCGGGCTAGGCCTTGCCTGGCATGTAGGGCTGACCTAGGATCGAACACGTGTCCTTCAGAATGCGAAAAGGCAACACTTTGGCGCGGGCACCGGAATCGAGATGCCACTGTCCTGTATGTGAACGCCAGATGCTTGGATGATAGCTGCGGGCATTCTGGCAACTTGGATTGAGATGACAGTCCCATGTGTGAAGCACAGACGCCCGGATGATAGAAGCAGACCTGTGTATAAATGGAAGGTGTGTTGCTACGGTAGCTGCTAGAGGATTCGACGACGATGAAGGAAAAGAAGAAGAAGAAGTCTGTGTTTGCAAAGAGAAAGTTTAGCCTGCGAGAAGGTGTTGGACTCGCTTCTTTTTGGACCCCCCTCCTCAACAAAAACTTGTTGAGTTAAATCTTTATTTTCCCCCCTCTATCTTTTTTTCCTATAGTAAATCCAAATAAAGAACTCCAACAATGGAATTCCATCGAGAACGATGTTTATTTACTCCAACCAACACCATACGGCCATCCCTTCTCCCCCACTGCTTGCTCATATCCGGTTCTCCAAAAAAACACTTTCTTCAGTGACGGTGCAAGGGAGACAACTCTGGTAGATTAACATTACTAATTCCGACTTTTTCTGATTTCTTTTGACCAATCAGAATCCTTCATTTTGATTCAAAATCCATCGGTAAACTTTGGATATTTTCATCAGAGAATCCCCTACAATTGATCGTGCCAAGAGCTTGAAATGTGACAGCTTTTTGACTGCATTTTTATTTGAAAGAAACTTATACAGTGACATGAATCAGTAAGGCAAGTTCATATATATGTTTTGACATTCATCAATGATTGAGATATGAACGTTCTTGAGGTGATTGTAGTGATTGTCTTCCCTGGAGTGGAAAAGGGTTGTCTTCCCTTGTCACCAACACTTGCCACTAGATGGCATTACTACCTGTTTTTTTAAACTCAGCCAGGGAAGCTATCTCTCTCTTTCTTCTGGAATCCAAAAGGATGCACTATACAAGTTGTGTCGCTGTCCATAAAGGCTTGAGGAGAGACTTCCCCCCAACTATAGGCTTGTACCCATGTGTGTATGTAGCCCTTTCTAGACCCTAACCAAGTGGCTCATTTGCAGTAACTGACTCTTCTATTCTGCATTTAGTGGTCTCAAGATTAACTCTACAAGAACTCTTTCTTCCTTCATCAGGACATTCGTCCTTATTGAAGTCAGTTAGTATCCTGTTGGTTTGAATAACAGCAACTAGCTAAGCACAACTGAAGCAGTGTCCAAGACAGTTGGTATTTATAGAAATCAAGAGTGATCCATTCATGCATTTGGGTGATTCCATTCCTTGAGTTCTGATTGGCTGCTTGGTTTCAATGATATTGTGGAGTTTTATAAATATCCTATCATTCTACAGTAGAATTGCAACAAGACAGGTTTGTATTAAGTTACAACTGCTTGTTGCCGTGTCTTATCAATTCGACGGTAATTGGAACTTAGTTTGATTATTCTTCAGTCCTAACTGTTTTTGTATCTGTATTTTATGTTACATGTGCTCAGACAATAAAGTCTGTATTGTTGTTATATGTACTGGCTACTGAAGCCAAAACTACATTTAATTCTTATACAGTCAACTGATAATTTTCTCTGAGGAAAAATTATTTGAGATCCTTTCGGAATTACCTGGTGATGCTTTATTACTGGATTATCAGTATTGCAAGATCTTACATTTAAAAAAAATAATAAATGAACAGAAAATCCATCGGGTTGGACAGACAGATCTCTCCACCGAAAAAAGACGTTCTCCCAGCTACCAAAGTCCCCTGACCAAGTCCTTGCCGCCTGCAACAATCTTTTCTAGCAGTCCTCCGCCAAAGCTCACTCACTTCTTCTTCATCGTCATACCTCAGTGCCCTTGTCAGCAAGATCAGAATGCAACTGTCTCGGTGTGGTAAGGCAGGTCTTAAATAATCATTCACTGCCCTGACTAAAATCCCACATCCGGGTCAATTGTGCAGTGTAGTAATTTGCATGTGTGCCAACAAGGTAGTCCGACGTCAAGCCACGACTCATGATCAGGAGGATGCGAGTTCAATCTCCCTAATCCTCCACTACACTCCATCCTGATCTCATTTTGCATGCCAGACATGTTCATGCTCACTTTGAGCTACCACATGCGTGATTTCTCTCGCCACATTTTTTTTTAATGTTTCTTTCTCAAACCCTCTTTCATGGGACCATAGTGATGATAGTCTGAGGCAAAAATTATTCCAGTGATGAGGAAGTGAAATCTATAGAAGTGGCTCAAAGAACTGTCAACAGAATTTGGGATATATGCTCTCATTTGAAGGTGGAACATTGCTATTGAAAGAAACGGTGACTATGTGGAGAAGTAGGGGTGTGATCCACAGAGGACCAGCTTCATTTTGATGTATGATACATGTTCCTGTGTTGGTAATTATACCTGTCCTAAACAAAATGGCATTACTTTTTGACTCACCCTCGTAGATTTAAAATTGCTGCCATGCAAGCACTAGTAGTGGTGAGTGAGAGGGAAGTATACCTTTGAGTAGAAGCATCCATGCCATTTAAGTTGCCATCATAGTGTGGAATGGTGAACATCATGTGTTTGGAAGTTCTAAGAAATTTTTCCAGGGCACCTAATCTCACTATGGTGGCATCCTGTGGTCATTTCCTTGATCAGATCTACCCCCTTGTAATTTCTTCCTCTGAGGATATGTATTTACCCAACCCCTCTGCATGAGCAGGATGGGACACAAGGTTTTTGTTTGAATTCAGAGTTTCCTTCTAGACTGGTTGTTATATCAAGGTTAAAAAGCCCAGTCTGCCTTACTATTTACACATAGCTGGAGGGAGAATAATTGGATGCATACCTTTATTAAAGGTATTAGCACCACGTGAAACACAGTCTTGTCCAGGATTTGAACTCAGATCGCCATGTCCATTTCCTACGACAATAACCATTACACCACAAGCACCTCCTGATACTCAAGTCTTTAGATGTACATATTTACCAACCCCTCCGCACGAGCAGGATGGGACACAAGGTCAATTTTTAGGCGGAGTTTAACAGGTTTGAATTCAGAGTTTTCCTTCTCCTAGGCTGGTTACCTAACCAAAGTTAAGGAGCCCAGTCTGCCCTGCTATTTTACCCATAGCTGGAGGGAGAGCAGGTCGATGCATACCTTTCCCAAGAGTATTAGTACTATGTGAAATGTAGACAGTCTCGTCTAGGATTTGAACTCGGGTCAACGAGTCCATTTCTTATGACTCTATCCATGATACCACGCACCTACACAAGTCTTTAAATGTAGGGGTATATTCGCTGAGTTCCATCCCGGCCTCCTGCCTCAAAAACCGCTAGACGGTGGCTGCTGAAAAAAAAACCCAGCTACGATTGAAGTCTATAGCTTAGGGTTAGTTTAATGGGAAAATAAATAAATAATTTGGGTTCTGTTTTTTCTGGGTCACCCTGTATACAGAGTGACCCAGAAAAAACAGAACCCACAAATTTTGTAATAAAACTGTTAATTTTAACTAGGGGTGTATAGGGTTAGAGTTAGAGTTAGGGTTGGGTTTTCGGGAAAAATGTCCTAAGTTGGTTGTTTTTTTTTGGTTTTTTTCAAGTGACACTGCTTCAGCTACGGATTTCAATCATAGCTGGGTTTTTTTTTCAGCAGCCACCGGCTAGCGGTTTTTGAGGCAGGAGGCCGGGACGGAACTCTGTGAAGAGTACCAAATGTAGACTGCAGATAACTGATATACTGAAAAAATTTAATTAGTTATTGATATGTTTTTATATGTTTTACTAGTTATTTGATTTAGTTGTAGCACAAGGCCAGAAGTATGTAGCACCTGTTACAGTGTTAGGAATGTAATAGTTTATGTTCAGTCTCATTCATAGAGAGAGTGGGAAAAATTCAGTAGCTTTTGTTTGCTGACCAAGTGAGAGAGGAAAGGGGGGAATGAACGAAGGGGGAAATAGAAAAGTAACTGCTTGTAACACAAATTAGTTAACAACAAATTTACTACAACAATTACAGAATGGAAACTTATTATCATAGAGGAAATGGATAAATGTTTAAATGGTACCATTATAGTATGTGGCCTACCTTTTGAATGTGGCCTACAAAATCATGTGTCTCTTATAGTATGTGGCCTACCTTTTAAATGTGGCCTATGAAATCAAGTCTCTCTCATAGTATGTGGCCTAACATAAAAAGCATATTATAAGGTTATAATAATAACTGCTAACCCTAACCCTAACTGTTGGATTATTTCGGTATATAAATTCCCCATCTAAATTTATAGACTGGACGAGGTCACGTGGTTTATTCCTCCGCCAATCAACAGCCAGAATATGTGGCTGATTGACTACTTAAACACTGATACTTGCCATAGTTCATTCGCAATCATTGAGGAGGAACTTACAATACCAAGGAGAACGAAAGGATTCTTTATCAAGGATTTTCGCTGGACAAGCACTCTTGCGTAAAGCCTAAAGGATGGCCCATGAAATTGTAACACTAACTCTTTCATAATTTTTGAATAATTTAGAATTAAATAGATCTCTGATTCATATAAATTATGGATAAATTCTTTTTTAATTATTCTTAATTACTATATACAGCTTATGACTGAATTGCATTTTTTGAAATTGAATATATGTGAAAAATAATTAGTTTCAATAAATTGCCTACTACTTATATCTATAAATATACTCTTACTGAGGTAGGACACATTCAAACCGTGTAGGCCACATACTATTACAGAATCAAAAAGGTAGGCCACATACTATAACAGCACCGTTTAAACTGTAAAGAAACATTCCTTTTGTGCAGGTATATGCGAGTGAGAATGTCTTTGCAAGAGAAAATGTCATTGTAGAAGAAAGATCTTGTATGTAAGCACATGATGTTTTTTTAATGGTGATAATAATGGAGTTACTTACATTGTGAAAATCTTGCTTTATTTGTTCTGCAGTGTGGTCTGTCCACAAGTAAATTTATTTCTGCAGATGTTTTTATATGTGTGGCAACAAACTGTAGTTGACATGTTGGTAGTAGTAGGTAGGGTTAACATGTGTTGCTAAGCTGGATGTCAACTTCTATTTTCTATTGTTTAATGTGGTCTGCTGGGGTCTTGGTGGCTGCCGTGAACTGTGGTGAAAGGTTTTATTTGCTGTTTTTATAGTAAACCAGTAGACCTAGCCTGACCAAAATTCAGACTTTTGGTCATTTATTGTATATAGGGCCAAAATTTCACGTGTCAACCCCCACCCCCACCCCACAGAATTAAAATTCAACAAGACTCTGAAAACATGAATATTATGAATAGGAAGGATTTTAAAAAATCACATTTAAAAATTATTTGTTTTACAGTCTTTAAAACGGAAAAATTTTATAGATTAAAATCTGTATCTGTCAAAATGCTGCATTTTTGCCGTTTTTTTTTTTTTTTTTTTTTTTTTTTTTTCTCTCTCTCGAAAATGTACTCTTTTTAGTGTGTTTTATTTCATTGTTAAAATTCTTAGAAATTCTTTTTTATATTTAAGTTTAGGATCTGTTCTTAAGGGAAATAATCAAAATAAGTGACAATTTACAGACAATTTACAGAAAATTTACAATTTTTTTATAAAAGTTTAAAGAAAGGGGAAGGTGCTGTTGTACCAAAATTTTGTTCATACATATTTTATTGTGATTAGTTGAAACAGGTTGGTTTTGGTTGGTTAGTTGGTTGGGTTTTACGGTATGTCAACCCATTGGGTCATTTTATGCCGAAGATGTTTTTGTTTTATTAATTCTTGAGGGGTACTCAATTGGTTTTAAACACATTTTGTTCTATTTAACCCATAGATGGGACCCTAACAGGTACTACCACTCCGGGTTAGACTGGACCTGGGAGCAAAGCTGATGAAGGGGTAACTCCACATTCCCCAGAGTTCTAGATATGGAACCTCACCATCAGATAGAATTTAACTTCATTCCCAGGACATGAAGATCCTCAGCCACCACATCTAGCATATATATATATGATAAAAAGGGTTGGAGCTTGCCATAAGGACAATAGGGTTGAGACAATCATATAGGTGCTAGGGCTTGAGATGACTAGCTGATTGATCAGCTCTCTGACCGCCCATCTAGCCTAAATGGAGTGTTGCATGTCATGGACTGCTCCACCACCAGGATTCCGTCCTTAAGCATCACGGGTCACCACCCACTGCCAGCAGGTGCCCCCATTGAAAGGTTCTTACCCCTCTTTAGAGGTGTAGTCTGTGTATTTTAAAGCCTCAGCTGACAGGGGTGGGTTGATTTTGGAATTACATGCTTTGTGTACAACTATGTCTATGTAGATTTGCTTTTCCCTCTAAAATTAACACCTTGATGTCTATAATTTATTTTTTATTTTTAGACCTGATGCAAAGTTTATTTTCATTTATCTTATTTATTTATTTTTGTAAAGGGCATGTCATACCTAGTAAGAATCAAATTCACTATCTTATTATAATGGAGATTGTGTGTTTTTCTGTCTGTAACCGAAACTATATCACTACTCAAGTAACAATTCCCTTAGTTATTGACATCACATTCTCAATGATTTTATTTTTATTTAAACCTCAATTATTAATAAAATTGTCTTACATTATTAATACTGTTAACTATGTCTACATATTGACAAAATGCAATTATATTTATATATACAACAAAATTGCGGTTTACAGTGTGAACGGGAAGGCTAATTTGCATATTAATATTAAAAAATCGAATTCAATAAATATGTGCTTGGTATTATTGATTTCTAACTGTTTGGTTTTATTTTAATGAATATAAGCAAAAATCTCTTCAATGAATCTTAAATGAAATCCATTAACAAGATAAAATAACTGTCATTTTATTCTTTACTTCCTATTTTAACTAAATACTTAAATTAGAAAAAATAACAATGAAAGACGAGAGTGATGGAAGAGTAAGTTTCAGTTGTTCCATTTTTTTTTATTATACTTCCTCTGTTTCAAATCTTTTATTATACTCCCTCTGTTTCAAATCTTTTTATCTGTATTCTTATTTAGTTTCATTAGCCTTTCTAATTTAATACAACATTTTATTACATTAAAACTTAAATACTTGCACCCGGAGGGTGCATATATTTGCTAGTATATATAATGATAATGGCTGTCAATTCGTATTTGAGTAAGACCATTTCCTGTTTTTTTGGAGTTTTTTTTAAATCATCATAGTTAGGTGCCAGTAGCATTTGACACTCTATCCTTGTGTTTTCTCAGATGACTCACCAGGCCAGCTCTGGAGAGACATACTCTTCCACTATATATATATATATATATATATATATATATATATATATATATATATATATAAGTCATCCACAGACACCGTGCTTTGACGTTTCATGTCTCTTCAGTGTGGCTAGATACAACAATTACCTCTGACCGGGAGCAAAATCTGACTGATTTTTCGTCAGCCCGATTCATTAACCCCTCGGCCATTTGACAGCTAACGTGAAGGGGTGGTGTTTAAACTATTAAATACATACATTTGTTTATATATTTTACAATCACCAGAGAAATCCAGTCTGTAAACAGACGATCATTGCTTTATGCTGGCAGTGAAAGCTAATTTAAGTCCCCTCTAGAGAGCTCTACTGGGTTTTGGGAGCATGTGATAAGTCATCCACAGACACCATGTTTAGACGTTTCACGTCTCTTCAGTGTGGCTAGACACAACAACTATATATATATATATTTACCAACCAACCCCTTCGCTCAAACAGGTTGCAACACAAGGTCAATTTCTTAAGCAGAGTTTAACAGGTTTAAATTCAGTTTTCCTTCTACTAGACTGGTTACCTAGCCATGGTTAAAGAGCCCAGTCTGCCCTGCTATTTACTCACCGCTGGGGGGAGAATTGGATTCATACCTTTCCCAAGGGTATTAGCGTTATGTGAAATGCAAATAGCTTTGTCCAGGAATTGAACTTTGGTTGACGAGTCCATTTCCTATGACTCTAACCATTAGACCAGAGGGGGTAAAAATTGAACTCAAAATGCTGTAGTAATAGTCTGTGTGGTGTATTTTCTAATCTCTCTTTCATGGTGACTATAATCATTCTTTATATCTTATATTATTCATGAATTCATCTGAAGAGGGAAATTAATCTGCAATATATTCAGTATCTACTGTCAAACATGTAATGTAAAATTTTGTAGTGGAAGCTGTAATATCAACAACTGAAAATAAGAATTAGGACATTTCACGGTACCATTATAGTATGTGGCCTACCTTTTGAATGCTGCCTATGAAATCATGTCTTTCTTATAGTATGTAGCCTACCATAAAAAGCATATTATAAGGTTATAATAATAACTGCTAACCTTAACCTTAACCTTAACCCTAACCCTATTTCAGAATTTTAGAATATTTTAGAATTAAATAGATCTCTGATTCATGTAAATTACGGATAAATTCTTTTCTAATTATTCTTAATTACTATATACATTATGACTGAATTGCATTTCTTGAAATTGAATATATGTGAAAAATAATTAGTTTCAATTAATTGCCTACTACTTATATCTATAAATATACTCTTAGGACAGAATCAAAAGGTAGGTCACATACTATAACAGAATCAAAAGGTAGGCTACCCATTTCACAAATGACAATCAAAATTTGTTTTGCTATATTACCATTTGTATTATTTAGATTTTTCGGACTGTTGTCCTCATCTTTATTGTTATATGCACAACGTTTTTATCAATGTTACATCTGGCCTTCTTCAAGTGTTTCTTATTGAACTCGGGAGCCTTCATGGAACTTCAAACCAAACCCTTTATTTAATCGATTTAATTCAAATGAAACCATGTTATACGAAAGTCAGCTGAAAAGTTCATAGACTGACTAAAATATTCTCAGGGAATGTGACCAAATGCGGTTTATTTTTCAACATAGTTTCCCTTGTGATCCACACAAGTCTTCCATCATTGCTGCATTACTTGGATCCCATTGGTCAAAAAAGTAAACAGGTCATGTGAACTTTTAAGTCCCTTCCCTCTAAGAGCCTCTCCCCACTTTTTTTTGTAAGTAAACACCAGGAAAAAAACAAACAAACAAAAAACAAACTCTTAACTTAAACCGATATTGATTGACGTATTTTTCTCTAGAGGAATTAATGTGTTTTTATTGGTTGGTAAACACGTGCGTGGATTTTACACTTCCCTTGCTCAGCTCATTCATTCCTGTGTAATTTGAACTTTAAAAGTTTTCTGAAGTTGGTATCAACTCGATGCAGAAACACATGACGGTCTATTTTGATTTTATGAAAATTGCAATTTGGATTTTAAAAGTACAAATTCATTTCTAGCTTGAAACTTGAGTAATGCATTATTAAAAAAAAAACAAATAAAAAAACTAACAACAAAATCCCCCGAAAACTAAAGAATTTACGTAACGACACAGTGTGAAGGGGGAAGAAAACTTTGTGGTGTACTATATTACTGTATGTGTAAATAATCTACTCTGGGTAAGTTTTTTCTTTACTTTTGTTAACGGCCATGTAAAATAAAACAAATATTAATTTTATTTTTAATCAGTTATTAGTTAAAAATATTACTAATAGAAGAAAATGTCTTAGTAAAATAAAAATGTTAATCGATTGAACTCTCTACTAAAAGGAAGTGAAAACTAAAACAAACTATAAACTTAAATAATAAATTGTCTTCGTTGTGTCTTTCCATTAAATTTGATAAGAAAATAAAAGGGAAAAGTTGAATACTTTAGTTGGAAGTAAAAGTGCTGTTTGTTTTTTGTTTTTTTTTACTTGTATCTTTTTTATCTATGGTTTGTTCACTTACAGTAAAAAATATTTAGCTTGTCTCATACTACAAGAATAATTTGTAAACATTGTAAATTGTAAAAAAAAAATTTTTTAAAGATACAATACAACCAATTTTGACAATTCGGTGTTTCCTTTCTGTAAGACTTTTTTATCAAATGTATCAATTACAACAAAGTACTAAGCAGACATACATTACCGAAATAAATAACAAAACTTAACGTAACGAAGTAGATTTTTTAAGTTATTTAAAAAAATGACTAACAAGACAGTAAAAGGAAAGAATTGCATTTGATTAATAATATTTTTTTTTTTTTTTCTGAAATAAAACCAATAAGAAATAACCGAAATATAGAATTAATTTTTTTTTTACCAAAATAACAAACAAAAAAAAAATTGTCGAAGAATGAAAAAAAAAAAAATGCAAACTTCGTATTCTTTTAATTTTGTTTACATTAGAGTTATAAATCTTAAAGCTTTTAAAAATACTTTCTCGTAATTTTAATTAAAGTAATGCTTACTGGATTTAATTCTGAATATACGGTCACTTATTTTATTTATTTATTCATCCTGTGACTGGTGAACTTTCAATGTTACCTAAAACTTTTTTCTTTCAAGATTCTATTCAGAAGTGGAAGTAAAATAAATAAAAATTCTAAAAGTTTAAACTTCCTTGTACTTTTAAACTATAAACCTGTAATCCTAAACAATAACCAATAAACAAAAAAATCCTTGGTTGTCAGAAGAAAAGTTAGGAAAAAAACCCAAAACAAACAAAAAAACGAAAGAAAAAAGAAAACCCTAGCAGCTGCTGCTGCTTTCATCATCTAAATCACGAGTTTGTGATGATTATTAATTGTAAGAAGAAACCAGATTAGATGTTGATAGATACGAAAAGGAGGAGGACTTTTCATCTCATCATCCATGATGGGTTCAGTATAATTTTTAAACATTATTTTTTATTTACTATTGTTGTGTTATGTGTATGGTGTAGGTTTTATTTTTACTGCTACTACTATGGTGTGTATTGTTTACTACAGCAGTGAAACTTTGAGATTTAGATTCTCACTCTAATTTGTCAACTGTGTTGTTTAAAAAAATAGTTCTTGATTTTATTTTTATACGTTTGTATGTTAGAATAGAATGGTGGTTAATATAAGGGTTTTCTTTTTTCTTAATCTACCAAATTTTTGTTTTAAATTGAACATAGATTAACTTTGAAAACCACTTCTCCATGCTCTTCGCGTCCGCCTTTGAGTAATACAGATTTTGGATCCCTGTCGTAAACTTTTAATATTACACTATGCAGCACTATGTTATTTAGTTTTATTTGTTTTATTTTATTAGCTTGAAAACATTTAAAAGTAAAATTCACTCCAGTTTTATTTTTCCTAGTCACCACCTGATGTTTTCTAACGATACGTGGTATATTTGTTTTTTTTTTAAAGATTTTATTTCAAACAAACAAACAGAAATATAATTAATTGTTTATCCAATTTTTATGAAAAGTTTTTGTTTTAATTTTTTTTTAAATCCCTGAATAAATTATAAAACCAAAGAAAAAAGCATTTGAATCATCTAAAATTTAAAAATGAAAATTTGTAAATAAATATGCGGACATTTTTTTTCTTTATCTTAAGCAGCTTTTCTTTTTCTTTTTTTTTTTTTTCAATTCATTAATTTCAAGTAACTGACTGTCTCTTAACTCAATTTTATTTTTAAAATTTTAAAGTAAAAGGGGGAATGCCATATTTATTTTTTTAAAGTTATTATTTCCGTTGGTATTATTTATTAAAATTTAATAAATGATACCAACGTAAATAATGTGTTACATTCCCATCAACACTCGTTATTTGAAATTGGCACCGTTCCTAATTGATCTTTTACTCTTTCGTAAAGAATCTTTGCATTTAGTTTTACTACTGCCTTCATTTTATGTTTGGGATTTAACTTCAGTAACGCAAACATTACAGTCCCTTTTACGAGTAGTGTTTACTTTTTTTTCTCCCCCTCTATGATTTGATCATTAAAAAAAAAAAAGATTAGTAGAGAAACGTCAAATGAAAACCTGAAATTATGATAATAATATTATTTAAAAAAAAGATTTAGGATTTAATTTGTAGCATTTTGATAATATTGGTTTTCTTTGAGTTGAAATGAAAAAATAAATAGATAAATAAATGTACGCATCACATTATGCACGCACATGCACACGTGCGTTGGGACTCAGTTGTTTTGTTTGTATCGATTTTTTAGTGTATTTATTTTTAGATATTTTAATTTTGATAAAATGAAAATTAAAGCTTAAACCGATTATAATGAATGTATAAATGAATCATCATCATTGTTGCATACAAACTTATAGCAGACAAGATACAAAAGAAGAAAAAAAAAAAAACTTCTTGAAGTAGTGTATTTGTTACATCTCTGACCCCCGTCAGAAAAAAAGTAAAAAACAAAACAAAACAAAAAAAATTCGTGACAATATACATGCATGTCGAAAAGTCAGAGATCGTTTGAACATATTTATTTATTTGCATTATAAACACATTGCCTGAATATTAGAGGTAGATCTTATTCATTAATGTAATGTATACTAAACATAAACAAACATATTTGCGAAAAAATGTTTTTCTTTTCTAATGGGATTCAATGCAATTTGGACCCCGTACTGTGTCCAAATATATATTTGTAACACAATATGCTACCCGAACACATACATTCTCTCTCTCTCTCTCTCTCTCTCTCTCTCTCTCTCTCTCTCTCTCTCTCTCTCTCATTGAAATAAGACCACCTAGTTAATTACTTAAGGGGGGGGGCAAATCTGGGAGTCAGAATTTAAAAATTGGGTTTTAGGTTCGTGAGTTTTTAGTTAAATTTGCTCCCTCCCATCATTAAAATGAAACTACTAAAACGGAATTTTTATGAGATCATCAACAAATTGTTTTGTTTTGCTTTCATACATGCAAACAGGAACCAAATTAATGGATTACAATTGAATACATTGTATGTAGTAATCCTATTTTTAACTTTCGTCAGGTTACAATTGGATTTTCCACATGACGCCTCGTTTTTTTATTATTATCTTATTCCACCCCCTCAGGGCCGGTTTAGCTATTGGTAGAGTGTCTGATTAGTAAACACAAGGTTCCAGGTTCGATACCGGTCCTCGCTAACTCAGTGCATTAGTAGCTCAGGGATTTGTGCAGTAAAGTGAGTAGCTGATGGTAGGTGTGCCACTCCACCTCAAACGCCAAAAACAATCTCCTTGGTCCAGCGCTAGGGGATAGACTCCCTTGCTATCTGGCTGATACTGACTTCAGCCACCCCAACGTTTTTATTATACCTCCCAACATCCTCCCCAAAAAGAAAAGAATTTGTTTTTCATATAATTTAAAAAAATAAATATAAATACATGATTTCTTTATTACTTGTCAATAATAGTCATTACCAAGAACACAACGAAAAATAAGAAAAAAAGAAAAAAGAACCCTTCCCTATTGCTAGATTTAAAAAAAAAAAAAAAAAAAAAAAAAAACTTGTCGAAAGTGGGTTCTGCAATTTTGAGAGTGGTAAAAACAAGATTCATTTTTTTAGTTAGAAATTTTTGATTCCTTGCTGCTTAATCAGAAAATTTCCATTAATTTTGCGGTAATGTACAAAAAAAAAAAAGTATTACATTTCACTAGGTATGGGCAAAAAGGGAGAAAACTCAACGTTCTTATAACGTTATCACCCTTTTCTAAATATTGCAATAAATAATAGTTTATAATTTTGCAAAGTTATGGAAGTTATGTGTGAAAATTTCCTACAAAAAAGTTACACGGGGTAGCCAAAACACATTAAAAAAAAACAAAAAAAACAACACAGCAAGGATACGCGAACTGAACAGTTAGTTCAAGCCCTGGACTAAAAATCTAGATATTTAAAAAAAAAAAGGGAATAACTTATGTCCATTTAGTTTTCTGTACAGAAAAAGAACTATCATTAGTAATAATTTTTTAAATATATAAAAATCTCAGAAAATATGTTGCGCAAAATTGCACCATTTTTAAACTTACATTTTTGAATAGATTAAATAGATTTATGGTGTAAATATCATCTTAGACATGGATTAAAAGTCCCTATTAAAATTTTAAGTTAATAAAAATAGGCCAATTGAATCAGAAAAAAAAATACTTCTTTTTGCATCAATTCAATGAAAAATATTGTATTTAAAACTAAAAAAAAACAAAAAAACATGCTACATAAATTATTTTTTGAGTTTTAAGAAAATAACTTTAACATTTTCAAATCACTTTTTTCAAGTATTGAATTTTTTTTTTTTTTTTTTACTTGTTCTTCAAGATTTGAGCTTTCAAGAAATGTAAAATTAGGGACTTGAAAATTTTTTTCTTTAAATGAGCAAAGATCAAAACCCCGCCCTACATTCTAAATTGATAAAAACATTTGTTTTTTTTTGTTTTTGTTTGTTTTGTTTTTTTACAAAATAAGCTATTCATTATAAAATTAAGTCATCAATGAATAAGGCAGTGAAAATTTCATTAAAAGCAGACAATTCCCTGATTTTTGGTAATAGTTTGAAGATTTTTAAAAATCAAAGAAAAATTTTATTACCTCCCCCTCACGGATTTTGCATGTACCTACATTTCACCATCCAGAAGAGCACGTTTATTTTCTTTCATTTGTTTTATGCTTTTTAATTGAACAATTAAATCCAAAAATTATGTCTTCAACTAACTACAATTCGGTCATCAGTCATATTTCTTGTTTCTTTCCCTCTCCCAACCACTAAAGTGTCAACTCTGCTGATATATAATTTTTGGAATTTAAATGTATTAGTTTAATGTTCAGTAAAACAAATGAAACTAAATCTTATTTGGATGGTGAATTACATTTTCTAAATTTTTTTTGTACATTACCGGAAACGTTTTTTAATTAGAAAATTTTTCTTTGTGTCTTTTTTTTTTTTTTAATTCAGAAATACTGTACCAAATTCTTTTTCATTTATTTATTTATTTATTTGTAATTTATTTTTTCATTTATTTATTATTTTTTTCATAAAAATACTAAGAGGCATGACTAGGTGGGCTGCAGAATTTGGGCCTACACTTTTTTTTCTCGCCTACTTTCATAAGCTAATCTGCAACTTCTGATTTTACACAAAAAATATTTATTTGCTTCCTTCTTCCAACAATGTCAAAATATGACATATACACGGTAGATTTGTTTGTGAAGGGAGGGGAGATTTGTGGGTACTTTTAAAGGGATATATGGTCCTAAGATTAAAATAACTTTAAGTTTATCATTTATTGCTGCTAAACTAGTTTAATTAGTTTAGCACAAGAAATATGTAGGACCAGTGAGAATCAAATTCACTAAGGATGGTCTGCTTTCTAAGTTTGCTAAGCATAATACTTAGGTACAACCAAAATTTCACATGCTTTTGTCCCCTCCCCCATGAATTTAAATTAAACAAAACTCAGAAGAAATGAATTAAACTTAATATAATTTTTGCTGTATTATGAAAAGGAAGGAAGGGTTTAAAAAAATGACATGTAAGAATTATTTGTTTTCCAGTGTTTAAAACAGGAGAATTTTATAGATTAAAATCTGTATTTGACAAAATGGCACATTTTTTACCATATTTTTTTCTCTCTTCAAGATGTGCTTTTTTTAATGTGATTTATTTCATCATTATAATTAAGAAATTCATTGAAAAAAACCAAAAACAATTATATATAAGTTCAGGATCTGTTCTTAAGGAAAAAATTAAAATAAGTGACAATTTACAATTTTGAATGTTTTATAAAAGTTTAAAGAAAGGGGAGGTGCTGTTGTAACAAAATTTTAGCCATGCCCTCACTACATCATATGAGGTACCCAAATGCAAAATTGCTAGGTTATCCATAGACTTTCTCTTAAACGTACCCACCTGATACAACACTTAGAGTAACTTTTATGGTGGTGAATCATATATACAGAAATTAGCCAATTTCCACCTTAATTACTATCCCGATTTTAGTGCAATGGAGAGAGGCTTATCACTGGTAACTAGGCTTGAATTTTCAGCTACAAATGATTGGAATCGTATTAGTGATTTTACAAGCATAATTAGAGGTACAATAGGGCATGCATCACGCATATTCTAGTCAGAACTGACTGTTTTAAAAAATAAAATAGGTTTGGGTTGGGTCAATGTCATCGATACCTATCAGTGACTGTTTTATAGACGCTAAACTTCGAGATGAGGAGCAGTAGTTTCCTCACTGAATTATTTGATCCTGGCCATTGACCCGTTTTGGATTCATCTGCCCAGCATCTTGTGAAGTAAGCTGTTGACCTGCTCTGGGTTTGTCCACTACTTTTCACATCCACCTGCTGAGAGCAATGAGTGATAGGGATGGTTGTCGAGAGATTGTCATGGATATCCGTGCTGCTGGCACGACATGATGATGATGAATAAAGAAAAGAAAATTAATTAAGAAATTCATTGAAAAAAATAAAACAATTATATATAAGTTCAGGATCTGTTCTTAAGGAAAAAATTAAAATAAGTGACAATTTACAATTTTGAATGTTTTATAAAAGTTTAAAGAAAGGGGAGGTGCTGTTGTAACAAAATTTTAGCCATGCCTCACTACATCATATGAGGTACCCAAATGCAAAATTGCTAGGTTATCCATAGACTTTTCTTAAACGTACCCACCTGATACAACACTTAGAGTAACTTTTATGGTGGCGAATCATATATACAGAAATTAGCCAATTGATTTTAGTGCAATGGAGAGAGGCTTATCACTGGTATAGGCTTGAATTTTCAGCTACAAATGATTGGAATCGTATTAGTGATTTTACAAGCATAATTAGAGGTACAATAGGGCATGCATCATGTTTCACGCATATTCTAGTCAGAATATTTGAACTGTTTTAAAAAATAAAATAGGTTTGGGTTGGGTCAATGTCATCGATACCTATCAGTGACTGTTTAGTTAACTCATCAATAGACGCTAAACTTCGAGATGAGGAGCAGTAGTTTCCTCACTGAATTATTTGATCCTGGCCATTGACCCATTTTGGATTCATCTGCCCAGCATCTTGTGAAATAAGCTGTTGGGTCTTTATATTTATCATATAAATATGATATATAAATATAAATATGTTAAAATATAATATAATTAATATTTTATAATATAAAATATATATATATGGAAATATATAAATCTAATATTTTATAATATAATTAATATTGTATATAAAATATAATATAATTAATATTGTATATAAAATTATAATATTTATAAATATAAATATTTATATAAGTATAAATAGATTTTATATTTATCATATAAAATCATATATATAATATATTAAATTATCTATTAAGCAAGCTGTTGACCTGCTCTGGGTTTGTCCACTACTTTTCACATCCACCTGCTGAGAGCAATGAGTGATAGGGATGGTTGTCAAGAGATTGTCATGAATATCCGTGCTGCTGGCACGACATGATGATGATGAATAAAGAAAAGAAAAAAGGGCTACTACTGCAGACTTCTATTGTGAAACTGTTTTTACAGCTGTTTTTAGTATAAGGACCCTGCAGAAAGCAAGTCTCCATTTACACAGATGCTGATAGGTATGCGTCCTGTGTCTCTGACGCATAAAAATCAACGCAGTAAAATCATATCCATGTGCCCTAGTGTTTTTCTTTTTTTCTCCCCTCACCATTTCAAGTTAACTATAAATACATTTCAAGAGTTTCTTAGAAATTAATTACACAGGATAGATTACAAGGTAGGAGTTAGACGGCTTTAGTTGGGACCCATAAATTTTCCCGGGGCCTCATTCAAAGCAAATATGTGCGTGCTAGGACGCACTAAATCAAAAAGCTATCAGCATCACTGCAGTTATGTCGGTAATCCTATAAGGGTCATATTAAGGTCATATGGTGCAAAAGAACTTCTATTAACATCCTGGTAGCAGACCTTCAGAGATTTTATAGAGTCCATAATTGATTGTATGAAACCTCTGAATGTCTGGTACCAGGATGTTAACAGCTGTTCTTTTAAAGTTCTACAAAGTGGGCCTGTATATCAAACACATCCCATAAGTACTTGATGGGTGAGGGTGGGGTTAGTTTCGTGTCCGAACCAATGCATTGAAGTTGCCCTTGTGTTCTTGAAACTATTCTCATTTAACTCATGCAAAGTGTCCAAGCATATTGTTCTGCTTAAAAAAAAAAAGCCTGGACGAGGCTGGTTTGATTTCACATAGCACTAATTCCCTTGGGAAAGATACGAATCCAACTATTCTCCCCCTCCCCAGCTATGCGTAAATAGTAGTTCTGACTGGACTCTTTAACCTTGGTATGTCAACCAGTCTAGGAGAAGGAGTTAAGCAGTGATGAGCCTGTTCAATACTTAATTGGGTGACCACTTGAGTAACTGCAGGCACTGTAAGCAAGCAAGTCCTTTATTTATCAAAGTGACTGTGCACACTGGGCTCTTTAACCTTGGTGTAGCAACCAGTCTAGGAGAAGGAAAATACTGAATTGTTGTATCTATTTTCTGACTTCCTACCATGTCAGATGAACATAGTTTGATTAACATGGGGAGCCACACACAAACTGAAGCTCATGCAGTGGCCAGTGTAAAAATTGTGTGTATCCCATCACTATTCCTCTTTTAAGGTGCCTCTGGCACTGGGCAATAAACCCAGTCCTGCCCCTTTTAGATGAAGGGGGCAGGTGTTGCCTGGGAGGATGGTGCCCTGGGATTCATGATATTATTATATATCTTACAGGTCAAATGACCAAAGCCATTGGAGACGGGTTCAAAACCATTGTATTCTGCTTAAAAATTGACCTTGTATGTATGTCTTTGTTCATATTATCAGTTGATATAAGAAAATAATTGTTTTCCTTTACTATTTCTCTGAATGTTTGAGATGAGGCTTGATGATTAGTATTATCTGTGTTATTCAGACTATTATCCTCATCTTTATTGTTATTTGTACAACGTTTCGGCCGATATACCCTCTGGCCTTCTTCTCCAATTGGACACATGGCCTAGTGGATAAAGTAGTTGGGTTAAGACAGTTCTAAGTGATAGTTATCTCTGGATTCTGGGTTCAATCCTGAGTAGCGGCAGTAACATAGAAAAATAATTAACACAACTCCTACCCCAGCTATGGTTAGTGGAATGAGAACAGGATACCTCCGTGGACTGAATAAAGGGTTAAGTTCAAAGTTTCGTGATGGCTCCCGATTACGACAAGAACATTCCTGAGTTCGAAAAGAAGGTTCCCGAGTCTGACAAGAAATACCTGACGAAGGCCGGAGGGTATATCGGCCGAAACGTTGTACAAATAACAATAAAGATGAGGACAATAGTCTGAATAACGCAGATAATACTTGTTTTCCTTTATTCTTTAAATGCTTTTATACTTGTATTTTCTATTCTTATTTAGTACAGACATTATTATCAATATCTTTCTCTCTCTCTTACTTTCAGAGCCTGCAACCATGGCTGGCATCATCAACTATGGGGACACTAGTGATGATGAGTCACCCCAAAACCATGTGAACCAGCGTCCTCCCCTGACTCGTACACCTTCTTATTATACACCAGATATGGAGGACCGAATGAGACGGCACCTGAAATACTTCTTTATGGATCCCATTGAGAAGATTAAGGCAAAGAAAAGAATCCCCTGGAAATTATTGATACAAATTATCAAAATTGTTTTAGTCACTGTTCAGGTAAAATATTTTGGGATTTAAAGAATTAGTAATTGAAAATGCCGGTTGCCATCAGATAACCAAAGTTAAGCAGTGATGAACTTGTTCAGTACTCTGGTGGGTGACCAACTTAGTAATTGCAGGTACTGTAAACAACTTAAGGCTTATGTGCGAGATTAACTCATTCCACCTGACCGGAAGTTATATTCATTTTCATCTATCCCAAATGATAGCCTTTGTTTAAATGTAATATTAAACATATTTAGAAGTCTTTAATTTAAGGGAAATAACAGGTAACTTTTAATGAAACGGCCATTTTTACCCATTTTTGATAAATGGTTATAGGAATTGGGCTCTGGATTTCGAACATTCTCAACAGGATGTTAAGCCAAGCTTAGTAAATAACAAGTCAGGATCCCCAAGATGAAAATTATATATCCAAAAATATATTAAAAAACAAAATATCCCAAAAGATGAATTTATTTTAGATGGTAAGGTTGACATTAAAACATTTCGGTGTTTTTTTTTTAATTTTTAATTTTTTTAAAAAACTTTCATCAAGCCATTAAGATGAATAAAGTGTTGTCTAAGCATTCTTTTTTTTTAAATTTTAGGACAGTTTTTTTTGGTTACTATGTATGTATGTATATATATATATATATATATATATATATATATAAATGAATGGGATCTAATATGGTCAAGATAGAGGGCAGCTTACAACTTGGTTATGATAAGTATAATACTTTACATCCCCGAGCCCTGTCAGCTGGGGTTGTAGAATACACTGACTGCACCTTTGCATAAGGTGTAAGATCCCTTCCGATGTAGCCACCTGTTGGCTGTGGGTGCCGACCCGTGATGCTTAAGGACGGAATCCTGGTGCCTGAGCAGTGTTTGGTAATCAAATGAATATCTTAAAAAAAAAAAAAAAGAATGAAAAGATTTCCAAAAAGGAAAAGAGATAGACTCCCTTACTGATTGACTGATACCGACTTTAGGCCACCCTGATGACTTTACTTTTTACTTACTGTTTTTCTACAAGGATGGCTTTGATATTAAATAACCCGCAAAGGTTGATATGCCATTAAACAAAGAAACCACACCAAATCCATAAATGATTTATGTCTGATTTATATGTTCTGTGATGAAAGAAATTTCATTAGAATTTCAAGTTTTTATCTTTGTTTTCATTTATTTATTTCATTGACTTATTCTAATGCAACTTTTATTTTTGTTTCAGTTGTATATTTTTGGAGTTGAGCGTGGCAGCTTTGTAGATTATGTTGAGCGAAACACAATTGCCTTGAAGCATTTATTTCTAAAAGATTGGGATGCTACATACGAAACACTTCCTTACCCACCAGCCTCAGGTGTTTATGCATTGTATGAAGTCAAAGATTTATATTCTCACATTGACTTTGCTGCAGATCAGGTAAGCTTATAAATCAATACCTATTTCTGTCCTATAATAATTATAGGCTAGATGGGCAGTCAGCTGGTTATGTCATGCCCTAGCACCTAAATGATTGTCTTGACCCTATTGCCCTTATGGCAACACCCACCCAACTCTTTTTAATCATATATGTGCTAGAAAGCGCTTGGTGTAATGGTTAAAGTCATGGGAAATGGACTCGTCGCCCCGAGTTCAAATCCTGGATGTAGTAATTGCATTTCACTTAGCGCTAATACCCTTGGGAAAGGTATGAATCCTACTCTCCCTCCAGCTATGGATAAATAGTAAGGCAGACTGGGCTCTTTAACCTTGGTTAGGCAACCGGTCTAGGAGAAGGAAAACTCTGAATTCAAAACCTGTTGAACTCCGCTTAAGAAATTGACCTTGTGTCACATCCCGCTCGTGCAGAGGAGTTGGTAAATATATATATGTGCTAGAAAGCGGTGATTGAGGATCTTAATGTAAACTGCATCTAGTGGTGAGGTTCCAATTCTAGAGCTCTAGGGAGTGTGAAGTACTCCTTCATTGCCATTACTCCCAGGTCCACTTGGAGTTAGGGTCCCATCTATGGGTTAAATAGATTAAAATATGTTTAAAAAAATTTTTTTTTAAATTTAGTACCCAACAAGAATGAATGAAACAAAAAGTCTTTGGCATAAGATAACCCACCAAGGGTTGACATGCTGTAAAATTCAACCAACCAACCAACATAGTTATTATATTTAGTATATGAAATATATATACAAATCTAACAAAGATTAGTACTTATATGAATAATGAAATTTATTGTGTACAGTGCTCAGGTGCACCACAACTCATCAAAGTCTCATGTCAAGTACACAGAATAATGTATTAGTGTCAGGAACAAGAACAGTTTACAGTAGTAATATGAATGTATGTGTGTGCGTGTGTGGAGAGAGGCATCAGGTATAGTGTCTGCGGACTACAGGAAGCATGGAGGCATACTTGACAATAACCAAGTTCTTAACATTCAGAGGTTGATAACAAGGGTTTCTGTTCCGCGGAGGTATTAGAGTATTGTGGATTTCAGTAGCAAAAATCTTCTGCTGAGATGTGGAAAATCCCAGCTTATATGGAGTCTGGCCTTCATAGAGATGGGATCAGATGGGTGTATGGGGTTATACACCAAATTAATTTCTCCCCAAAATTGGGGAATTATCCAACCCCTTTTTAAGTGGTCAGAGGGTTTTGATCATCCCACTTTAAGTCCAACTTACTTTAATTTGTACTTCTCACCCATGCCCAGTATCAGCATGTCTCTGTTCCTCCTACCTTCTATATAACTGGTCCTTCTCTTCTGAACACCTCCCGCCCTATTGGTGGGGCGTTAGAATACACCGATTGCATCTCTGCAGAAGAGTAAGACTCCCCCAATGGGGCCCCTTGTTAGCTGTGGGTGGCAACCCGTGATGTTTATGGATGGAACCCAGGTGGCTGAGCAGTCCATGACCTGCAACACTCCACTTTGGTCCTTACTGGAGCTAGACGGGCCGTCGGAGAGGCCCCCTCCGATCAATCGGCTGGTCACATCAAGCCCTAGCACCTATATGATTGTCCCAACCCTATTGCCCTTAGGGCAAGCCCCAACCCTTTTTATCATATGGGTGCTAGAAGGCGGTGACTGAGGGTTATGTCCTGGGAATAACATTAAACTTTATCTGTTCCAGTTTTGGAGGTCTGGGGAATGTGGAGCACACCTTCATCACCATTCTCCCTGGTCCACTCTGACTCGGAGTGGTAGGAGTGGTAGTACCTGTTAGGGTCCCATTTATGGGTTAAATAGGAAAACATGAGTTTATAAAAAATTGAGTATCCATTAAGAATGAATTTATTTCAAAACTTTGTCGGCATTAAATGACCCACTGAGGTTGATATGCCATAAAACAAAACAAACCAAATCAATCTGAACACCTCAACTGACATTTGTGACAAATCTAATTGTGTGTGTGTGTGTGGCTGGCTGGCTGGCTGGCTGGCTGAATGGATGGTCCCAAAGTATCAGTCATTATTATTTTCTTACCTGATGTCCATGTTTGACCTGTAATTAATAACTTTCTTATCAATTTGAATACTGTCTTTAAAAATGTTTTTTATTATTTAATTTTTTTACATTTCTGTCACCCCCCCCTCAATATTAAATTCTAATTATTAAGACTTATTAAAGCATTTATATATACTTAGTGACTGGTATTCTCATTGTTTACTTACCTTTGTTTTTCTTTTTTTTCTTTTTTAGTATAGTAAAATGGATAAGATATCAGTTGGTGGATATCATTTTTGGCATCAAAACTTAACGGAAACTCCCACCATTGAAATGTGTAAAATAAATTATATTACTGGAAAAGTGCTTCCCAATGGAAGTTTTATATATGACTCTAAAGTAACAGAAGGTAAGTAGTTTGTCTTTGGTTTTTTCATTACTGTAGATTTTTTTTAGAAATACAATGGGATCTCATCGTCTTTAGAATTTTCAACTGAAGTTGGGCCAATCAACAAACCCATCTTCAAAACGTTATCAATCTAAAACTACTTGGCAAAATTTATTTCAAATGAGTAAAATACAAAATAAAAAATGTCTTTCAGAAACTTTTTTTTTTCCACGCTCAAAGTTACTGAAGCATGGAACAAACTACATGCTTCTTGTTTTCTGCCAAGACACTGCATCCTTCAAAACCTCCATGCTTCCTGTAATTCGACAACAATATACCTGATATCCCCCCTTCCACACACACACACACACACACACACATATATATATATATATATATATATATATATATATATATATATATATACACATGACTCCATACACTGTTCATTTTATTGTTTTATGTATTATACATGCACCTTTGAGTTGTAGTGCACCTGAGCACTGTACACAATAATTTCATTTTTATTATAACATAGAATTTCCAAATATACCAAAATGAATCACCTCTTCATGCAACTCTTTGGCTGTGTGTTGAGGATGGACAAACAAAATTATCCCAATTATTAATATAGATATTGAGCTTGAATAACCCGCTGCTTCAAGTTATCTATGATGCATAAATAAATAAATAGCATTTAATAGTTCTTTCTCTTAATTGTTACAGACAAAAATAAATATACAATTGCACATAGTATTTTATCATTTAGATGTTATTCTGCCTTCACATTGTGTGAAGGAATTGGGCAGTAGCTTAACAAAATGGCAACAAAAGAATATAAAATAAAAAAAATGATACAAAGACAGTAAGTATACTGTAAAATTGAGGTATTATTAAACAAATACACTCACTAAAAGTAAGAAGTAAAGAGTTGAATATCCTTTGATAAATCGGGGTAAAAAAACATGATTGAGAATGTCTCTTTCAAGAGTCAGGATTAAACGTTTGGGTCATGCGATGAAATCAAGGAGGTTATTTCCTATAACTCCAACCTAAAAAAAGGGGAACTACTCTGAATGAATTTTATAAATTATTTATTTATTTATTGATCTACTTGGAAAAAAGAAGACGGGGTTAGGGTTAGTTTAATGGGAAAATAATGGGTAGATTAATTAACAGATAAAATTCATTCAGAGTGTTTTTTTAGGTTGGAGTTATAGGAAATAACCATCCAGGAAACTGGAAAAGTCTTGAAGAAACTGCTAATTTGATGGTGTGGGTGCCAGGTAGCCTAATCTCTCTGTTGCTTGCCAGGCTTTGACCTATGAGTTTTTGGGTCTGTAATCTTGACAGATAGGGATGGGTCTAACAGAGAGAAGAGGTGTGTCTACAGTCGGGGGGGGGGGTCTAAACAGAGGAGATGTGGTGGGGGTGGAGAAGAAGGAACTTAGATGAAGGCTGAACAGATGGCTTGGGAAATATTAAAGAGCATAATATATCAGTTCAGTTATTTTTTTCTTCTTCTTTAACGTGAATAATTAGTGGAAATGTGAGTGGGATAATCGTATGGAAAATGGAAATGGCAAGCTGGGTTCAAATTCCTGCTAAGGTAGTTTGCATTTACTTTGCATTAATTTTCTTGAAGAAATTAATTAATTTCTTCTCCTCCCAGCTATGGGTAAAATTCAACCCCCTACCATCATGGGAAGTTCCAATTGTGTAATGGCTAACATGCTGGACTGCGACATTGTAGTAAGCAAGTTCACAAACTCCAGTCTTGCTATTATGTTCATTTTCAGAGTAATACCCATGGGAAAGGTATGAACTCCCTCATACCTCCAGCTAAGAGTTAAATAGTACCACTACTGTTCTTCTACAAGGATAGTGTTGGCATTAATTAACCCATGAAGGTTGATATGCCATTAAACAAAGAAACCAAACCAAATGATGGGTTAGTGTGACAGATAAGGTCTATTACTCCACATATTTTACGATGGGAATGTCAAGAAAAAGCACTGGTAGATTATTACCCTTGTATGATATTATCTAATCAGTCTATATGCAAGTTAAAAATGAAATGCATAGGAATGCACAATGTTTGTGAACAGATATCAGTGAAGAGCAGTTCTGGTGTAATTATTCCTCTTAAAGATATACTGTAAATTATGACTAAATTAAATTCATATCTGTAAAACCTCCATGCTTCCTGTAATTCGACAACACTATACCTGATATCCTCCCTCTACACACACACACACACACATACACATACATATATATGTTAATTTTCCTGACATTTGTACATTATTTCATGTGCTATACATTCTTCCTGTAATTTGATAACACGATACCTGATATACCCCCTCCACACACGCGTTTATTTAGCTGACATTTGTACATCATTTCATGTGCTATACATGCACTTTTGATGAGTTGTAGTGCACCTGAGCACTATACACAATAATTTCATTATTATTATAACCTGGTCATAGAATTTTCTAAATATACCAAAATGAATCATGTTCTACATGCATGACCTTTATAGAATAAAGGTCATAAAACTAAAACTAAACTGGTGCTAATTTTCATGATTTTTCTTTTCTAGTTTGTTTCCCAATTCAAAAAGTGAACTTGACAAATGGAACAGAGGTTTATGATATCAAAAATATTTGGAAGAAAAAAATTCATCTTTGGATTTGGACAGGTAAGTTCACTGGGTCTTGTCTATTTTGTTGACAGACACTTTTTTGAATGAACATTTCATTGACAACCTTTTTGTCAAAAATTATTTTGTCAACATGGCTTTTCATTGACCCAGAGTGGTAGTACCTGTTAGCGTCCCATCTATGGGTTAAATAGAAAAATGTGTATACAAAAATTGAGTATCCATTAAGAATGAATTTATTTCAAAATTTGTCAGCGTTAAATGACCCACCGAGGTTGATATGCCATAAAACAAAACAAACCAAACCAAACAAACTTTTCATTGATGGATGTTTTGTCAAAAGTTGCAGGGGGTGGGGAGGGTTAAAATTATGAATTAATTGACATACTTTTTGTCAGAAGAACTTTTTATCAACATCCTTTTTGTGAAACTGTTGTAACTTGACAAAGGTTACTAAATGAGAAATAACCAAACGGAGGTTGGAAATGAAATGGAATCTTTATAACATTAACAAAATACAATACTTGCCAGTGGCGTGAAGAAAGATAAACCACTACTTGTGGTATCAGACTCCTCAGTCAGTATAATACTCTCCTATTTATGAGGATTGGAATATACCCATTAATGTTCATGGGTAGGGTATATAACAGAAACAATGTTTCATAGACAGGAATTTTCTCTGACAGACATTTCATTGAAAGGAATTTTTTTATTTCATTCACCTAATTAATTACACCTTAGCTCAGTCGGTAGAGTGTCTAGCTGGGAACCTCGAGGTTCCTGGTACGATTACGGCCCTCGCCAACTCAGCATATGAGTAGCACATGGATATGTGCGGTAAAGTGAGGAGCTGATTGTAGGAGTGGCGTTCCACCTCAGACATCCAAACAATCTCCTTGGTATAGCGCTAGTGAAAAGGGGATAGACTCCCTTGCTCTCTGGCTGATACTGACTAAAGTCAGTATCAGCCACTCTGACGACTTTACTTACTTGCTTAAAAGTCAGCTTATCAGACGGCAATTAAGCTAGCATCTATGGAGAGTTTTTGATTGGGCCTTTGGACCAACAATGACACTTCACACATTTCAGTACATATTAGATTTTATGGTACTCTTTGCGGAGTTACGTCCCGGCCTCCTGCCTCAAAATTCGCTAGCTGGTGGCTGCTGAAAAAAAAAACCCACCAGCTACGATTGAAGTCTGTAGCCGAAGCAGTGTCACTTAACAAAAAACAACAAAAAAAAAACAACTTAGGGCAGTTTTCCCAAAATCCCAACCCCAACCCTAACTCTAACCCCTAACCCCTAGCCCAATTTTTTTTTTTCAAGTGACACTGCTTCGGCTACAGACTTGAATCGTAGCTGGTGTTTGTTTTTTTCAGCAGCCACCGGCTAGCGGATTTTGAGGTAGGCGGCCAGGACGGAACTCCGCTAAGAGTACTAATTTTTATTAAACTTGAACAATTTTTTTCAAATAACACTTTTCATTAGAACGATGAGAGGATTTGTCTATTTGAAACTTATTGCAAAGCTGCATGATAAACATTTTTGGTTTTCTCATTTATTTTTTAAAAATTTGTTGCCAAAAATCACATAAAAAAAAAAATTCAGGATTTGAAGGTTTGCATTTGACCTGGAATATTTTTAATTTGCTTAGTCGGCCTGAATCCAAAATGGTAGGATATGTTGGACTATGGCCTCTAGGAATAAGGTTGAAAAAATCTGGCTCACTGACATTCACATTTATTATTAGAGAAGTGTTCTATTCCTTCATCCATTAATCAATTAAAGATAAGATAATTTTATTTTTGCATTTTAACTTACGCTAGAACATCAAAACAAATAAATTGGCATAAGCAAAATAAAAACATATCTACTTAAATTGGAAAAAAAACAATTGTTATAAACTCTGATATCATGCAATTGATAATAAGCAGTAAGGTTTAGTTTCTTTTTTAAAAAAATAAAAATATTGAACAACTTTACTAATGTAAACAATACTTTAAAAATATGTGAAAGAAAAAAAAGTTTTATGTAAAAGTGTTTTTTATGACTAACTTTGTTTTCTTGCAATAAAAACCAAAGATATTTAAATTGTTTGAATACATTTTTAGAATTTTGAAAAATGGCTGCTGAAAGTTAAAGAAAACTGAGTTTAATCCATAATACACTAATATATAATATTAAATGTGGATAGCGAGGACTGAAAAATTAACATCTTGTCTTGTTTTTATGTTCAGATTCTTTAAATCTAAAAATTGAAATGCGTTAAAATCTATTCAGTTAAAAGTCTATCTATGCAAAGTCTTTTCTTTTGGTTTATGATTGATTGTTTAAATTTTAAATAAAGTGAAAAAAATAAACTTGAGTTTAATACTTTTTGCAATATGAAATATTAATATTTTCAGACAATAAATATACTGGTTCAGAATTAAAATCAAAATGTTTAAAAAAAAAAAAAAATTTTTTTTTCAACAAAAATTTTATTGACAAAAAACAAAAAAAAATTAACAAAACATCAATTTGACAAAAAGAAAGTTAACTAAAAGTCTGGTTGAGTTCATAAAACATCTGGCCACAGTTAGCTCATTCATGCATGAATGATATTAAATTTTCAGTGCATTAGAATAATTCTGAATGTACAAATGGTTTATTAATAATGTATTAAGTGTTACAGTTGGTTTATTACTTAGTTGTATTTACTGTAATAACTATACTTTTGTTTATGTAATGTACATAACAATGTAAATGATTCAGATTTTTTAGATTTATTTTATTTTATTACAGTATTAATAACCTTTCTAAAATGAATAGAGTAAGCTATGTCATATGATTTACTTGTAAAGTGAAACTTCTAAATTTATTCTTTTAACAAATTTATTTTTCTCAATTTGAATTTTTATTGTAAGCTATGTCAAAGGATTTACTTGTAACATGAAACTTCTAACTTTATTCTTTTAACAAAATGTTTTGTTTTTTTTCTCAATTTAAATTTTTATAATTGGATTATTCAGTGATAGTTATAGGACAAGGGATATTTTTTTTAGTCAAAAACCTTTTAATAGTTTTAAAATGTATTAATCATAACCCAGTTGTTTACAAACTTCAGCCTACTTGGTAAGCACTTTATTATGTTATTTATTAGATCTTTTTGTCACACGAGCAGGTTGTGACACAGGATCAATTTTTAAGCAGTGTTTAACAGGTTTGAATTCAGAGTTTTCCTTCTCCTAAACTGGTTGCCTAACCAAAGTTAAAGAGCACAGACTTCCCTCCTACTATTTACCAATAGTTGTAGAGTGAATAGTTGAATGCATACCTTTCCCTTGAGAAATTCACCCAACCTTGTTCAGTATTTGAACCATTACACCATGGGTGCCTTCAATGTATTTTAGTTGTGCCAAAAACATTTTGGTGCACTTTGTATAGAAATTCAAAAATGTATTCATACAGTTTAGCTTGTTAAAAAAAATTAAACTCCAGAACATTATTTGTGATTTAAAAATATTCAGTAAATTAAGGATAGTTATCAATAAGAAGAGTCCGGTTTAGCTCGGTCGGTAGAGCATTTGCCTGGGAATCATAAAGTTCCTGGTTCAATACCAGTCCTTGCCAACTCAGTGCAAATTTTTTTTTTTTCTTTAACCCATTTTTATGCTCTATTTTAATTCTTTACATTCACAATGTTTCTTCTTTTTTCTTTTATTTTCAGATTACTGGAGATAGATTTAAAATTCAAAGTGCATACTGTTCGGTTGGACTTAGAGACACCGCATCGTTGTCCACTATGTTTCCTTATGAATGTCACTGTAAGTTGTTTTAAAAATATTAAAACATGATCTGTGCTTGAGACTGGGATACTTAAAAAAGAAAAAAAAATGAAAACAAGATAGTTTTTATTAATTTGATTTAAAAAGGTCTTAAGGAAAAATGTTTTTTTTCTCCCCACCTTTTACAGTTCCATGTGTCAATCTTCTGGTCATGTCAAGCTCTAGCATCTATATGATTGCCCCAACCCTTTTTATCATATGGGTGCTAGAAGGTGGTGGCTGAGGGTCTTCATGTCCTGGGAATGATGTTAAACTCTATCTGATGGTGGGGTTCCAGTTTTGGAGGTTTGGGGAATGTGGGGCACCCCTTTATCCCCATTGCTCCCTGGTCCATTCTGACTCGGAGTGGTAGTACCTGTTAGGGTCCCATCCATGGGTTAAATAGAAAAATGTGTTTATGAAAAAAAAAGTTGAGTATCCATTAAGAATGAATTTATTTCAAAACTTTGTTGGCATTAAATGACCCAATGCTGTAAAATAAACCAAACCAAACCATTGTTAGTGAGTCGATTCTCACTGAGCGCCTCATACTTCTGGCCTTGCGTCACATCTAAGGTAAGCTTAGTAAATATCATTAGCTACTTGGAGGAAATCCTTGTTTTAATTGCCATTCTTGTTGTTGGCATCGAAAGACAATGGAGTAGTGTCCAAAAGTGTTTGTTTTTTTTTTTTTTTCTTTTTTTTTTTAAACTGGGCGGTTTGATATAAAGAGCCCAGTCCACCCTAGCTGGAGGGAAAATACTTAGATGCATATCTTTCCCAAGGGTATTAGTGCTATGTGAATTGCAACCAGCCTCGACCGGGATTTGAACTCGTGTCACCCTGTCCTTTTCCTATGACAATAACCATTACACCATGTGCCTCTACAGTCTATAGTAAAATAAGATTCAACCAGAAATATTTAGCCTACAAAGGACAAAGTATTTATTTTCTTAAGCAATGAAATGTTTTTGGCTTTTATTTAATTGTTATTTTACAGAGTTGTTTTTTCCTTTTCTTTTTTAATAGATTACCTTTAATAACAACAACAGAGATGGTCAGATGTTGGTTTTGCTAAGTCCAAATATTAGTGAGCGTCCTTGTCGTGGCAAAGTACTCTTTGATGGTTTGTTCATTTTTTATCTCAGTTATTCCAAGTGTATCTCAGATTATAATAGAACATTAAATTTTTCTTATTCTTGTGCTTGCATATATATATATAAGGATATGGAAACACAATGTTGTTAAAATGAATATATTTTTATATCATTTTTATTGCTAATATTGACAATATTTCGATTTATAAAAAATTATTGTTACGACTGCCTGAGATGATAAGAGACGATCAAACACAGGGTCGCAAAGAAAAGATAAAACAAAAATAATAATAATACGACAGGTCCCTGGCCGATGAGTTCAATACAAAGGGGGGAGGGGAATATCCAGTGTTTCACTTCCCCGCTCCAAAAGGTAGAGAATACGCCAAGAAAATATAGAAGCATAACATTGGCAATGCCAAAAGACCACAGACGCAGTATCGTTTATATCAACAAGAAAACAAATGAAGTTTTATTAAAAATATAAACATCAATGACTTTCGATCTTGTGAGTTAATTATGCGTCTATCCGCATTCAATATTTCTTTTTTTTCTACTCTTAAAAGTCTCTGTAAAATTACTAGCCACTTGGCAAAAGTTCAAACAGAAAATGACCTTAGTCAAAAGTTCATGTGAAAGTAGTTATATTCAAAAGTTCGAAGTATTCCCGACGTCACAGATGCAAACAAAATATGTGAGAGTGAAATCATAATCAGAGAGGAACTTACATTTTCTGATGAAATACCTTTGGAGAAATTCTGTTTTGTGCCTCAGATATACTTTAGTGTCCATGAGAAATTTTCTCTTTCTTTCTCTCTCTTTTTTTTTCTTTCAATAATATTGCAGATCTCTTTAACAAAACTGGGGTCTTTTCAAAAGTCAGTTGATATCATAACAACGTCATCACTCGCTGAACTCTAGTTGTCTTGTGTCGAGAAAATATTTCTTTTTCCTCTTCTTCTTAAAATTGGTGGGAATTTATTCGAACGCTATCTGGGGAGAAGGGGTCACAGGGTGTGTTAAAAGTACATTATGGGTGGGGAGAATTCGGGTCAAAAGTTCATCGTCTGTCTTGGATATCGGTGCAGGTGAGAGGGGGGAAGGGGGGACACGTTATTGTTCTTGGTTGATAGTAATAAAAATGTTAACTATTTATTCGTTATGAACTCGTCGCTAGTTCAATTTTTTCTTTCTTTCATTCAACCGTCCGAACTTTAAATAAAAGGTGGAATGCACTTTTACACATTCATGGCATTATCATCAGAGCATAATGATAATGTGGTCCGCTTTTTAGACATAAATGTTTTTAATCTGGACTCCTCGAGAGAGAAGCAGAAAATAATTTACATTCAAACCGGAAACATTGTTTTTCCAAAAAGCGTGTAAGCCATGCGATCGCTTCGTCTTTGTACATTCACTGCGTGTTTCACTAAAAACGGACCTAATTATCATTATGCTCTGATGATGATTTTTTATAAATCGAAATATTGTCAATATTAGCAATGAAAATGATATAAAAATATATTCCTTTTAACAGCATTGTGTGTTTTCATACCTTTTTATCTATACATTTACCATCGGATTCATTTCCTTACTCTTAACTCATATATATATATATATATATGGAAGTTGAGAATGGAAGCAAATCCGACAGTATGTTGAAAGGAAAAATAAAGGAAAGAAAATGCTGAATGAATAAAATAGATTTTATTTTATTTTATTTTACTGACATGTGTTTTGGCCAGGAGTTTATCCATGTACATATGTACTCTATCTATTATTTTAAATACAAAATAAAATAACAATAATAGAAAACTATTAAAAAAAAATTTTTTTTGTAGTAAACAAGGAATAACGGCCTTCATCAGAGTAAATTCTTTGGTGTTTTAAATCAAAGCAGTTAAAATACAGAGAATTTCTGAAATGTTCGAAAAAAGAATTTTTGAAATTGTTTGATGAAAAAGTTCCACAGTGATAGAAAAACAGTGATATTGACATCGACGGATTTTGAAAAAAATAAGGAACAAAATCAGGTGGAACCTCAATTTTCAATGCTGGGGGTGGAGGGCATGCATTGAAAATTGAGGTTCCACCTGACTTACTTTGACGAAGGCCGTTATTTCTTGTATGCTAAAAAAAAAATTTATAGTTTTCTATTATTGTTATTTTATTTTGTATTTAAAATAATAATAATAGATGGAGTACATATGTACATGGATAAACTCCTGGCCGAAACACATGTCAATAAAATAAAATCTATTTTATCCATTCAGCATTTTCTTTCCTTTATTTTTCCTTTCAACACACACACACATATATATATATATATATATATATATATATATATATATATATATATATATATAGATAACTACTTAGAACCTAATTGTTTAGATTATAGTCACTATTATATATTTTTAATTTCACTGTTTTTTTTACAAATGTAATCACATAGAGATTAACTTTGGACTCTTATTTTGCATTCTGAGAATTTCTTAGTTCTTAGAAGTATGAGGGTGAGTCAAAAAGGGTTTGAGAGGCAAACATTATTCCAGTGACAAGGAAGTGAAATCTGTAGTTAATGAGCTTTACAAACTCACTTTTCTCTAATCCCAATTATCTACTTAGAGCTCAATGGGTGACCCAATGGATCACATTTTGTCTAGTGTGTGTATATATATATATATATATATATGTATATGTGTATATGTGTATTTGGGCAGCATTCTTTCATTTATACATGTAGAATTAAACAAAAGACACATCTCCTGTTTAACAATTTTATTTTTGATCTTTTCGAGTTTTCTGGCCAACTTTTTAATATTTGGGTGGAATTCGTGGATAAGTCCACCAAAGTTCAGGTCCCGAGTACTTTCGGCACTTCAAAGTGCCATCATCAGGGGTGATGTGTTCCGGTTTTTTTTTAATTATATTAATGTGGAGGCTGGAAGGAGAAGAATTGATCAGAAAGGTGTTATAGGCATTTTAAAATGTGTGTACTGCTTTGGAAATTAATTTTGTTTAAGGATGGTTTGTATTGTTTTTTGAATAGAAAAAACTGGAAACACATCACCGCTGATGATGGCACTTCGAAGTGCCGAAAGTACTCGGGACCTGAACTTTGGTGGACTTATCCACGAATTCCACCCAAATATTAAAAAGTTGGCCAGAAAACTTGAAAAGATCAAAAATAAAATTGTTAAACAGGAGATGTGTCTTTTGTTTAATTCTACATGTGTATATATATATATATATATATGTATGTATGCATAGTCTTGTATTGAAACATTTGGAAATGATTTGAACAGTGAGTTGAATTGATTTTTCAGTATTATTGATTGTTTCATATTAGAATTTTCATCGTCTAGACGATTGATCTCTATGTATTAACTGACATATTTATATTTCAATTATCAGCACAGATGATATGAAACTAAAAATATTACTTGATTTATTTTTACAGTCTGGCTTTATTTTTTGGTATTTCAAACTTCTTCCTTTTTTTTTTCTTCAGGTGGGGAAAAGAAAAAGAAAACCTGGATGACAATATTTGATAGTATTGTCATATTCACCAGTGCAATGTCTTTCATTTTGTGTCTGCGGTCAATTTGTAGAGCACACAATCTCAAAAAGGTATCTACTTTTTTTTTTCTTTTATGCAAAGTATGCATTTTCTTGAATTGAAATTACTGTATATACTCAAGTATCATCCAATGCTATCCAGGATTATTTGTTAGCTTTTGCAGCTGGAAATTGTAAGCATACCAGTTGGCCTAGGCCTAGCTTTAGTCAACTATTTCACACACACAAAGTTTGTATCTAACCTATGGTGCAACCTCTTAATATTAGGCTAAAAGTTTGGTCCCAGAAAGTCACATGACCCAAGAGTATATATGGTACATATTTTGGACCATATGACCTTTAGGCACCCCTTTTGCGATCTTGATTCATAAGTACATTTTTTTCATTTACACCGTTAACATCTGGTTGTTTGTTAACAGACGATTTTTATTTTTTAAATTTTTTATTATAAAACTAACCCCTAACAAACAACCGGATGTTGACGGTGTAAATGAAAAAAATGTACTTATGAATCGAGATCGCAAAAGGAGTGCCTAAAGGTCATATGGTCCCATATTTTCATTGTTTTTATTTGTTATCATCTTGGATAAGATAATAGAGGGTAAATTCCAAGGAAGATAAAAAATTTTTTTAAATTAAAAAAAAAAAGAAAAAATTGACTTTTTGATTTTATCAATTTGGTGTGAAAATCACATTAAAATGGAAAAATAAAAGGAAATAGATAATACTTATTAAATATAAAACACAGTATGGCATATATATATATATATATATATGTGTGTGTATATATAATATATATATATATATAAGCGTGTGGTGTAATGGTTACCATTGTAGGAAATAGACACGATGATCCAAGTTCAAATCCTGGTTGAGGCTGTTAACATTTCACGTTGGGAACAGTATGCATCCAACTATGGGTAAATAGTAGGGCAGACAGGGCTAGGTAACCAGTCTAGGAGAAGATTCAAACCAGTTAAACTCCGCTTAAGAAATTGACTTTGTGTCACATCCTACTCGTGCGGAGGTGTTGGTAAATATATATATATATATATATATATATATATATATATATATATAATAAACTATTAGGAGGATGTATTATTCATATGATAATACATCCTTTGAATATTTATATGATAATGTCAACAATACATTTCAAATGAAACAAAAAATAAAAAGATTCTTAGCATTTTATTATCATTGATAGCATTCCATTTCAAATAATTATGTCAGTTATTGTGTTTGAAACAGAATTTTTTTTTTTAACTTTTATAATAATTATGAATTAAAAGTTTTTTCAGAAAAATAAGACAAAATTTTCTACCCAATCTTAAATAGTTTTTCACTGCATGTTTACCAGTGATTTCATCAGAACTTTTATTACTTTTCTTTTCCAGAAAACAATAGAATTCTTTATGAACCAATTCCGAAGAAAATTGCTTTGGTATGATGAAATGGAGTTCCTGAATATGTGGTTTATCTTGATTGTTATAAATGATTTTATAACCATTATTGGTTCCTGCCTCAAGATTCAGCTGGAGACTAGAGTAAGTCACAAACAGAATATGATTCTTTATTATATTCATTTATTTATTTTGTTTTTTGTTTTACTCATAAAATAATTTTTATTTACTTTTATTTAATTTTTATTAACAGGCATGTATGATTGACTACTAATTTTAAGAATTTTGCTATTTTATATATTTTGTTTGAAACCCTTTTTCCCTCTTAACAATATTGATCAACTGATATACAATGCAATCTCTTTATTATTTGTTTTTATACATAGATTGAAGTAATGTAAGAATTCTTTTCATGATTAGTATTGTTTTAAAAAATTCCAAAGATCTGTAGATTAATTAAAAAAAAAAAAAAATAGCTGTCCTAATTTTATGAATAATGAATTTTTAAATGTTTAACTCTCTCACCTCCAAGTTAGATGGAAATTGTTTAGCAATAATTTATTTTAAAAAAAAAAATCTTTGTGCTACTAACCTTTTTAAAGATAAGTTCTATCTTTTAACCCTGTCACTACAATTTTTTTTTTTTTTTTTTTTTTTTTAAAGTTCTAAAAAGGCAAAATTATGCTTAAGAGTATGAAACTTGACTGGGACACTGGTGCCCCAGTGCAACTGAAAGGGTTAAACCTAATTTTTACTAATTGGTCAAGTGCTCAGTTTTATATTTTTTTTTTATCTAAAATATCTAAGTACATATGGCTGACAAAATCTATTGATTGTAATGATAATGATAATGAAATTTATTGTGTACAGTGCTCAGGTGCACCACAACTCATCAAAGTCTCATGTCAAGTACACAGAATAATGTTGTGTCAGGAACATGAACAGTTCACAGTAGTAATATGCATGTATGTGTGAGCATGTGTATGTGGAATGGGCTCAAATTTATTGATAATTAGCAGTCTTATACTATGATACTATTTGGTATTACTGTATTGTTCCAAAATTATGTCCATTCTTCTACCTTATTTTTTTCTGAAATTAGCTGTAATTGGTTTACCTGTTTCTTGGAGTTTGCACAATCATTTTATGTAAAAGTAAATTTTATTCCTGTTTACAATTTTCTGGACTGGTTTAAAGTCTCAAAGATTTGTTGTTTTCAATAGAGGTAACCAATTTTAATGAGAATGGCTCTGACCTCTTTTGCAACATTGTGGTATTATTTTTCCCCTCATTTTTGGGACATTTCTTGTGATCATAGACATATAAGAGGAGGGGGGTGAAGGAATTTTCTCTAAAAATTCCTAAATTGTCCTAGATCTTCATTTTCAGTGGGGTTGAAAATTAAGATCTAGAGTAATCTTTACAACTACAAACAAAGTGTTTTTTTTTTTTTTGTTTTTTTTTTCATTAAAGAAAACGGTTATGTCTATTCAAAGTGTATATATTTTTAGAATAATGCATGCTAATTCCAAATACGATCTATTTAGCTCAGTTGGTAGAGCATGCGCTTAAGAATCGCAAGGTTCCCGGTTCAATACCAGTTCCTGCCAACTCAAAGCATGAGTAGCACAGATTGAGTAATCTGATCTGATCCACCTCTGCAAAAACAATTTCCCTAGTCTAGTACTAGCGAAAAGGGGTTAGACTCCCTCACTGTCAAGCTGATACCGACAATAGGCCACTCCACCAACTTGAATTAACTTTTATTAAGGCTATGGTGCTATTGACTTAACATTGCAAAATACATGTCTTCAGGTATATTTCTTGTGAAAAGTAATGGGGTGGATTCACTTTAGTTGCAATATCAATAACAAAGTTTAATTTGCAATTTTAAAATAGAATTATTTACATTGAAAATAATCTGATGGTGAAGTTCCAGTTCTAGAGCTCGGAGAATGTGGTGCACGCCTTCATCACCATTGATCCCAGGTCCACTCTGACCCAGAGTGGTAGTACCTGTTAGGGTCCCATCTATGGGTTAAATAGAAACAATATTGACTTTTTTTAAAAATTGAGTACTCATCAAGAATGAATAAAAACAAAAACGTCTTCGGCATAAAATGACACAATGGGTTGACGTTCCATAAAACCCAACCAACCTACACTGAGAATGACCAGCTTTTGCCTTGAAAATGTACAATTCCTTTGACTCCTGGAGGGGGCTTCAAGCTCCCCCTCCCCCAAAAATTTTTTTTAAAGAAAATTCAAACAATGTAGAAATATTTGGTCACTTGATCAATAACAAAGCAGGTAACTCGGACATTGATTAATCTTTTCCTTGGAACTTTGTAGATATGGATTTGTGGATAAATTTAAGATGACTCCTTGAATATTTATTGGTAACATAAATTTTTATTTATTTATTTATTTATTTTTCTTTAAGCTCTTTTCAGGAGGGAACCAAAATGATGTAAGTCAGGCATTTTTTTTCATCCTTTTTGCAGAACTTTGCCTGGCTTAATTTTTTTGATGAAATTTCCATTACATATATATTTTAACTAGTATAGAATGTCCTGGATTTACAAAGTAAAGATATTGTAGAGGTTACATGAACCATGGCACAGTGATTATTTTAGCTACTGGCAAAATGAGCCTAAAATGCGTTTTTGACAAAATGACTTTATTCCCCCTACAGAAAATAATTTACCAAAAATCAGGGAATTATCGGATTTTAATGAAATTTTCAGTGTTTATTTATCACTGAATGATCTTTATAATGCATTATTTATTTTATTTTAAAACTTTCTAATTTTTTTCAGGTCACTTAATTTTGAACCCCCCCCCCTTATGTTGGGGGCGTAACATTTTTGCGAGTTGGTCATTTTCGATACTATTTACAGTATAAATAATGAGATAAAAGTTATGAATAGAAACAAAAAAAATTTTTTACAGTGGCTTTTCTATGAGAAAATAAGTACCAAAAATTGAAAAATAAAATGTAAAAAAATAATAAATAATTAATTTTTTGGAGATTTCTTTTTTACTCATTTCGATACTTTGTGTCTAAAATAAGGTTTGCATTAAATAGATATTTATTTCTAGAATCTAAAAATATAACATTTTAAACTTAACATCAGACTTTTCACATTTTAAATGAATTTTCTATATTAATTTTTCATTGCAAAAATACTAAATTAAAGTTTTGAAATAAAATAACTGATGCATTATAAAATTCATTAATTGATAAATCAATACTGAAAATTTCATTAAAATCGGATAATTACCTGATTTTTGGTAAAGTTTTTTGCAATCGCAAATGTTACATAAAAATTGTAAACAAGCGTGTAAAACCATTGAAAAATAGACAAAATGGCGGATCGCGTCGAAATTGACCAAAACAAATCTTTTTTAAATCTATTAAAAATAAACTGCATATGTAATGATATTTTTCTTTTTTTAATGATGGTTATTATGTTACTACTTATCGATTTTGACAAAGTTTGACCTTAAATGATAGATTTAATTATTTTAATTCGCTTTTAAAATTCGTAGCAGATGATAAAATTGCCAGTGCCTAGATTATTTGCACAAACTAATCTGATCTTTCTTCATAGTGAACATTTATATCTGGTTAGAGTGAGAATGATATTATACATAGAATTTTTAAACAAAACTAGATGTAGGAATTCTCTGGATTTTTTTTTTTCTTTTTAAGAGCAAAAAAAATATTACTTGCTAAGTTTTCAAATTCTAAATTAGATTAAAAATTAGGAACTTATTTAGTATTTCTCCATCAAAGATTTTAATTTTATCACTGCATTAGTGAATGGAATGTAAAATCAAATCAAAATAATCATATATTTTTTTTTAGCTTAATCAAAAAAGTTTGTTTTTTGTTTTAAAGTAAACCCGGGTGACCTAGTAATGAAATATTTACTTTCTCTTTAAAGAAAAACTTAAGTAAATTCATTATTAAACCAAGTTTGTATTTACCCAACCTCTCCATCACAGGCAGGGTGTGGCTCAAGGTCAATTTTTTTAAGCAGAGTTAAGCTGGTTTGAATTCAGGAGTTTTCCTTCTCCTAGACTAGTTGCCATACCAAGATTAAAGAGCCCAGTCTGCCCTACTATTTACACATAGCTGGATCAGAAGAGATGGATTCATGCCTTTCCCAAGGGCATTAGTGTGAAGTGAAATGTAAACAGCCTCATCCAGGATTTGAACTCTGGTTGCCAATTCCATTTCCTATGATGATAACTGTTATCCTATGCGAGCCTCTTTATTATCAAACCAAGTAACTTGGATTATTATTTCTATGAACACTATGTGGAGAAAAGTAGACAAACACAGGATGTTATGGAAACTGGATGTTTATTGTCGACGATGCAACGTTTCGGTCATTTAGACCTTCTTCAGAACAAAATAATCACTTTAAAAATGAAATTATACATTTGTTAGATTTTCAAAATATATCAAAACTAGCTTAAAAGCCGCCCTATCGAGCAGCAATTAAGCTTGTCCTACAGAGAGCTCTTCTGACACTGGGTTTTGCAATTCCTTTATTCATTTCCAAGTTTCCAAATTAACATACAAAAAAATTCTTTGCAAAAAATTGCCAGAAACAACTACAGTTATTAAAACTTAGTCCAAAATTTCAGGTCCGGATTCAACCTAGAATGTTTTTAATCTATTCTGAGTCGGACGGATTCCAAGATAGTTTGATATGTTGGGCAACAGCCGCAAGGAGTAAAGTTGAAAAGATGTGATACACTGGCATACTGACATTCACATTTATTATTAGAGAAGAAATTTACATGCTTACTCCCCTTTGCTTACTAAACTATGATTTTTTTAAAAGATGTAGGTCATTATTAGTTAGATAATCATAGAAAATGACATGATTTGAATGATAAAAGCTATGAACAAAAGCATCACTTATTTATAAAGTCTACAAAAGATAGGATTAGAAATAAATGATAAAACAAGTTATTTGTGACGATATCATTTTTAAAATGGAATATGCACATGAATTATCTTCATTAAGCAAGAACCAATACATTGACCAAGATATAAAAGGCATTATTAGGTTAAATCCTACTTAACAGACATAAATTCCAGCATCGTATGTCACCCCGCCGAAATAAAAAAATTACTAAAAATCAAGGAATTAACCGAATTTAATGAGATTTTCAGTGTTGAAAATATATATATATATATATATATATATATATATATATATATATATATATATATATAATGAATAGAGAATGAAAAAATGAGAACAGTATTGGCATGAAAAGGTGCTCAATGCTAATAAAGCAGAGCAGATTTATAATCAATGGTAATATTATGAGTTTACACTTATAACTTGAAGTTTCATGGTAATCCAATTTTCACGACTGGTTTTTAAGATCTTAACCATTGGACTCATCTGATGATTGGATTACCATGAAACTTCAAGTTATGAGTGTAAACCCATAATATTACCATTGATTATATATATATATATATATATATATATATATATAAACTAACTTTGGTGGTCTTATACCAAATTAAGCTATCTAGTGAGGATGAAACTTGTTACTAGCTTGCTAACAATTACTTTATGACAGGCACATATAAATTTTTTATTTCATGAAAAAGAAGTTATTTTATAGTAAAGTTGTACTTTTAGTTCATTTTTAATTAAAACATTAGGATTTAAAACAAAAACTATAAGAATTAATGGTTAATGATGCATATATCTTGTAATAAGTATTTAATTGGTAATTTTTCTTGACTTATGAAGTGCCTTTTTTTTCGTATGTTATCTTACTTTTTTTCAGTATAATATTTGAGTTATAATCTCATCTAGGTGATAATGAGATAATATTTTAATGAATAATTAATGAAATATTTTACCATTAAAAATTTTTTTATGAATTTTAATGAATAATGAGATAATATTTTTTAACCTGTTGATCTGGTATACAATGAACAAAAATAAAATAAAGCAATTCATCTAAAGCTTTTTTTGTTTGATGAGATCATGGAGTTTTTAATGACATTACCAGAGATGCTGATAGGTACACATCCTGCATCCCTGACGCATAAAATTCTAAAAGGACGCAGTGAAATCATATCCATGCATCCCAGTGTTTTTCTATTTTCTTCCCTCACCATTTCAAGCTAACTGTAAATACATTTCAATAGTCTCTTAGAAATGAATTAAACAGGATAGGTAGGAGTTAGACAGCTTTAGTTATCTTCCCAGATCATAAATAAAAACTCTACAATTTATTAAGAAACTTTAGTTGGGACCCATACATTTTCCCAAAGACTTATTCAAAGCAAATATGTGCATCCCAGGATGCACTAAATAAAAAAGCTATCAGCATCACTGCATTACTGATAATTCAATGGTAGTAGTTTGATATACTTTTGTTTAGTTTAAACCAGAATCTTTTTTTTTCCCACCCAATAGTATTAGTACAACATATGTTGTTTAGAGAGATAAAACAAAAATAACTGGTTTTAAAATTTTCACTAGAGTTGCAGTTTATTTTAAATAATTATTTAAACTGATTATTCTTAAGTTGTTATTTATTTATCAATGAATTTGATATAATCATAATCTTGCCATAAAAACCAGTACCTAAATTTCTGATAATGAATGTTTGTAAAAGTCAACCTGAGGGTTGCAGTGAAAATAAGATGAACTCCTCCAAATTTAATCATTAAAATTTTTCGTCATATTACTTTTTATCATTTTATAACTTTTTTCAGTAATAAAAGTAATTGTCAAATTGCCACATTCTTGTGATTAAATTTTTAAGATGGCAGATTATTTCAACAATTCTTTTTAACAAAAAATAGCCAATATATTTTGTAGGGGTGACATTGTTTAGTGTTTGTAGCATTTTATTCTACATTTCAGTGTGAAGTTACTAATACGGTATTTATTTTATACTTTCTAAAAAGAATTCCCTCCCTTGTTATATTTGTGGGGTTGATAACCTCTTTTTTTTTTTTTTTTTTTTTTTTTTCATCCCAGCGGTGTTCCTTTTTGCAATCTACCCTCTTTTTTGCTGATGTTAAAAATATATATTTTAAATTTTGGTACATTCATTCTTTATGTTAATTTCATATTTGACTGGTTCATTCTCTGTATATATATATAAATGATATGTTTTGTAAATATTTTCATTACAGATTTAGGGTTTTAGTTCTTTATTACAATTTATATATACTTAACTTCATTTATTACAATTTATTACAATTTATATATACTTAAATTATTTATTATTACCAACTTTTTTGCAACTATTTTATTAAAAATACTGGGGGAAAAAAATTTGTAAATAAATTTGATGTGAATAGGAAAAGTTATTTTTTTAATGGTTGGTGGAAAGATAATTTTATTATGATGAGACAACTTATGCATTCTGTTATTATTCACTGACTTATATGAACTGTTGGTTGTTATAGTTAGTGAAATAGATCACTAATTAGGACTGAGCCTATTCTAGTAGTGACCACCCCAAGCGGAGTTTAACAGGTTTTGAATTCATAATTTTCCTTCAGTTATTTCCTATAAGTCTAACATAAACAATGGGGAACCACTCTTGACTGATAAATTATTTATTTATTGATCTACTAGGAAAAAAGATGGGGTTAGGGTTAGTTTAATGGGAATATAAATAAATAATTTATCAGTCAAGAGTGGTTCCCCTTTGTTTATGTAAGACTTATGAGAAATAACCTTTCCTTCTTCTAGACTGGTTGCCTAACCAAGGTTAGAGCCCAGTCTGCCCTACTATTTATCCATAGCTGGAGGGAGAGTAGTTGGATTCATACCTTTCCCAAGAGTATTAGAGCTATGTGAACTGTAGCTTCGTCCAGGATTTGAACTTGGGTCGACAAGTCCATTTCCTATGACTCTAACCATTACACCACATGCCTCCAACTTATAGTGTAATAATAATTCCTTGTGGGGAGAGTCCTCATGGTGTGGTGGTTAGCATTTTCAACTGCGACATCGTAGAAAGCAAGTTCAAACTCCAGTTACACTATTATGTTCACTTTCAGACTAATACCCCCATCCCCCACCCCACTATGGGTTAAATAATAGCACTACTGCTCTTCTACAAGGATGGTTTTGGCATTAAATAACTCAGAAAGGTATTTTTATTAACTCTTAACATCCTGTTGAGAATGTTCCAAGTCCATAGCCCCATTCCTACAAGAATTTATTTAAAAATGGCTAAAAATGACCTTTTCAGTTAAAGTTACCCGAGTTATTTCCCTTGAATTACAGACTTCTAAATATGTTTAATATTACATTTAAATAAAGGCTATCATTTGGGGTGGATTAGGAAATGTGACTTTTGGTCGGGTGGAATGAGGTGGTATAGAATATTAAGAGTTTTAAACAATGAAAGAGTTTGTGAAATTATAAGCAAGACATAAAAAAAAAAAAATATTGGATTTGAACTGACTATTAATTTAGACAATGAGTACTTTATTAGCAAAATGCTATTAACACCATAAGGGGGTTCAGCTGATACTGACAATAGGCCACTCTGTAGACTTTACTTATTAAATCCTAGCTACTAATTTTCAGGGGACCAATTTTGGCCATTTTTATCAATCATTCTTTTATTCTCAGTTACAAAATAAATCTAGGAAAAACATTTGCTCTGACAGTTGGGCTTTGAATATGCTAACTATATCCCCTGCGAGTCCGACAAGAAATACCTGAAGAAGGCCGGAGGGCATATCGGCCGAAACGTTGTAAGATAACAATGAAGATGAGGACAATAGTCCGAATAACGCAGATAATACTAAACATCAAGCCTCATCTCAAACATTCAGAGAAATAAATATGTGAAATAGATGTGTAATGTACATGTTGATCCTAATATAATAGATATTACCAATTCTACTAACACTTAACATTATATTAAAACTTAATAATGACACTATCAAGCTAGAAACCTGAAAGACATATTCAAGAATACAAACCCTGAAAACATTTTAAATTTTATTAAAAAAAGCATCCTTTTCACAAAATATAACAGAACATAACCAATTATCTCCATAGAACCACTACCTTAGTCTGATCCAAAATAACCTTTTTGCATTAAATGACCCACAGAGGTTGATATGCCGTTAAACAAAACTCAAACTTAATAATGACAATTTATCACCATCTCACACTTGTTGATTAAAAGTATACTTAAATGATGGTAGATGACATTTTGAAACCTGAAGCTTTGATAACTTATCTACTTATAAAGATATTCCCTGCTTAATAGTTTCACCTTGCTATCTCCTCTAGTATAGTGCTTTTTGTTTTTGCACTGCCTATTACACTATCAAAGCGGTTATTTCCTATAACTCCAACATAAACAAAGGGGAACTACTCTTGACTGATAAATTATTTATTTATTTTCCCATTAAACTAACCCTAAAGCCTAACCCTAATCCCGTCTTCTTTTTTCCTAGTAGATCAATAAATAATTTATCAGTCGAAAGTGGTTCCCTTTGTTTATGTTGGAGTTATAGGAAATAACCATCAAAGCTATACTAATTCATTACTAAAATATATGACTCTAAACAAAACGATTACCCTCCATCAGGTACTGCCATGAGAATTGAATTGTTGAAACTCCGGCGTCTGGCAACTAACTTGGTAAATGCTCATAAGGTCATTAGCCACAACAGCAACCTTACCAATCATCTTACCAACAGCAACCATAGATACTAACACTTTGATCATACCCCCACCCTTTTTTTTTTTTATAGTTAGCCCTGTATATTATTATTAGTAGTATTGTATTTGAATATTTTTTATTTGCTAAATTGTGTTGTAAAAAGATGTTAATATTTCATAAATCATTTTATAAGTTTGTTTAAAAATTGTAATTGTAGAAATGAATCAGTCAAAAAAAAAAACATGGTGAACGGCAATGATATAAAAACAAATATCAGCATGTGATTTCACAATTTTTTCTATTCCCTCTTTTGAGATATCCCTTTTATTGCACCTTACCCTCCTTTGTTTTATGGTGGGTATCCCCCTTTTTTTTGTGTGGGTGGGGATACCAATTACTACACACAAGGAATATGTAAAAATCCTACAGGGTTTTTATTTTCTGTGACTAAATTTTGGTTAATAATGAAAAAAAAGCAACACTTGGATTTCTTGACTAATCTTTGTAAAACATTTTTCTTTTCATTTTTATTTCCAAAATATTTCTTTCATGAAGATTTCCAGATATTCAATGATTGCAGTTCTTCCTGGATGAAAAGATGTTTCTTGATTCATTTTCTAACATGTTTATTTATTTTATTTTATTTATTTTATTTCTTTATTGAAATTATTTATAGTGGAATAGGACATTAAGAGTTAATCCTCTATTTGAGAACCTTTTCATTGGAGAATTGAAAGTGGGTGCGAATTTGGTATGTGATCTATAATAATCTTTCAAAGCCTCCATGCTTCCTGTAGTCCGCCGACACTATACCTGATGCCACTCTCCACATACATATGCACACACGCGCACATACATGCATATTACTACTGTAAACTGTTCATGTTCTTGACACTAATACATTATTCTGTGTACTTGACATGAGACTTTGATGAGTTGTGGTGCACCTGAGCACTGTACACAATAAATTTCATTATTAAAAAATAATAATAATGAAATTTATTGTGTACAGTGCTCAGGTGCACCACAACTCATCAAAGTCTCATGTCAAGTACACAGAATAATGTATTAGTGTCAGGAACATGAACAGTTTACAGTAGTAATATGCATGTATGTATGTATGTGTGTGCATATGTGTGTGGAGAGGGGCATCAGGTATAATGTTGGCGGACTACAGGAAGCATGGAGGCTTTGAAAGATTCAGTGTTTCGGCAGCCTACAACAGACACGGGCAGCTTATTCCATGCCTCTGCAATTCTGAGTGTGAAGAAATGTTTCCAAAGGTCACGTGAGCAGTGCTGTTTTCTGACTATGTACCAATGTGATCTACAAAAGTCAAATTTTATTTTAGTATGTGATTTAAATATATCATTTGTTTATCATATATTGAATAAAACATTATTACATTTATTTAAAGAAAATTAGAATAGTACAAATTTGAAAATAGGGCAAATAAGGCAATGGTCAGCTTAGCTCACTTGGTAGAGCATCCAGCTCGGAACCACAAGGTTCTGGGTTCAATACCAGCCCTCGCCAACTCAGCATAGGAGTAGCACAGGGATCTGTGCGGTAAAGTAGGGAGCTGATAATTGGTGTGGCACTCCACCTCAGATGCAAAAACAACTCCCTGGTCTAGTGCAAGTGAAAAGGGGATAGACTCCCTTGCTATTTGTATATAAGTAACAAACTTTTCTGAAAACTATCTATTTTGTATTTTTTAGACTTAAATTAATTTTTTTTTCTTTCTCTCTTTTTTTTCTTTTCAGCATAATATTTTGTATTATGCATGGCTTAAATATATTTATTTTTATTTTCCTCTAAAAAAAAATAGGGGTGATGCACATACTGTTGTTATAATAAATATAAATAATATAAGGCTCAGGTTCAATTCAAGGTGCATGTATTTGAGAAAACAATCAAGATTTTTTTTTTTTTTTTTTTTTTTTTTTTAATGTTTTGTAAGCTGTTCTTTTTTTTTTTTTTTTTTTTTAATATTGAAATTTAATGCTTTCAGGATATTGTTAAACTTTTCAGTTGCTTTTGCCTCTATTTTCAGGTGATAAAATGTACACCATTGTAACTTAAAACCAGTCTAAGATTTTACAATTGTTTAATTATTATTAAAAGTAAGAAAATATCCTGTTGAGAATTTTCTAAGTCCAGAGCCCAATTCCTATAACCATTTATCAAAAATAAGTAAAAATGGCCATTTCATTAAAACTTACCTGTTATTTCCCTTAAATTAAAGACTTCTAAGCATGTTTAATATTACATTTAAACAAAGGTTATCATTTGGGGTAGATTAGGAAAATAAATGTGACTTCCAGCCAGGTGGAATAGGACATTAAGAGTTAATCCTCTATTTGAGAACCTTTTCATTGGAGTAATATGTAAACATAAAGGAATCAAATATCTAACTCTAAACTAGAGAATAACTGTTTCATTATTCTTTAGTTTACTCATATAATTTATTTAAAATTTGACAAGTAGTTTCCTATATTGTCAGTTACAGTTCATATATTTATATTTTCACCAAATTATTTTTCAACGACTTAATTTTATAACGATTAGCTTATTTATTAAAAAAAGACTTGAAAACATTTTTTTTTTATCAATTCAGAATGTGGTGGGGGTATCTTTGACCATTTGAAGAAAAAATTTCCCGGTCCCTAATTTTTACATTTCTTGAAAGATCATATCTTGAAGAATATATAGAAAAAATAAAATGTAGGTATTCTATCACAAAGGTATAAGTGTAGAAAACCTAGTGAGGATCATTAAAGATTAATGATTAATTGTTGGCACCCTTCCGTCTACAAGAGACGATAGAGTAGTGTCCATTTTTCTTTCTTTGGACTACGTAACCTGGGATGGTTCATATGGAGGATGAGCTGTTGCCAAGCAGCAAATCCCTCCCAAACTGCCACTGTGATCCAAAGGAAAGGTAAAGAACCAATGCAGTTTGGCAGTGGTTGTGTCGCAGGAGTTGCTGGATTTCAGCATCACACCACCTTAAGGACTCTGGCTCCTGATTTGTTTTTGGGATGGGGTAAAGCCACTAGGCTGCAGAGGTTTTGTGTCGGACTTTTCCTTGACTTAGATGGGTTGCCGACCAAGGCCACGGAGCTCCTTCTAACCCATTTGGGGATTTATGTGAGTAGTAAGTACACCAATCCTACTACTAATACTAACTGACTAACCATGACCCCACACAATGAGTTATCCAGTTATAGCTTGAAGGAATCAGTTTGTTGCTTATTTGTTTTTTTTTATTTTGTTTTTTTGTTTTACATATTTATTTTAAGTATCATTGAAAAAATAATTAAAGCAAATCTGTTTGCTTATTCTTTTATTTTATTTAATTTTTTCCTTTCTTCTCTGAAATTAATTTTTAAAATTTTTAATTTTATCAGCATCTGCAAAGTACATCAGAAAATTATGATTTCTGTGCCATAATGTTGGGTACTGGTAACCTGCTTGGATGGCTTGGTGTACTTCGTTACGTTGGTTTTTTCAAAAATTACAATGTAAGTATACATGTTACACAACTTCTAATTTATCATTTGTATTTTTTTTTTTTAACTATATTGTTTATCAAAGTTTATGGAGTTAGTATTAAACATCTCTGTCATTTGTTTTCAATAATCAATTGATTTGAGGGGGGTGGAATACAGTAGCAATTTCTCTGGTTGGCTGTGATCAACTCTCCTGATAAGGATTGCCAACTCTCACTTGAGAAGAAAAGGCTATGTTACCTAATTTTATCTTACATTTTAAATTTGAGATTAAATAGATTATATTTTATTATCAAATAATAATAATAATAATGAAATTTATTGTGTACAGTGCTCAGATGCACCACAATTCATCAAAGTCTCATGTCTATAACTCCAACATAAACAAAGAGGAACCACTCTTGACTGATAAATTATTTATTTATTTTCCCATTAAAATTTATCAGTCAAGAGTGGTTCCCCTTTGTTGATGTTGGAGTTATGGGAAATAACCGAATAATGTATTAGGATCAGGAACATGAATAACGTACAGTAATAATATACATGTATGTGTGGAGGGTGGGGGCGGTATAGTGTTGGCAGATTACAGGAAGCATGGAGGCTTTGAAAGATGTGCAGTGTTTCGGCAGCCTACAATGGATGCAGGCAGTTTATTCCATGCCTTAAAAAACTCTGAGCGTGAAAAAATCTTTCCGAAATTATGTGAACTATGCTGTTTTCTGACTTTGAAAAAAACTAATTTGTGAAATAAGAAAATCATGTGGAAATAACACATGCAAATTTATCAGACTCCTTACCTTAATATATACGCACATTCACAACAAAAAAATATCTATTGATAATACCGTCCTGTCAGCTGAGGTTATAGAATAAGCTGACTGCAACTTTATAGAAGTGTAAGACTTCTCCAATGGGGAACACTTGTTGGCTGTAGGTGGCAACTCGTAATTCCTGAGGATGGAATATTGGTGGCTGAGTAGTAACCCAGGTACTATGGGATCGTGGGACCTGCAGCACCCCACTTTAGCTCTTACTTGAGCTAGATGGGTAGGTCTGATCCAATCAATAGGATGGTTGTCAAGCCCTAGCACCTATATGATTGTCCCAATCGTATTCTTCAAATTGTTCTTATAGCAACCAAACACCCAACCCTTTTTATGCTGGGGTTCAACCACCAGTTTATTGATACACATGAAGTTAATGAAAAATCTAACAGAAAAATAATTTCTACCAATTTATTAATTCACATGAAGTTAATGAAAATTATTTTACCAGTTTGTAAAACTAAACCAGACAAAATATTGGTAATCCTTAACTTGTTCCTCTTAAATTCCTACCATAAAATAAACTGAACCCTCATTTTATGTCAGTATTTTTGCAATAAATGTTTTATTTTTCTTGCAACTGTTATTTTACAATACTGAATATATTTTCTTTATTTACATTTATTGCAAACATATTTAAAACATTTATTGCAAAAACACTGACATAAAATGAGGGTTCAGTTTATTTTATAGTAGGAATTTACGAGGAACAAGTTAAGAATTACCAAAATATTTATGTACAAATTATTCACTTATAAATCATATACAAAAAAAGATTTAGCATTAAATAGCCCACAAGGGTTGATATACCATTAAACAAAATAACCAATATATTAATAATACCAGTTGTTCATTTCTGTATCTGTTATTTGTTACATATTTTTGTAGCATTTTTGTCCATTACTTAAAAACAAAACCTATTGCCCTTCTGACAAGCCCCAACCCTTTTTATCCTATGGGTGCTAGAAGGCAGTGGCCGAGGTCTACATGTCCTAGGAATTATGTTAAACTCTCTGATGGTGAGGTTCCAGTTGGAGATCTGGGGAATGTGGAGCACCCCTTCATCACCATTGCTCCAAGGTCCACTCTGACCCGAAGTGGTAGTACCTATTAGGGTCCCATCTATGGGTTAAATAGGAAAAAAGTTGTTTATAAAAATTGTTTTAAAAAAACTTTCTACTAAACTATCGCTTATAACAAACTTTAACGTTACCCTCTAAACTTATCCCTTAAACTGATTTCAAATCCACTTAGCAACAAACTGCAAACAACCTACTGTCAAAATCAATAAAAATCCTTTCAAAAAAAGACATAACAATAAATATGACCATTTCTCACAACCTACCGCTTGACATAGAATAACCCTGGATGGGTTGACATGCCGTTAGAATCACTCAATCAATCAATCAATTTGAGAAAAAGTTGGATTAAAGTATATCATTAAAAATTAACATTTTAATTGTTTGGTATGTAGTTTGAAATAATCTATCATGAATTATAGCAAAAAAGAAATTTGTTTAATATAATATCTATAGTTTTTTTCTCAATTTCATTTTAAAACTTTCTACTGGCAACATTTTCATTAAGTTTTATCAAATCTTTGAGTTCTCATCTTTTTTAATTTCTTATTTTCTATTTGTCTTTAAGTTTTTTTAATTATTTTATTATTTTTCCAGATTTTGATTCTGACCTTGAAACGTGCCTTTCCAAATGTAATTCGTTTTCTGATATGTGCTGTGTTGATGTACTTTGGCTTTGTCTTTTGTGGATGGGTCATACTGGGTCCTTACCACATAAAAGTAAGTAATTCTACACTTCAGCAATATCTATTTTATAATGATTCAATTTGTGTATATCTTCTATGTAATACAGCAAAAATGGTACATTGTAGCAAGATTAGTATTTCTTGTACAAAAATGTTTTTGAAATGCCCTAACTTTAGGAATTAAGTAGGATCCAATCTGATTTGCAACTTAATACTTATAGGGTTTGTGTCTATGCTCTTTTTAATATTTTTGATTTAAGCTACATCCTATAACTAAATTAATTTTTTTGAAAATGTTACTATTATTTTAGTACTTTGTTGAAACTCAAACATTTTTTCTACCATTTTTGTATTTTAGTACATATGTATATATTTTGATACACATATAATAGTTGTTAAATTTAGTGCATGAAATTTATATGTAATAAATATTATGTAAATGTAACAACTTTTATGGGACAGTATTGTTAACTTTGAAATAATCAGGTCTCAAATCTGAAATAAAAAAATAAAAAATTTTTAAAAAAAATCTCAAGACATTTGAAACTGGAATTTTAATCACATTTTTTATCATTTGTCCAGTAAAAAAAATATTCATAAATACTTCTAAATTTACATATTTCTTTCAAAAAAGCTTCTTAAAATTTTTGTTATATACTTAAAAACAAAGAAAAAGTATTTTTATGTGGTGTTTGGAAAAATCTTTAGAAAAAAAAAAAATCTGTATTTAATGAATATATTGAAACATACAAATGAGTTATTTGGATTATTGTCCTTATCTTTGTTATCTGAACAATGTTTCGGCCAATGTGCCCTCCGGCCTTCTTCAGGTATTTCTTTACAATAAAGATGAGGACAGTAGTCTGAATAATCCAAATTATCAAGCCTCATCTCAAAAATTGAGAGAAATACAAGTTGTTTTTTGTTTGTTTTTTCTATTTTAATCTTATTTACTTGTTTTTAAATTTCAGTTTCGTAAGCTGAGTACAACATCTGAATGTTTATTCTCTTTGATAAATGGAGATGACATGTATGTGACCTTCTCTGCTCTACAAACTGGGAACACATTCATCTGGCTGTATTCACGTCTCTACCTCTATTTTTTCATTGGCCTTTTCATCTATGTTGTCCTCAGTTTGTTTATTGCTGTCATCATGGATTCCTATGAGACCATTAAAGTAAGAACAAAAACTTTGCTGTTATTTTGTATTTTAACAATGAAATTGTGGCTGAATTTGCACAAAGGTGTCAAAATTAGGGTGACCCAGAAAAAACAGAACCCAAATTATTTATTTTCCCATTAAACTAACCTTAAACCCCAACACAAACCCTAACCCTAACTCTAACCCCTAACCCCTAACCCTAGTTAAAATTAAGTTTTATTATAAAATTTGTGGGTTCTGTTTTTTCTGGGTGACCGGTATACAGGTGACCCAGAAAAAACAGAACCCAAATTATTTATTCATTTTCCAATTAAACTAACCCTAAACCCCAACCTAAACCCCCATAGTTAAAATTAAGTTTTATTACAAAATTTGTGGGTTCTGTTTTTTCTGGGTCAACCTAATTTTGACACCTTTGTGCAAGTTCAGCTGAAATTGCTTATCTTTTATTTATTTAGTAGTTTAACCATTCTTGTAACTCCAGTATCAGAGTTAAGAGAAATAATTAGAAGAAACACAATGCATATTAAGGATAGGGGAAAAAAAGGTTTACTAAGCAAAGATACAGAGTAATTATTGTTAGGTTGAATTAACAAGTCCTTTTAAGATCTTGTTTCTCTCTTCTGAGGTTTCATCAGACATTATTCACAGGAAAAAAACAGACAATTCCATTCTCATTATTTAGCTACTATATGACACCCATGCACTCAAAAAATGTTGATAATATTGAAGTAAATTTGCAATTACATTGTACTTAGAAAATATCAAACATTTAATGTTGCTCTTTATTTTCTTGCTTATTATGTTCAATACTTTGTAAATATTAAAACAAAGATAAAATTAGATAAAGGTAATACTTTATGCCTTTGTCTCTTTGCTAAATAAAAAGTTATAATAAATTAAACTAATCTTAATGTATACATAAATTCAAAATCTTACTTTAAAAGTTTATTTATCCATAGTCAATTGTATTTTAAGAGTCCCTTTAATGCAATATTTATTGTATATACCTCCTCCATACACATGTACAACATGGCTTATACACTGTTCATTTTCCTGACATTTGTACATTATTCTATGTACTATACATGCACCTTTGATGAATTGTAGTGCACCTGAGCACAGTACACAATAATTTAATTGTTATTATTGTATACAAGTCTGTCAGTTTCTCAGATGAAAAATACCCCCCCCCCTACATGACAACATTCTATTTGTCTAAATATGGAATTTTCTTTGTCGAATTTAACATGGAAATATAATTTTATGTTGTCTCCAAAAGTGTCCCCGAGTGGAAGTACCTGTTAGGCTCCTATCTGTGTTAAATTGGTTAAATAGATCAGAAAATGAGTTTTAGATTTTTTTTTTTGTTTTTTAAACGAGTTAAAAGAAAAATTTGAATACTGAAAATAAAACTGTTATGTCCCAAATGTTAGGAATAACAAAAACAGTTGAATATATTTCACATATAACAATATTGGTCTTCATTTTTCTCATTGACTGGGAATACAGTAGGGTGAGTTGGATAAAACAATTCAGCTACCGGCCATGTGATGTGTTCACCAAGCAGCCATGTTCTTCTCTGTCTAGTCTCTAATTTGCTACTGCTGCATACTAGTCAACTTCGTTAGGGAGAGTTATCTCCCCTAACAAAAACATCTTTAGCATAAAAGTTAATGATTAAATCTACTTAACTGGCCTAAATTCCACTATTGTATTCCCAAAAGAAAAAAATACCAAAATTCAGGGAATTAACTGAATTTAATGAAATTTTCAGTGTAATAGTTATTAATGAATAAAAGATATAATGCCAGTATTTTATTTAAAAACTTTTACATTTTTTCAGGTCAGTTAACTTTGAACCACGTATCTTTGAGAATCTGTGTAACACCTCAAAGATATGTGGTTCAAAGTTAACTGACCTGAAAAAATGTAAAAATTTTTAAACAAAATAACTGGTGTATTACATCTTTTATTCTTGTTTTGATTTTGAAGGGCATTATTATTATTTCAGTTATTTTTAATAAACCTGTTCCAGTCCAGTGCTCTTGATTAAACTATATAAATATCTTTCTAATTTCAGCATTACTATGAACATGGCTTTCCAAAGAGTGAACTATTTGCATTTATTGAAGAATGCACTGATCCACCAAATTCTGCCATTTACCGACAAGAACTTCCTGGCTGGGACTGTAGTACTGTTTTTTGTTTCTGTTGCCATATGTAAGTATCATTAAAAAAAGTGGTTTTGTAAATTCATATTTAAAATCCAATCTTCATTTTCAACTAGGTCCACTTTGTATCTGATATCATCATCATCATCATTAGGTTGTGTTGTTAGCACAGATTCCCATGACTCTCCCTCTCCAACCATCCCTATCGGTCATTGCCTCTGGAAGGTCTCCGCCTTGTCATCTACGGCTGTAGAATATGCCAACTACACCTCTGGAGAAGGGTAAGACCATTCTCTTCATGGGGCCACCTGTTGGCTGTGGGTGGTGACCTGTGATGTATAAGTACAGAATCCTGGTGTCTGAGCAATTCATGACATGCAACACTTCACTTGATTGGTGTAAGTTTTTTGCTGGTCGTCCTTCATTGGTGTGTCCATGTGTAGGTGTCCACAGGAGAACGTCACTTATGAGTTCTGTTGAAGTAAGTTAGCGTACTGTTGGTTTGAGCAACAAACTAAGCACAACTGAACCAGTGCCAAGACAACTGGTACTTATGGGAATCTAGAATAGTCCACTCATGCATTTGGGTGATTCCATTCCTTGAGTCCTGATTGGCTGCTTGATTTCTATGATGTTCTGAGGCTTCATAAATAACCTGCCATTTTGCAGTAGTCTTTGCAGCAAAACAGATTCGTATTAAGTTACGACTGCTTGCTGCCTTGTCTTACCAATTCGATGGTAATTGGAACTAGTATGATTATTCTACAAGTTTATTTTTGATTCTCAGTGTCCAGCATATCTTGTTCACCTCAGTTTGTGTTATAGTTTCATATTCCTTGGTTACTCCTTCCATCCATAAATTCACTACAAGTGAATTTGTTGGTTGGAGCCGGCTCAACTGTCTCACGGTGAATGTTGTAACAGTAATAGAAGGAAGGCAGATGACTGTAAAACTATTTTCTTGTGGGATGCTGCTTCCAGAATTTGTTCAAAGCAACATCCTTGTGCAGTTCCCATCTGGCTTATTCTGCAAGCACTTCATTAGAGTCCATGTGGTGTTGCCATACACTAGCACTGATACGGCTATAGCTTGGAAGAATTTTTGCTTTATCTTATCAGTGAGATCAATTTTTCCATATGATTGATAATTGTTGTGTCCTTAAACTTGATAAAATCAAACAAGGTTGTAGTTGAGTGGAGAGACCAGTCAACACGTTCGTAGATTTAAGATAGACGGTTTTATTGCAGAGAGATACAATAAGACAGACAAGGAATATGGGGTACACTGTTAATCCTCGAGCCAGGTCAGCATAATGCTATGCTCACTATATATATATAGTCAGACCACAGGGGTGATAGAGAGTGTGGAATATTCCATAACAACAATAATCTATTCATAGCAGTCTATGCTTTTCCTGTATGTGGATTGACGTCGTTTTCAGTAGATAGTAAAAATCTGTCACAGCTGGAATAGTTAAATTTGATTAGCATTCCTATTGAAATTTTGGACTCATTGATTCAATTGTTCATATACCGGCTGTTCCTCTGCAGAGGGGTAAGGCCCCCTTTTCCCAATGGGGCCACCTGTTGCCCATGGGTGGTGACTCGTGTTGCTTAAAGATGTAATCCTGGTGGCTGAACAATTCATGACATTCAACACTCCACTCTGGGAATGTGAAGTACCCCTCCATCGCCATTACTCCCAGATCCACTCTACCTCGGAGCAGTAGTAGTTGTTAGGGTTTCCTCTATGAATTAGATAAATTGAAATTTTTTAAAAGTGTGGCTTTAAAAAAAAAAAATTATAATACCCTTTTATTTGTTCTGTTGTTGTATTATGTGACAAAAAGTGGTGCTGACTGTTTGTAATTTGGTATTGTATGGTTTATTATAGTTTTTGACTAATTTGCAATATTCAATCTAAATGTCCACAAAATGGCCAATTTTAATTTTGATATTTTCTGAAAAGATTCTATTTATAACAAGCTCTAATTTTCTCTGTGAAATTCTGAGTGGTTTATCTTTTTAAGGATTTTTTTTTTTTCTCATGTTAAAATGTTTCTTTCTTTTTTTTTTTTCTTTTTTTTTTTTTTTTTTTTTTTTTTCTTACATTAAAATTTATTTTCTTCATGTTAAAATTGTTTTTTTAAATATTTTTTAAAGGAATGATCCTGATGTTCCAGATGAAACAACTCGATTGATAGGCTAAGCTGAGCTGAAAAGTTTATCAAGTTTCTAACCTTTATACAGATTCCTCTTTTATCATGTTCATCTGTTGCAAGATGAAAAATAGAGGAAAGAACATTTTACATGTACTTGAAGATAATTCCTGGGTCAAGACAGCAATCTCATCAAAAATGAAATTATTTTCTCTGAAATTTTTAATTCTTTCAAGATGAAAGGTATATCATAAAAAAAAAAATGTAAAAAATGGACCAATACTAGCTGAGTGACTATGAAGAAAAAAATCCCTCCCCTCCATCGTTCTAATATTTCTCTATTTCATATCATCATTATTGCCCTATTTATTTTGATATTCTTTGTCTTTTCAACATTGTAGAAAACAAATGCTAGATAACTATACAAGCCAAAATTAAGATTATTGCCAAAAATTAAATTTAATTTTTTTTTTTTTTCATATTAAACAAATAACAGTTTGCATGATGTTCATTCATGAATGTTCTTCATTGCTTAAACGCTATTGTTGCCCTTGTCTATATAGAAATATTTTAAGAATTGAACTATATTTTTTATCTTTGTGATGACTTATTATTAAAGGTTAAATGTAATATAAATTGCATGTTGGTTTCTACTTCATGTAAGACAAGTATTAAAAATTAAAATTTATTTATATATAAAAAAACCCAAACAGTTTGCTCATTTTAGGTTGTGCCTCATAAGTAGCCATAAACAAAACAAAAAATATTGTATTTAGAATCTTCTTGAAAATTGTTCAACTTAAATTTTAGTGTTGCCTTTAATTTGTTTGGTATTTTCTACAATTTTGGATAGTCTTAGATGTTACAAAATATACTTAAATGTCCTTCATATAACAACAAATATTGATTTTTTTTTTTTTTTTTTTTTTTTTTTTTTTTTTTTTTTTAATACACATTTAGGCTTGGCTAAAGAAAAAGTTGCCCAAAGTGAATTCTTATATTGGTGTATTGTTATTACACAAATCAAGAGACATCCTTTAATCTTCTAAGTCTCTCTCTTGCCAGAATGACATTATCCCTAATATTTTTAAAAGAATGTGTTTGTTTGTGTGTGTGTGTGTGTGTGTGTGTGTTTGTGTGCATGTATATATATATATATATATATATATATATATATATATAGAGAGAGAGAGAGGTTAATGCTTGTACATCTAAAAAGAATTGAAATGTTTACCCACCAAATTCACCTATTTTTAATATATGCAATAGTATATACCAGTTTGTATATAATTCTGAATGTAAATATGAATGTTTGTAAATTCAGGTGTGATTGAGCAGCAGTAAATATCTTTTAATATGTTCATAAAGTGTTCATAATTGAGAATCCTTTTGTACATTCAAGAAAGTATTTGCAACTCTGTGTGATACTATATATGGCATATGCTGCCATATATAAAATACTGGGAAATGATAATAATTATAAGGAAATGTGCTATCAAGTCTACTATTAGGATATATTAAAAGGATATATAAAAGTACTTGTATGTCTACACAAATGTGTGGATGTTTTAAAAATGCCAAAGTGATATTTCATTTGTACTTTGTCTATATTGTAGTCCTTTTAACAATTTAGGTTTCTCAGTACTTCAAAAGCTTTGATAAACATTCATTCATCTTCATTCTTTTAAAAGATGCTTGTTGATGATACTTAATTTATTATTGTTTTTTCATGAAAACTGATATCAGTAACAAAGTTCGGACCATATGACCTTCTGCGATCTCGACTCGTGGGGACACTTTTCTCACTTACACCATAAAAATCCGGTTGTTTGTTAGGGGTTAGTTTTATAATTTAAAATAAAACTCTAAAAATCGTCTGTAAACAATTAACCGGATTTTGACGGTGTAAATGGAAAAAATGTCCCCACGATTCAAAATCGCAAAAGGGGTGCATTAAGGTCATATGGTCCAAAAGTTTTACTCCAAGAAATCTGGAATATTTTCTGATTTCTATTCATGTTAATTTACTATAGATAAAAGGTCATTTAAAAAAAAATGAAGAAAACAAAACTTCTGCCCTCTTTTGGTGTAAGCATTTTTTTATTTTTTACTTTTCCATACATTGCATGTCCTGATAAAGTATTGTTTTTTCCCCTATTTTTAGAACACTTAACACATTCTGTTATTTTATATTTAGAACGTTTTTTTTTTTAATTTGAATACAGCAATATCCCAATATGGGCTCACCATTTTGGTGTAATGTTTGGTGGGGCCATTTTTGCATATCAATTCCTATTGAATAGCGACTTTGATCCTCACTTTGTGCCCTAAATTTACAGCTTTGTGTTAAATCTAAACTTTTTTTTTTTTATTGCACTTCTTGTGGTGTAATGATTAGCAAGCTAGTCTCACAAACTAATTACTGAGTTGTGAATTTAATCTTTACTAGGTGCTCTATACTCTAAGCCTTGTGCCAAATCTAAGGTGTACTGTAATTTTTTTCAAAGCTTAGTAAATAACAGCATACTAGTCAGTGCATTATTTCATGTTCCTTGGGTTTACATTGCATTCGGAGTGGTAGTACCTGTTAGGGTCCCATCTATGGGTTAAATAGAAAAATTTGTTTATAAAAAAAATTGAGTATCCATTAATTAATTTATTTCAAAACTTTATCGGCATTAAATTGACTCACTGAGGTTGATATGCCGTAAAACAAACCAAACCAAACATTGCATCCAGTCTTTAGGATACAACAACAAAAACCTGAAAAAAACTGAAAAATATATCAGCTGAAATATGTTTTTTAAAAAAAAAATTTTAAAAAGATTAAGAAAGTATGAAAATTCTTTAGGAAACAATTGGAGATGTATATATAGCTTAAAAGTAGCCCTCTAAATAAAGGGAAAGAAAAAATGATATATTTATATATATATATATATATTGTTTATACTTAAGACTTTGTTATGCAAGATCAATCAATCAATTCATGCTAGCAAAATAATTCATTTAATTACAGCAGTTTTCTAGAGACTTTACTGCTTGACTATTACAAGAATTAAGTGTGCGTATTTGCATATATTTCCTTTTATAATTATTGTAAAACAAAAATGTAACTTTATAGTTAAATTGTAAAAACAGTTTCTACTTTTTAGTATGTTATGTTACATGCGTCATGTCAGTATTATATTACTGTATTCAGTTTGCATATACATCTTCAATATATCTAAATACACATCTTACACACTAGTAACCTCATTTTTTTTCTAGATGCAGTTACAAGGCAAAGTAAGTCAGTGTATAATAACATTGTATAACTCCTCCTAATTGTAGTGAATGTGTGTATAGGCATAAACTGAAACATAGATATGTATTATCTATATATTGTGCCAGATATCTGTACTGTTTGTATATGCAAATTATGAGTATAGGCTGATATACATTCTTATGCCTATACACATGAACTGTGTATGTCTGCAGATTAGTGATGGTACTGGAATTTGTATCTGATTGGATATTTAAAAAAAAGAAAAGATATATGATTTTGCTGGATATTGCTATATCCTGTTTCTGGAATCCCGGAATTTAAAAGAAAAAATTGTAAGTAGAGAAATTGTACATCCAACTACACATCAGAATTCAGCTCAAATACAAACCTGATATCATGTAAACAAATTAATTAAATTTCAGAGAAACAGGAGTTCAACCATTGTTACATCTGATTAACTCCCTTTAACCCTTTAAAAAAAAAAAAATTTTTTTTTTACCTTGTGCAGACCTGATCTATACTAAGTGATGGATTCTTCGAAATATGTTTTATTTCTATATGCTTTTCTGATGTTTTTCATTTTTAAGAAAATAATTCAAACCATAAAAGTTTTTTTTAAATTTTTCACCTCACTATTTTTTGTAAAACTATTTTCAAATTATTACTGATTTTATGTTTTATATAAATGAATATACCATGTTATTTTCAAGTATTTTTAAAAAACGTAACATGTCTACAATTGTGTTATTAGTCTGTCAGTTCCATTGTCTTATTAGAAATAAAGTTTATTTACTTTTAAAACATTCCATTCAGTATAAGTTGTCGGCATCTAAGTACCAAAATATTTTACAGTAATTTTATTTTTTTAAACTTTGTTTAGTTTGTTATTCCATTGAATAAAAACATTAATGACAAAAAAAAGTTTCATTAAATGATTGAAAGATTATTGAGCATAATTTCAAAAGAGTGTAAGATTTTTAAAAAATCATAGACAATAAAAATTTTGAATATAATAATAAAAAGAATAGTTCAAAGAATTAAGATAATGTATTAGTTTTTATCCAGATATTTTAGCTGTCTTTTTAGTTTTAATGTGGTATATTTTGATAGTTAAAACTAGTGGAACTTATTAATGATCCTATGGACAACATTAAAATATAGCTCATAATAATAAGGTAATAAAATAAAAAGTAGCATTTTAATAAAACCTAAAACTAAAAATAGAATTAGATGAATAAAAGAACCTAAAAATAGAATTAGATGAATAAAAAAAAACCTAAAAATAGAATTAGATGAATAAAAAAAAAAAACCTAAAAATAGAATTAAATGAATAAAAAAAAAAAAAAACCTAAAAATAGAATTAGATGAATAAAAAAAAAAAAAAAAACTAAAAATAGAATTAGATGAATAAAAAAAAAAAAAACCTAAAAATAGAATTAGATGAATAAAAAAATAAAGAACAAACCTAAAAATAGAATTAGATGAATAAAAAAAAAAAAAAAAAAACTAAAAATAGAATTAGATGAATAAAAAAAAAAAAAAAAAAAAAAACCTAAAATAGAATTAATGAATAAACCTAAAAATAGAATTAGATGAATAAAAAAAAAAAAACCTAAAAATAGAATTAGATGAATAAAATAAAAAAAAAAAAAGAATTAGATGAATAAAAAAAAAAAACTAAAAATAGAATTAGATGAATAAAAAATTTAAAAAAAACCTAAAAATAGAATTAGATGAATAAAAAATTAAAAAAACCTAAAAATTATTATTAAACATATTTAATAGTTGAAATTAGTGGAACTTATGGTGATCCCTTGGACAAAGTAGCAGGAATGTAACAGTAACTGGAAATATGTAAACAAATTGCTTTGATCTTTTTTCTTTTCATTTCATTCCCTTCACCCTAATTTTTTATTATAAGAATAGATTTATCACCTCCTCTCTTACTAACAGTATCACATTTCATTATAATTCCTAAATATTAATTCTCTTAGCACTTATCTGAAGGATGAAATAATCATAAGATTTGTTGCTATAAAACTTATTGGTAATCTGAACATTAGCTACATAAATGAGAGTAACCTCCCCTAGTTTGTTTCACTTTGAGGAAGCCAATTGTTTTGGTCAGCCATTTTCATTTCACCGTAAATCTACACTGAAAATACGAATTTGTTCAAATCAATACAACTGCATGTTTTAACACGAAAATGTCATAAAATTGTGCTTGCGCATTATTTGAAATGAACTTAATTGTTATTAAGAACACATTTTATGATATTTTCATGTTAAAACATGCAGTTGTATTGATTCCAAATTTGTATTTTCTGTGTAGATTTACGGTGAAATGAAAATGACCGACCAAAACAAACGGCTTCCTCAAAGTAAAACAAACAAAGGAAGATTACTCTCATTTATGTAACTAATGTTCAGATTACCAACTTATTTTGGATGGTTATATAAAATTTATCACTTTATAACCTTTCTATAAATCAGGTATGCACATTTTTTGATATTTTTTTTTAGAGGGAGTTAAGTGCAACAGTGGTTGATCAAAGTTATGTTTCACCAAAATTGAATTTTTTTAGCACAGAAGTTTAATTTTGAAAGCTCTCAAAAATGACCACAGCAACTTCTTGCAGATTTCATAAGGCTCGCTGTCTATATGTTGGGCAGGCCTTGATATATCATTCTTTTCAAGATTTTTACATTAAAAAAATTGTCATTATTAATCATATTTGGCTGTAAGCATATCCAGCTTGATATCCAATATATTAAAATATATATCCAGTACATCACTAATGCAGATATAGTCAATGTTTTAGATCCGTGAAAAGTAAGATTAAGAAAAAATTTTTTTTTTTTTTTTTTACAAGCATTAGTTCTGTTTATGATGTACCAACTTTAAACTCTTTAAAAAAAAAAAAAAAAAAAAAATGTTGATCTGATAGAAATGTTTTCAGGCTGAAGTGAGTGCTGCTATTATTACTATAACAACCTTGCCATGTATCCCAAGAAAAGATGATAAAAAAAAAATGATAATGTTTTTAAAATTAAAATCCTGTTCTACAAGAATCTCTTTGGTGCTTCTTGTTCTTCAGCTTAATCATTTACAAATGTTTACTCAGAAAACATAAGCTCCATTCATGTTGTCATGAGATTCACTAATCATATTTACAGATTTTATGAAAATGAAATCACAAGAAACAAAAAAATCATTTGAAATTTTAACCTGACGTTTTTTTCCTCCTCTTAAATTTGTTTACAATCCTAAAACATTGTAATGTTTATTATTAAAATATTACCATCTTTAAGAAACCCTATAGTCATTCAATGCCTAAATAAGTGAATTTTTCAGAGAATTTTAAATGGCTGTAAGTTTTGTCTGTTTTGAGGAATAACTATTGATTTAAATAACAAAAAAGAAAAAAGTTTATTATTTCAAATAGAACTGATAGCATATTTAAAGTTTACTTACAAAAATTCCAAATATAAAAAAAAAAAAATTGCTATGTACTAAAATTATACATTTAAAAAACAAAAACAAAAAAAAACTTAATAGTATTTTTTATGTAAATGAAAAAAAAATTGAAAAAAAAGATTTTTTTTTTTTTAATCAACAATAAAAAAAATTTTTTAAATAAAAAAAATAAACCAGAAATTGCTTGGTCAGTTGAACTTTTTGTTTGTATTTTTGTTATTAATACATTTGAGACAATCCATTCTTCAAGTGTATAATTAGGGAGGAGAGAGTGTTTTTCTTTTTAGAGTTGGTAATGGAAGACAGAAAATGATCACACTATATATACTAAGTGGACCAATCTATTCGAGTAGCACTAGGTACATCAAGTACCTGGTGATTCCAAATTATACCTGGAATATCCACATTGCTAAGCAAACTAAACTGTATTGTAATCTGTACTCACCTGGCTTATCAACCATTTGCTTAAGTCATTGAGATTATTTTTCTGCTCTGGAACAAATGAAGGTTGAAAGACAACAAAGAATTCTGTGCAGGAATTGTGAAAACAAAGGTCAAACATAACTGGGAACAAAGAACTGGCGAGAATTGCAATATTTTGTATAATAATAGTACTAGTGACCACTCGTCTGACAAAGCAGAAAATCTGTCTGTTTATATAGAGTCCAAAACTTTGGTAATTTCTCTATGCAGAATTTGGATTATTTGCATAAGCAAATTCTAGGCACTACTCAGCCCACTCCTATGATCATATTTTTTGTAAATGGATGTTCTAGGGTTTGTGCCAGCCACCCCCCCCTGTATACGCAACATACCAATTGTTGCCTTTTTGATTGATGGGGACGACCAGTCTCATCAAAGTGTCTGGTGGTTCATCTTCCTTTTCCCTTCGTTACAGTCGACCAAGTGTTGTATAGCCATATATACCCTTCTGACATAATTGGGTATATAATAGAGAGAGAGAGAGATATATTAGAGAGAGGGATTGTAGATCTTACTTGCTTGTTTCATTTTTGCTATCTATCTTGTCTGGCTGCCATTGTTCTTTGGGCTGACTTCTATCTAGGGGTTTCTGCTGAGTGTTGATTTCTTTGCTAATTCTTCTTTAGGCTGGTCTGGACATTATCTTAATTATGTATCAAACACTAGAAGACCTTCTTTTTACTTGATCAAATTTTATTTTCTTCAAGCCCATATTGGTTCCACCGTGGGGAGAGATAGATTCTGTTAGAGCCGACAATTACGTCTACACTCTCTGAAAAACTGGCTCGTATCTGAATCTAAACTATTCTCACGTGTTTGTTATGGCGTGTTTTCAAGGGATCTGTCATACTCAAGTATATAATAGGGACACAGACAGAGATATATATTAGAGATAGGGATTGTAGATCTTACTTGCTTGTTTCATTTCTGCTTGTTGACTGATTCTTGCTAACTGCTTCTTCATCTAACTAATCCACCATGTTATCTAGTTGACTTTCCTTCTTCTGGGTATTGATTTTTTCCTTGCTAATTCTTCTTTGGATTGGACTAAGCTGGTCATTGTCTTAATTATCTAACAAACACAACAAGACCTTGTTTGTTCTTGATCAAGATTTTATTTATTCTTAGCCCATTTTATTGATTCCACAGCGGGGATAAGATGGACTCTGGGAGAGCCAATAATCGTGTCTCTTTCCTTCAAAAGCTGGGTCGCATCTAACTCTAAACTATCATGGTGCATTTTCAAGTGATCAAAAAGTTATGACTGTCACCGGTGATTTTCCATAGACTCCCTGATTTTAAAGTTAACGGCCCTTATTTTGAATTCTTAGCTACAGTTCTATTCACAATTTTTGACTTCTCATGAATTGTAACATAAGTAGATTTATGCAAGTGGTTGATAATACACCTAACAAAGTCTGATGAATGGATCAGCTAAAACATTGTATTAACAACATCGAGAATACAAAGATGTTCAATTGTCTGAATAATTTCTGGTGATTTCCTATAGCTCCAACATAAACAAAGGGGAACCACTCTTGACTGATAAATTATTTATTTTCCCATTAAACTAATCCTAACCCAGTATTCTTTTTTCCTACTAGATCAATAAATAATTTATCAGTCAAGAGTGGTTCCCCTTTGTTTATGTTGGAGTTATAGGAAATAACCTAATTTCTGGTATGCTAATGACTATTTTCAAAGTTGATTTTTATTTTTTCGGACTGGTGTCCTCATATTGTGGTATGTAAAAACACAACGTTTTGGCTGCTGTATTCTCCAGCCTTCTTCAGGTGTTCCCTATCTTTCCAAACAGCAGTGACTCAACCTGAGAAATCATTTTGAATTGTTTGACTGTTGATCAAACAATGTGTCAAAGAACTTTTGAAATCTCATTCAAATAATGACATCATTGTTTTTGCACACCTATCAATCCAAGATGTGTCACAAGAAGTGTCACAATCATCAAAAAAAAAAAATTGTATTGTTTATTGGTCTTTCCTGCACAACTCAAAGTGTAAAATCCAATGGCATCAGTTATTTTCTTGTATTTTTATTTTAAAATAATTTACTTTAAAAACAACACCTGAAGAAGGCCGGAGGATACAGTGTCCGAAATGTTGTTTTTACATATCACATTAAAGATGAGGACAACAGTCCAAGAAACTAAAATAATACACATCAAGCCTCGTAAAAAAAAATTCAGACGAATATTTTCAAAGTTATCGCCAAAAACTGACAAATTGTGATAAATAAAATCATAGTGGATCTTTGAAATTTTTGCAAGATTTTTTATTCTAACCTTTGCTCGGAGAGTCATATGGCTAATTAGCATTCTGATAAAGTTTGCTATACTTTGATAGGAACATTTTTGTCATTTAGTAAAATTTTATATTTCTATGGATATTTTTATTTAAAAAGAAAAAAAAAATTACAAGACTATCAATAATGTCTGAACATCTGAAACTATAAGTATGAAATACGTATTTTTAATTATATAGAATGAGAGAATTTAGCCTTTGTGATTTTTTTTTTTTCCTTATTTTCAGGCTTGTCTTTAAAATAAATGAAAAATATTTAAAAAAAAAAAAAAAAAAAATGTAATTATAAAGCAAAATTTGTTTTTATGCATTAAGGGAGATAATTCTTAACGTTACTCACGTCGACTCAGCTCCATTGGTTATTTAAAAGAAAGGCATATATACTAATAAACACTGTTTTAGAGTGTATTGACACATGGATTTCCTCTCAGTAAAATTAACGGTACTCTTTGCGGAGTTCCATCCCAGCCTCCTGCCTCAAAAACCGCTAGCCGGTGGCTGCTGAAAAAAAAAATCACCAGCTACGATTGAAGTCGCCAAAGTGGTGTCACTTGAAAAAAAAAAAAAAAAAACCAACTTTTTTTTTTTTTTTTTTTTTCAGCAGCCACCGGCTAGCGGTTTTAAGAGGCAGGAGGCCGGTACTGAACTCCGCAAATATACCCAAATTAACATGGAATACTCATTATATTTAAAAGTATTATATTAAAAAAAAAAATTCTAATTATTTTCTATACATTTTTTTACCTGTTATTCTTGTCATGTGAATATTCATTTATGCCAGATCATAGAATCTTAAGCTGTAATCATATTATATATATATATATAAGGGTAAGATAATATGAAAAACACACAGATGTTGTTCAAATAAAGTTATACTTTATTTGAACAACATCCGTGTTTTTCATATATCTTACCCTTATATACTGTCGGATTCATTTCCTTACTTTTTAACTAATATATATATGATTCTCTTCATTTGTTTAATTGCTTGTTTGTTACCTATAGACTCCTTGGCTAATTGGCTAATCTTGAGGAAAATTAGCATGTGAACTCCTTTGGCTTCAAGGGTTATTTTAAAGGTATTAGGGGTGGGGAATGCTGTCCCGCCACTACCCCCAGGAGTGTCTGGAACATTTTGCTTTAGAATTGATCAAGAAGGTCTAATTCATCATAGAAAGCAAATAAAATTGGCATTTTAAGAAGCATCCCTTCTTTCCCCCTTGTGAAGAGGTAACCCCCATGGGGTGGTCCATGGATCTTTTGGGAGTAAAATTAATCAGAAAGGTCTCATTTGTACAGAAAGCAAATAAAATTGTTATCTGAATGTATAAAATAAATTCACCTAGGAAATAATCATGAAAAAGAGAAAAAGAAAAACTAGGACTACCCTGTACTTTAGGATGTACAACACATTTTTAGCAAACTTATAAGAGACATGAAATTTCTCAATTCTATATCATTCCTTAATAAAAATCTAATTATCATACTTGTTGAAATGAAAGACAATATTTTTTTTTCAATTTGTCTATCATCTTTACTTAAAGTTATATTAATGAAAAACTGCTGCCTAAATACATAATACTTGCTAAGTTAGACACTTAATTCATTTATTTGAATTTTGTTTGTAATAATTTTAGGGCTAGATTAGCTTGGTCGGTAGAGCGTCCAATTAGGAATCACAGGGTTCTTGGTTCGATACCGGCCCTCGCCAACTCAGCATATGAGTAACACAGGGATCTGGCAGTTAAAGTGAGCTGATGGTAGGTGTGGCGCTCCACTTCAGATGCTAAAATAATCTCCTTGGTCTAGTGCTTGTGAAAAGGGGATAGACTCCCTCGCTGTGTGGTTCATCCCGACATTGGGCCACCCCGACGACTTTTTTTTTTTTTTTTTTTTTAGAAGTGTGATTTCAAAGTGTTAGTTCAATAGGCCTCCCACCCTGAAAAACGTACATACTTATGAAAATCTTGTAGAATAAATTTTTGTTTTTTAAGATATTATTTTTCTTTATCTCTGGTAACACCAGGTACTTCAGCTAATATATAAATAAGAAAATATCCTCAATTTTGTTTGTATATTTTATTCTGAATAATTTCTTGAAACTGATAATACATTAAATAAATGATGTTAAATTAAAAAGTAATTTGTTTTTCTTTCATTATGTTTTATTTTTAAATTCCAATCTTTTTGATATTTGAACCATTTGTATCATGGGAATATTTTTTTTTTTTTTTTTTTTTTTGTGTATTGATATTATGATTGCTACCAAGTATTATGTTGGGTTGGCCTTAGGGTTCTTGGTGCCATTTAAAAGGTATTGTATTTATCTGATTAGTTTTTAAACCAATAAAAAGAGATATACAGTGGTACCTTATGAGTTTAATCTATTCTGCTTGTAACTCAATTTCCTCATATATCAAATTAATTTTCCCCATTGAAATAATTTAAAATGCTGTTAATCCATTCCAGCCCCCCCCCCTCAACACCATTTTTTTTTTTTTTTTTTTGATTATTTTTTTTTAATAAGAAAAATAGCACTATTGTATAAAACATAATAAAATAAAATTGTAATATGTTTTAATGTTTAGTTTTTTTTAGATATTTTTCTTTGGCATAATAAATGTAGAAACTTAAATTTTGGGGGGGAACATATTAACATAAGCGTATCCTAAGCTCATTCATACTTCAAGTTCTAGATCTCAACACAAAGCAAAAAATCGACTTTGTGACAGGGTAATCTTCAACTTGTTCCTCGTAAATTCCTACTATAAAATAAACTGAACCCTCATTTTATGTTCGTGTTTTTGCAATAAATGTTTTAAATATGTTTGCAATAAATGTTTTTAAATAAAGAAAATATATTCAGTATTGTAAAATAACGGGTGCAAGAAAAATAAAACATTTATTGCAAAAACACGGACATAAAATGAAGGTTCAGTTTATTTTATGGCAGGTATTTACGAGGAAATAGTTAAGGATTACCTGTGACAGCTCGTAAGTCAGAAAACTCGTAAGTTGGGACAATCAGAAGTCAAGGTACAACTTTATAGGAATAAAAAGATTATTACTGTAATCAAGTAAAATAAAACAGTTTTGACATAGCATAATTTTCAGATCATTTTGTAACTCAATTATTTGCCTGACTCCTGGAAATTCCAAGGAATGAAAAAAATCAAGAGGAGCTATTTAAGCAAGAAAAGATGATTTACAATTTTATTACATACTAGCTTAAAATTAAGTTAGCTCCTGTGAAGGGCTCTTGATTAGCTCTTTGGCCCAACAATAACACTTCATTGAGTACATATTAAATTTTATTAAATTTGAACAATATTTTTTCAAACAATTAAGTTTTCATCAAAATCTATTAATAATAGAGATTCGGTCTCTATTTGTCTGTAACTAAAACTATGTCACTGCTTATGTCACAGTCATTTCAGGAATTAAGTAAGTTTATCAATGAGTGTTTTATTTATAGTCAGTATCATTACTACATAAAAATATTAAAATTCTATGAAAAATCATCAAATTTTCACAAAAATTTTGATACTTATTCACCTTTTAAATGAATTTGTTTGTTGTAAATAGTTTTTTCCTAAAATATATTAGGGGGAAATATCTTTTTTTTTTAGGTTCACTTCCCCCTTATTTAATTTTATGAAATCCGCGGACCTTTATCACCATTTCTCCCTGGTCCACTCTAACCCGGAGTGGTAGTACCTGTTAGGGTCCCATCTATGGGTTAAATAGAAAAATGTGTTTATTAAAAAAAAAAAAAAATGCGTATCCAATAAGAATGAATTTATTTAAAAACTTTGTCGGCATTAAATGACCCACTGAGGTTAATATGCCGTAAAACAAAAACCAAACCAAACCTCTGTGTGGATATTGGATGTCATGAGGTGGACTTGACAAGATGGAGACATCATCCACATGATTTACTTCTTACCTCTCCAAAGCTGCAAAAGAGAAGAGGGAATTACCAAGAAAACACTTACGATATTGATTTTCTTTTTTTGTAATATTCGGACTATTATACACATTTTTATTGTTATCTGCACAATGTTTGGGCTGATGTGTTCTCCGGTCTTCTTCAGGTATTTCTTGTCAGACTCTAGAATCTTCTCGAACTCGGGAACCCCCTCCTCGAACTCAGGAACCTTCTTGTCATAATCAGGAGCCTTCACAGAAATTTGAATCTAACCCTTTATTCAATCCATGGGGGTAGACTGTTTTCATTCCACTAACCATAACTAGGTACAAGTGTTGAGCTGTGTTAATTATTCTATGTTACTGTCGCCCTTGACCAAGATTGAACCTGAAGTCTAGAGATACCTGTCACTTAGAATTGTATTAAATCAACGCCTATATCCACTATGCCATGTGTCCAACTAAAGTTTCATGCTGTCACAGAGTGAACACAGAGAATTTCCCCATAGAAACATTTTTACAGCACAAGCAATATGAAGGAACTGTTAAAAAAGCTAAGGTAGACTCTATAACATCCTTTCAGTGGGTCTATATGGAAAATTTTTTAGGAAGCACGTGGTGTAATGGTTAAAGTCATGGGAAATGGACTCGTCGCCCCAAGTTCAAATCCTGGATGTAGTAATTGCATTTCACTTAGCGCTAATACTCTTGGGAAAGGTATGAATCCTACTCTCCCTCTAGCTAGAAGGGCAGACTGGGCTCTTTAACTTTGGTTAGGCAACCAGTCTAGGAGAGGGAAAATTCTGAATTCAAACCTGTTGAACTCCGCTTAAGAAATTGACTTTATGTCACATCTTGCTCGTGCAGATGGGTTGGTAAATATATATATGGAAAAATTTTAAGGATCTGACAAATAAAAAAATATAAACAATATCAAAGTATGAGGTGTGAATGATTGAATAAATCCGACAAAATGTGGTTGAGAAATAGAGGAAAATGTGGATATAACAACACAAACAACTAAATTCAATTGATATTTCACCTCATTATTAGCTGAAGCTTTTTCAACTGAATGACCCCATAAAATAAAAATACCATTCCCCACATACCAAGCCCACCCAACTTTCTTTCTCATTCCTCTATACTACACACCAAAACCCCTCCCCTTTTTCTCTCCTTCCTTACCCATTTACCTTTTCACTATAAAAGCAGAATGTACAAGCATTTAAATCAATAAATTTTGAAAAAGCTTCAGCCAATAATGAGGTGAGATATCAATTGAATTTAGTTTTGTTGTTATATCCAAATTTTCCTCTTTTCTCAACCAATATCAAAGTATATAAAAATAAGTTAATATACTGAAAATTACTGAATGAAACGAACTGCACAGAAATACAAACCATGAATAAGTATTTGAATATATTAAGAACTCAAAACAGAAAAAAAACTTTCATCAAAATGACTTGATTCGGCATTAAATGAGCCGAAAAGGATTGATATGCTGTAAAAAAACAAAACAACCAAACAACCGAGAACATTTTTTAAGGGCAGATAACTCAGTAAGGTTTTTATTTTTATTTACTAAATTCCGGATATAATGGAATAATGGATATTGGTATGAAAAATGGAAATGTCAAACCAAGTTCAAATTCTGTCTAATGCTGTGTTGTATTCACATTGCTCTTGAGAAAGGCATGAATCCACCTCCCTTGCGAAGGATAAAATAACAGAACAGTCTAAGCAAAAAAAAGGGCAACCAGTCAAGGAGAAAGACAATTTTGAATTCAAAACATTGGTGCATAAATGCGTCCTGGCCACCTGCCCTAAAAAACGCTAAACAGTGCCGAATGAAAATCCGACCCTAGCTAATTATGAATAATGTACTGATTGTTTTTATTTTTGAAACTCGGTCATATTTATTCAAAAATTTGTGACTTGTTTTGAATTAAAATAAAATGGAAATACCAAAAAAAAAAAAAAGGAGATATTTTAAAGGTGGAGGGTAAAATATTTACATTTACTTGTTGATAAAAAAAAACTGGGGGTGGCTTACTTTTAACACCTTCAAAGCACTAAAGAGAAGGGGTAAAATATTTACATTTACTTGTCGACAAAATATCGCTTTTATATCGCATTAACTTTTCAGGAAAAACACCTTCAAACAGCTAGGGAGTTCATAAGTAGCACGGGTCAGATTTTCAGCAGGCACCGCTTAGCGTTTTTTAGGGCAGGAGGCCAGGACACATTTATGTGATATGCACCAATACATCTGCCAACATGTCAATGGTCAGCGCAGTATGGTAAGGCCCATTACTCACAATGTCTTATAGAGGAAGCCCTGAGAAATAGAATAAAATAGAATAGGATGAGATATATGGATCCGTATTTTGGTTTATATCCAGATAGTACTATAATATTTTCAAACAACTTAAAACATATATTTCATTTCGACCGGGGGTCCGGTAAGCTTCGGCCGCTGGACCGGTTATGTTGTAATAATAGCGTCGATGCCAGGGGGCCATCCCCCCAGGCAACACCAGGGTTTATTGCCTGGTGCCTGAGGCGCCACCCTTGAGGGGGAATGCCGACAGGATACACGCAATATTTCACCTGCCATCCCATGAACTTCGGTAATAGGGCCTTTGTGCCTGACCTGGTATGAGTGGGGTACTTGGAAAATAAAATCTCTGAAATCTTAAAATTTGATACAGCAGCAACTATAAATAAATATTCTTAACATTTACAAATATTTTTCTCTGTACTCTGAAAATTCAGGTCAGGGCCAGGTTAGCTCAGTCGGTAGAGCGTTTGGCTAGAAACCACAAGGAGTTGATGGTAGGTGTGGCGCTCCACCTCAGATGTAAAAACAATCTCCTTGGTCTAGTGCTAGTGAAAAGGGGATAGACTCTCTCGTTGATTGGCTGATACCGACTTTAGGCCACCCCGACGACTTTACTTACATTTAAGCAACTACCAAATACATTTTTTCTAAACAAGGGGAATAACTTCTTAAATCGATTTTAGAATGTGATTTCTGTTTCTATATGCATCACTCAGATTAAGGATTGTGTATTCTTTTAATCGACCAATTTCACCTGGAAATATTTTTTATAAAAGAATTTTGAAGAAGTGATGAAGTATAAGGAAAAAAGATATTAAATTTATCAAGGGAGGTAATACAGTAAACCTTATTTTTAGAATATTTTTAAAATTTAAAAGGCTAGTTTATAAGGTATCAGCAGTAGAGTAATAATTAACAAAATAGTATTATTGATATTATTACACATTGTCTGATCCATTATTGTGGCTCTAAATCTGGCAAAACTCAGTATTTTCGTCTTTTAAAGACCTTAACGTAAAATTTATTATATGTCTAAATCCAAATACTATTTATGATTCCACTATATCATCATCAATAATAATAATAATAAAAATAATAATATACTAGCAAAAATATGTGCCCTCTGAGCAGAAGTATTTAAGTTTTAATATAATCAAATACCATATTGAATTAGAAAGACTAATAAGATTAAATAAGAACACAAAAAAGATGGTAATTTTCACCTTTAGTTGTTAAAATTCCCAGCATAAAATTGTGCGTGCACATTATCTGAAATTAACTTAATTGTTATTAAGAACACATTTTATGATATTTTTGTGTTAAAGCATGCAGTTGTATTGTTTTCGAAACGATTCTAAGATTTGTATATTTTGCACGGACACATTCAAAATGGCTACCGTCTTGTTTCAAATTGAAAGTCAGTTGGCTAAATTCCTAGCATAAAATTATCTGAAATGAACTTAATTGTTATTAAGAACATTTTATGATATTTTTGTGTTAAAGCATGCAGTTGTATTGTTTTCGAAAAAGTTTCTAAGATTTGTATATTTTGCACGGAGACTTTTAAAATAGCTACTGGCTTAGTTCAAAGTGAAAGTCAAAGGAGGTTACTCTAATTGCCTTATTTGCTAGGAATTTTAACATCTAAAGGTGAAAATAACCAAAAAGATTACACTTATTTTTTACTTTATTCTAATTGATTTCAGTATAAAATTATACATAGGATTGCTTTTAATACATTTGAGAATAAAGCAATAATATCAGAAATCAATAACAGTAATTATTTATTAAACAAGGTTTGTTGAAACTGGTATACAAATTATTCACACTTACTATGTAAACATTTATTTCTTAGTGATATATAACACATATTGCAGGATTTTAAACACACTAATAATATGGGCTGTTTTGAGGCAAATCTATCTCAGCTAGATCTTAATAGAAACATTGATGATAAATAAAATGTTAATTAATAGTAAATAATGATCATCTAATAGCCATTGAGAATATAACAGAAATAACTATGGGAATTGTGACGTTGGTGGTGATGTAGTTTTGGTTACAGACAGACAGACATGTAATCTCCATTATAATAAGTTATATATCGGTCATCGCACGACATCCAGAATCCATACAGAGCTGATTAATGCAGGTTTTTGCTGGTCAACCTACACTGGTGTGTCCATGTGTAGGTGTCCACTGAAGAACATCACTTATGAGTTCATCCCCTACTTCTCCAGCAGTGGCCAGCATGTCTTATTTGACTTGGTTGGATGGTTTGTGTGATAGAAGACAAGTGACAGTGACCATACGGTTAAATCCTACTTAACGGACATAAATTCCACCATCGTATGTCACCCCCATCAAAAGAAAAAAAATACTAAAAATCAAGGAATTAACCGAATTTAATGAAATTTTCAATGTTGATATATTAATAAAGAAACAATATAATGCACCAGTTATTTTATTTGAAAACTCTTACATTTTTTCATGTCAGTTAACTTTGAACTATGTATCTTTGAGGCGTAACACAGATTCACAAACATACGTGGTTCAAAGTTAATTGACCTAAAGAAATGTACAAGCTTTTAAATAAAATAACTGGTGAATTATATCTTTTATTCATTAATTTATCAACACTGAAAATTTCATTAAATTCGGTCAATTCCTTGATTTTTAGTTTTTTTTCATTCTTTTTTTCTTTCAGCGGGGTGACATACGATAGTGGAATTTATGTCCGTTAAGTAGGATTTAACCAACCATACAGCTGATTTTTTGTGGAGTGCTGCTTCCAAGATTTGTTCAAGACAGCATGCAGCATTCTTGTGTAGTTCCCATTTAGCTTTTTCTCAAAGCATTTCATAAGAGTCCAAGTGGTGCAACCATACAGTAGCACTGATACAGCTACATCTTGGGAGAATTTTTGCTTCCTTTTATCAGAGAGATCAGATTTCCATACGATAGTAGATCATGTTCCTGACATTAGTATATTATTCTATGTACTACACATGAGACTTTGATGAGTTGTGGTGCACCTGAGCACTGTATGCAATAAATTTCATTATCTATACATATATAAAGGGCAGTTGTGTGTATATGTATGTCCAGAGGAAACTTCGAAAATAAAACAATTAACGACAAAGTAAATATATATACACATTAAATATCACCAGGGCTTGGTTTTTGAGAAAAAATAATAGAGATTTGATTTATATTCATGAAAATAATTAAAAAATAAAATTTAAATGATAACAGCATGGATTTTTTTTTGCATTTAATATTTTAAATAGTAAAGTTTTTTTGCTGAGTGGCTGGATCAATGCAAGGTCTATTTTTTACATAGGGATTTTAATTAAGCATTCTACAAGGATCCAACTCATAATTCAGTAATAATGGATCTACAGGACTAACTTAAAAAAACAAACCCTCTACCCAGGCGACACCGGGTAGCCGCTTCTAGTACATATATAAAGGGCAGTTGTGTGTATATGTATGTCCGGAGGAAACTTTGAAAATAAAACAATTAACGACAAACAAATATATATACACATTAAATATCACCAGGGCTTGGTTTTTGAACAAAAATAATAGAGATTTGATTTATATTTGTGAAGATAATTAAAAAATAAAATTTAAATTATAACAGCATGGATTTTTTTTTCATTTAATATTTTAGATAGTAGACATTAACATTTCTTTTCAAAGTAGCTGGATCAATGCAAGGTCTATTTTTTTACATAGGGATTTAAATGGGGCATCCCACAAGGATGCAACTCATGATTCAGTAATAATGGATCTGTGAGAATAAGTTTAAAAAATCCCCCTCTACCCAGGCGACGCTGGGTAGCCCCTGCTAGTTTATAATAAAAACGACTTTATAAATGATGAAGTGGCTTTGATCACTGATAGTTATTCAATATTCTCAAAACTAGAATATCACCTTATAAAGCAAATTTATAATTGATATATAGGTATGAATAAACATCTACAGAGGTGTTTGTAGCATAATGATTATCATCATAGGAACTGGACTTGGCTATGTATTCTCCCTTCAGCTATATGTAAATAGTATGGCAGACTGTGCTCTTTAACCTTGGTATGGCAACCAGTCTAGTACAAGGAAAGCTCTGAATTCAAACCAGTTGTAGACCTGGAGAGGGATGGGCTCTGCCAGGCTATACCTGTCCAAGACACACTACATGAGTAGTATCCCCTTGATGAAACCAGATAATAGGATCAGTGAGTGATACTTAAATTAAGAATATAATAAACTGGGGGTGATTTTCTATGCTGGAGTGGTAGTACCTTTTAGGGTCCCATCTATGGGTTAAATAGAAAAATGTATTTATTAAAAAAATTGAGTATCCATTAAAAATGAATTTATTTCAAAACTTTATCGGCATTAAATGACCCACTGTGGTTGATATGCCGTAAAACAAACCAAACCAAACCAAACTATGCTGCAAAATATTATAAGACTATTAGAATTCTAATTAAAGTCACCTCACCATGGAGCAATGGTTAGCAAGCAAGCTACACTGAACATTACTTTTGTAGGGAGTTCTTTTCTTAAAGTAACATGAGGCTTATTCATTCATTTATATAAGCAAAAAAAAAATTTTTTTTAAATGCCCTCTGGCTGGTGAAAATTATATTTTTGAAAGATATTGCCTGAGGGGAGTGAGAAAATCAAATAGATAAAATAAAACGTTTAATATTATTTTAGAATTAATTTCTTACTTAAAAAGCATCATATTCACTCCACTCCATTGAGATATTTGTTTTGTTTTATGACAGTAGGGACCACCAAAACATTTCTAAAAAATTCTGATTTAATTATTCAGAATCTTATCTTTAGAAAAAAATTTTTTAAATCGTACGAGTAAAATATATTTTGCTCAGATTTTATAAAATTAAATAAGTAAAAAAAAATATTTCCTTTAATATATTTTAGGAAAAAACTATTTTAAACATAAATTCATCTAAAGGTCAATAAGTATCAAAATTTTTGTGAGAATTTGACAATTAATTGATTTTTCATAGAATTTTGATATTTTTATGTAGTAACGATACTGACTATAAATTAAATACTCATTGATAAACTTACTTAATTCATGAAATGACTGTGATGTAAGCAGTGACATAGTTTTGGTTACAGACAAATAGAGACCTAATCTCTATTACTGATAGATGTCAGATTTTCTAAACACATATAAAGCTTTTTGCTAGGTATGAACAAAAAGGAGACAGACATTCTTTTTGGTATAAACTTTAACAACCTATAGTTAAAACATAAATTAAAAGAGTAAAAATGTTGGGTTATTTCCTATAAGTCCAACATAAACAAAGAGGAACCACTCTTGACTGATAAATCATTTATTTATTTTCCTATTAAACTAACCCTAACCCTAAACCCTAACCCTAGCCCCGTCTTCTTTTTCCTAGTAGATCAATAAATAAATAATTTATCAGTCAAGAGTGGTTCCCCTTTGTTTATGTTGGTGTTATAGGAAATAACCAAATGTTGTTCTTAAGTTTTTTTTTCTTTTTTGAGAGTTTTTTTCACACCTCCAAAACTGGAACCTCACCATCAGATAGAGTTTAACGTCATTCCTTTGCTTACAATAAGAGCAATAGGGTTGGGCAATCATATAGATGCTAGGGCTTGACGTGACCAGCCGATTGATCGGAGGGGGCCTCTCCGACCGCCTGTCTAGCCTAAGTAAGGTTCTAAGTGGAGAGTTGCAGGTCATGGACTGCTCATCCACTAAGACTCTGTCCTTAAGCATCACAGGCTGCCACCCACGGCCAACAGGTGGCCCCATTTGGGGGAATCTTACCTCTCTGCAGAGGTGCAGTCGGTGCATTCTAACACCCCAGCGGACTGTTGGTTGAATATGATTGCCTTGTATAGAATAAATGCAGGAACAATTCACAATGAAGTAATCACAAGAATATTTTTTTTTCCTGGGCAAACTAAACAGAATAGAAGAAAAATGTGCTTCCATCAACTGTAAATTTAAATGTAAAAGGGGAAATATTATGAATTTTATATATATTATATTATATTATATTATATTATTACATATACATTATATAAATTACATTATATTATATTATATTATTATATATATTATATTATATATAAAATTTCATAACTGTAAAAGGGGAATAGTATATTTGATCTATAATAGTATAGTGTATAGAATAAATGCAGGAACAATTCACGATGATGTTATCACAAGAATTTTTTTTTTCCAGGGCAAACTAAACAGAATAGAAGAAAAATGTGCTTCCATCCATTATAACTGAAACTAGCTTGTTAATTGGTCAGTTTTTGCATTGCGTTTACATTACTTCAGCAATTCATAGACTGATGCAAATTTATACGGCCTGAACTTTCAGAAGTATGGAGATCACAAGTTGTTGGATTATTTTGAGGTACAAGGTGTGCTGAAAACCACAACTTAAATAGTAAATAAAATACATGTTTGGCTACTGTTTTGGAACAGTCTATAAATATGACTGTTCCAAAACAGTAGTCAAACATGTATTTTATTTACTATTTAAAGGTGTTGATAAATTATCCTAAAATGACTTACTGGAAGGGCAGACCAACAGACAAGGATTATACAACTCTCTACATCAAGACAGGATGAACTCTGATACAATTCCTACTTTAAGGACGGATCAGTGGACAAGGATTAAAACTGATATTACATCTTTTTACTTCAAGAAAGGATCAAACTTTATGCCACAAAGGATCTCCACTGTAAAACTGCTTTTAACTACAGTGCTAAAATGGCCACACAAATCGTATCGCTAGCATATTATTTTCTTTTCAGAGTTGCTGGATTAACGCTAGGTCTTCTTTTTACATAAGGATTTTAATGGGACATACTGCGAGGATCTAATTTGTGATTCAGTAATAATGGATCTGCAAGACTAAATTTTTTGCTACCCCCTACCCAGGCGATGCCGAGTAGCCACTTCTAGTAATATATATATCCCAAACAGGTAAACTGTACACAATGCTCCAAAGAGCAGCCAAGTAATGTTTGATAATAAAAGGGTAATGAAATAATAATAAAATAATGAAATTTATTGCGTCCTGTGCTCAGATGCACCACAACTCATCAAAGTCTCATGTATAATACATAGAATAATGTACTAATGTCAGGAATATGAATAGCATACAGTAATAATATACATGTATGTGTGTGTGTGTGCATATGTGTATGGAGAGGGGATATCAGGTATAGTTTTGTCGAATTACAGGAAGCATAGAGGTTTTGAAAGATGCAGTGTTTCAGCAGCCAACAATAGATGCAGGCAATTTATACTATCCCTCAGCAACTCTGAGCGTGAAAAAATGTTAGGTTTATTCCATTTATGCTTGAAGGGTCTTTTGCTAAGGTGGAGCGGCAAACATACTGCCAGCTCCCAGATGTTTTACTGCACAGATTAGATTACCCCAGCTGTACTTACAAACAAAATAACATAGCATATATATATATATCCCAAACAGGTAAACTGTACACAATGCTCCAAAGTGCAACCAAGTAATTTTTAGTAATAAAAGAGTAATGTAAAGCGGTTATTTCCTATAAGTCCAAACATAAACAAAGGGAAAACCACTCTTGACTGATAAACTATTTATTTATTTTCCCATTAAACTAACCCTAACCCTAAACCATAACCATAACCCCTAACCCTAACTCTAACCCTAACCCCGTCTTCTTTTTTCCTAGTAGATCAATAAATAAATAATAATTTATCAGTCAAGAGTGGTTTCCCTTTGTTTATATAATAATAATAATAATGAAACGTATTGTGTACAGTGCTCAGGTGCACCACAACTCATCAAAGTCTCATGTCTAGTTCACAGAATAATGTATTAGTGTCAGGAACATGAACAGTTTACAGTGATAATATACATGTATGTGTGCACATGTGTGCATGTGTGTGGAGTGGGGTATCAGGTATCGTGTTCACGGACTACAGGAAGCATGGAGGCTTTTGAAAGATGCAGTGTTTCGGCATCCTACAACAGACGCAGGCAGCTTATTCCATGCCTCGGCAATTCTGAGCGTGAAAAAATGTTTCCGAAAGTCATGTGAGCAATGCTGTTTTCTGACTTTGTAGGCATGTACACGTGTGTTTATGTTAGACCTATAACCTGTAAAGCATGGAGGCTTTGAAAGATGCAGTGTTTCGGCAGCCTACAATGGACACAGGCAGCTTATTCCATGCCTCGGCAATTCTGAGCGTGAAAAAATGACTTATAGGAAAAAGACTTATAGGAAATAACCTGTAAGATTTATCCCATTTATGTTTGAAGGGTCTTCATTGCCAACCATGTGGCAGTAGGATCTATCTTGTTAGAGAGAGATAGAGAATGGGTGTTTTCCCTCCCAAATATCCATAACCAAAAAGTGGAATTAGAAAAGGGTCTTGTCTCTGATGAGAAAGTGATGTCCTCAAAGATCAAAGAAGACACACCCTCCAAACCAAGATAAAGATAACTCCTTGTTACCTTACACTCAAATGAGAGAAATGATTTAATGAGTTCCAGTATCTCTTCAATTGATGTAGTAATGATAATTGAGTTATCTGTAAATAAGAGGTCATGAAATGATGTTTTTTTGATAAAGGCTTTAACTTGGATTGTTAAAGAGACCACCCTATTATATGGAATTTGGAATTCTACCCTACATCAACAAGATTACGAAAGACCATGATGGTGCTAATGAAATATTTTCATTAAAAAAGAAAGAAAAAAAAGAGCTAAAAGAATTGGGGCCATGAGAACACAAACTCTGTTTTGGAAATGACTGAAAATTTTGCCATTAGATTCTGTGGGCTCAAAAT
>CM042137.1:73104691-73312230 GCA_023376005.1 Doryteuthis pealeii | reverse complement strand
GATCTGCTGTGTGGTTCATCCCCGACATTGGGCCACCCCGACGACTTTTTTTTTTTTTTTAGAAGTGTGATTTCAAAGTGTTAGTTCAATGGCCTCACCCTGAAAAACGTACATACTTATGAAATCTGTAGAATAAATTTTTGTTTTAAGATATTATTTTTCTTATCTCTGGTAACACCAGGTACTTCAGCTAATATATAAATAAGAAAATATCCTCAATTTTGTTGTATATTTTATTCTGAATAATTTCTTGAAACTGATAATACATTAAATAAATGATGTTAAATTAAAAGTAATTTGTTTTCTTTCATTATGTTTTATTTTTAAATTCCAATCTTTTTGATATTTGAACCATTTGTATCATGGAATATTTTTTTTTTTTTTTTTTTTTTTTTGGTGTATTGATATTATGATTGCTACCAATATTATGTTGGGTTGGCCTTAGGGTTCTTGGCGCCATTTAAAAGGTATTGTATTTATCTGATTATTTTTTATACCAATAAAAAGAGATTACAGTGGTACCTTGACCTATGAGTTTAATCTATTCTGTTTGTAACTCAATTTCCTCATATATCAAATTAATTTTCCCCATTGAAATAATTTAAAATGCTGTTAATCCATTCCAGCTTCCCCCACCTCAACAGTCTAATTTCTTGATTCATTTTTTTTTTAATAAGAAAAATAGCACTATTGTATAAAAACAATAAAATAAAATGTAATGAATTGTGTGCTGTAATATGTTTTAATGTTTAGTTTTTTATAGATATTTTTCTTGGCATAATAAATGTGGAAACTTTAACTTTTTGGGGGGGGGGGAATATTAACATAAGCGTATCCTAAGCTCATTCATACTTCAAGTTCTAGATCTCAACACAAAACAAAAAATTGACTTTGTGACAGGGTAATCTTCAACTTGTTCCTCGTAAATTCCTAAAATAAACTGAACCCTCATTTTATGTTCGTGTTTTTGCAATAAATCTTTTAAATATGTTTGCAATAAATGTTTTTAAATAAAGAAAATATATTCAGTATTGTAAAATAACGGGTGCAAGAAAAATAAAACATTTATTGCAAAAACACGGACATAAAATGAAGGTTCAGTTTATTTTATGGCAGGTATTTACGAGGAAATAGTTAAGGATTACCTGTGACAGCTCGTAAGTCAGAAAACTCGTAAGTTGGGACAATCAGAAGTCAAGGTACAACTTTATAGATAAAAAGCTTATTACTGTAATCAAGTAAAATAAAACAGTTTTGACATAGCATAATTTTCAGATCATTTTGTACTCAATTATTTGCCTGACTCCTGGAAATTCCAAGGAATGAAAAAAATCAAGAGGAAGCTATTTAAGCAAGAAAAGATGATTTACAATTTTATTACATACTAGCTTAAAATTAAGTTAGCTCCTGTGAAGGGCTCTTGATTAGCTCTTTGGCCCAACAATAACACTTCATTGAGTACATATTAAATTTTATTAAACTTGAACAATATTTTTTCAAACAATTAAGTTTTCATCAAAATCTATTAATAATAGAGATTCAGTCTCTATTTGTCTGTAACTGAAACTATGTCACTGCTTATGTCACAGTCATTTCAGGAATTAAGTAAGTTTATCAATGAGTGTTTTATTTATAGTCAGTATCATTATTACATAAAAATATTAAAATTCTATGAAAAATCATCAAATTTTCACAAAAATTTTGATACTTATTCACCTTTTAAATGAATTTGTTTGTAAATAGTTTTTTCATAAAATATATTAGGGGAAATATTTTTTTTTTTTTTAGGTTCACTCCCCCCTTATTTAATTTTATGAAATCTGCACACCTGTATCACCATTTCTCCCTGGTCCACTCTAACCTGGAGTTAGGGTCCCATCTATGGGTTAAATAGAAAAATGTGTTTATCAAAAAAATTGAGTATCCATTAATTAATTTATTTCAAAACTTTATCGGCATTAAATTGACCCACTGAGCTTGATATGCGTAAACAAACAAACCAAACATTGCATCCAGTCTTTAGGATACAACAACAAAAACCTGAAAAAGACTGAAAAATATATCAGCTGAATAACTTAAAAAAAAAAAAAAGATTAAGAAAGTATGAAAATCTTTTAGGAAACAATTGGAGATGTGTATATAGCTTAAAAGTACCTGTTAGGGTCCCATCTATGGGTTAAATAGAAAAATGTGTTTATCAAAAAAAAAAAAATGCGTATCCAATAAGAATGAATTTATTTAAAAACTTTGTCAGCATTAAATGACCCACTGAGGTTAATATGCCGTAAAACAAAAACCAAACCAAACCTCTGTGTGGATATTGGATGTCATGAGGTGGACTTGACAAGATGGAGACATCATCCACATGATTTACTTCTTACCTCTCCAAAGCTGCAAAAGAGAAGAGGGAATTACCAGAAAACATTTACCATATTGATTTTTTTTTTTTTTGTAATATTCGGACTATTATCCACATCTTTTATTGTTATCTGCACAACGTTTGGGCTGATGTGCTCTCCGGTCTTCTTCAGGTATTTCTTGTCAGACTCTAGAACCTTCTCGAACTCGGGAATCCCCTCCTCGAACTTGGAAACCTTCTCTTTGAACTCAGGAACCTTCTTGTCATAATCAGAAGCCTTCACAGAAATTTGAATCTAACCCTTTATTCAATCCATGGGGGTAGACTGTTTTCATTCCACTAACCATAACTGGGTACAAATGTTGAGCTGTGTTAATTATTCTATGTTACTGTCGCCCTTGACCAAGATTGAACCTGAAGTCTAGTATTAAATCAATGTATCATGTATTAAATCAATGCCTATATCCACTATGCCATGTGTCCAACTAAAGTTTCATAAGGTTAGGTGCTGTCACAGAGTGAACACAAGAGAATTTCCCCATAGAAACATTTTTACAGCACAAGCAATATGAAGGAACTGTTAAAAAAAACTAAAGTAGATTCTATAATATCCTTTCAGTGGGTCTATATGGAAAAATTTTTAGGAAGCACGTGGTGTAATGGTTAAAGTCATGGGAAATGGACTCGTCACCCCAAGTTCAAATCCTGGATGTAGTAATTGCATTTCACTTATCACTAATACCCTTGGGAAAGGTATGAATCCTACTCTCCCTCTAACTATGAATAAATAGTAGGGCAGACTGGGCTCTTTAACCTTGGTTAGGCAACCGGTCTAGGAGAGGGAAAACTCTGAATTCAAACTTGTTGAACTCCGCTTAAGAAATTGACCTTATGTCCCATTCTGCTCGTGCGGAGGGGTTGGTAAATATATGGAAAAATTTTTAAGATCTGACAAATAAAAAAATATAAACAATATCAAAGTATGAGGTGTGAAGGATTGAATAAATCCGACAAAATGTGGTTGAGAAATAGAGGAAAATGTGGATATAACAACACAAACAACTAAATTCAATTGATATTTCACCTCATTATTAGCTGAAGCTTTTTCAACTGACTGACCCCATAAAATAAAAATACCATTCCCCACATACCAAGCCCACCCGACTTTCTTTCTCATTCCTCTATACTACACACCAAAACCCCTCCCCCTTTTCTCTCCTCCCTTACCCATTTACCTTTTCACTATAAAAGCAGAATGTACAAGCATTTAAATCAATAAATTTTGAAAAAGCTTCAGCCAATAATGAGGTGAGATATCAATTGAATTTAGTTTTGTTGTTATATCCAAATTTTCCTCTTTTCTCAACCAATATCAAAGTATATAAAAATAAGTTAATATACTGAAAATTACTGAATGAAACGAACTGCACAGAAATACAAACCATGAATAAGTATTTGAATATATTAAGAACTCAAAACAGAAAAAAAACTTTCATCAAAATGACTTGATTCGGCATTAAATGAGCCGAAAAGGATTGATATGCTCTAAAAAAACAAAACAACCTAACAACCGAGAACATTTTTTAAGGGCAGATAACTCAGTAAGGTTTTTCTTTTTATTTACTAAGTTCCGGATATAATGGAATAATGGATATTGGTATGAAAAATGGAAATGTCAAACCAAGTTCAAATTCTGTCTAATGCTGTGTTGTATTCACATTGCTCTTGAGAAAGGCATGAATCCACCTCCCTTGCTAAGGATAAAATAACAGAACAGTCTAAGCAAAAAAAAGGGCAACCAGTCAAGGAGAAAGACAATTTTGAATTCAAAACATTGGTGCATAAATGCGTCCTGGCCACCTGCCCTAAAAAACGCTAAACAGTGCCGAATGAAAATCCGACCCTTGCTAATTATGAATAATGTACTGATTGTTTTTATTTTTGAAACTCGGTCATATTAATTCAAAAATTTGTGACTTGTTTTGAATTAAAATAAAATGGAAATACCAAAAAAAAAAAGGAGATATTTTAAAGGTGGGGGGTAAAATATTTACATTTACATGTCAATAAAAAAAATGGGGGTGGCTTACTTTTAACACCTTCAAAGCACTAAAAAAAGTTATTTGTCGATAAAAACGCCTTCAAACTGCTAAAAAAATATTCTAAAGAGAAGGGGTAAAATATTTACATTTACTTGTCGACAAAATATCGCTTTTATATCGCATTAACTTTTCAGGAAAAACACCTTCAAACAGCTAGGGAGTTCATAAGTAGCACGGGTCGGATTTTCAGCTGGCACTGCTTAGCGTTTTTTTAGGGCAGGAGGCCAGGACACATTTATGCGATATGCACCAATACATCTGCCAACATGTCAATGGTCAGCGCGGTATGGTAAGGCCCATTACTCACAATGTCTTATAGAGGAAGCCCTGAGAAATAGAATAAAATAGAATAGGATGAGATATATGGATCCGTATTTTGGTTTATATCCGGATAGTACTATAATATTTTCAAACAACTTAAAACATATATTTCATTTCGACCGGGGGTCCGGTAAGCTTCGGCCGCTGGACTGGTTATGTTGTAATAATAGCGTCGATGCCAGGGGGCCATCCCCCCAGGCAACACCTGCCCCCTCGATTTAAAGGGGCAGGGCTGGGTTTATTGCCTGGTGCCTGAGGCGCCCCCCTTGAGGGGGAATGCCGACAGGATACACGCAATATTTCACCTGCCATCCCATGAACTTTGGTTTGTGGGTGGATCCCACGCTAATAGGGCCTTTGTGCCTGACCTGGTACGAGTGGGGTACTTGGAAAATAAAATCTCTGAAATCTCAAAATTTGATACAGCAGCAACTATAAATAAATATTCTTAACTTTTACAAATATTTTTCTCTGTACTCTGAAAATTCAGGTCAGGGCCAGGTTAGCTCAGTCAGTAGAGCGTTTGGCTAGAAACCACAAGGAGTTGATGGTAGGTGTGGCGCTCCACCTCAGATGTAAAAACAATCTCCTTGGTCTAGTGCTAGTGAAAAGGGGATAGACTCTCTCGTTGATTGGCTGATACCGACTTTAGGCCACCCCGACGACTTTACTTACATTTAGGCAACTGCCAAATACATTTTTTCTAAACAAGGGGAATAACTTCTTAAATCGATTTTAGAATGTGATTTCTGTTTCTATATGCATCACTCAGATTAAGGATTGTGTATTCTTTTAATCGACCAATTTCACCTGAAAATATTTTTTATAAAAGAATTTTGAAGAAGTGATGAAGTATAAGGAAAAAAGATATCAAATTTATCAAGGGAGGTAATACAGTAAACCTTATTTTTAGAATATTTTTAAAATTTAAAAGGCTAGTTTATAAGGTTATCAGCAGTAGAGTAATAATTAACAAAATAGTATTATTGATATTATTACACATTGTCTGATCCATTATTGTGGCTCTAAATCTGGCAAAACTCAGTATTTTCGTCTTTTAAAGACCTTAACGTAAAATTTATTATATGTCTAAATCCAAATACTATTTATGATTCCACTATATCATCATCAATAATAATAATAATAAAAATAATAATATACTAGCAAAAATATGTGCCCTCTGAGCAGAAGTATTTAAGTTTTAATATAATCAAATACCATATTGAATTAGAAAGACTAATAAGATTAAATAAGAACACAAAAAAGATGGTAATTTTCACCTTTAGTTGTTAAAATTCCCAGCATAAAATTGTGCGTGCGCATTATCTGAAATTAACTTAATTGTTATTAAGAACACATTTTATGATATTTTTGTGTTAAAGCATGCAGTTGTATTGTTTTCGAAACGATTCTAAGATTTGTATATTTTGCACGGACACATTCAAAATGGCTACCGTCTTGTTTCAAATTGAAAGTCAGTTGGCTAAATTCCTAGCATAAAATTATCTCAAATGAACTTAATTGTTATTAAGAACATTTTATGATATTTTTGTGTTAAAGCATGCAGTTGTATTGTATATTTTGCACGGAGACCTTCAAAATAGCTACCGGCTTAGTTCAAAGTGAAAGTCAAGGGAGGTTACCCTAATTGCCTTATTTGCTAGGAATTTTAACAACTAAAGGTGAAAATTACCAAAAAGATTACACTTATTTTTACTTTATTCTAATTGATTTCAGTATAAAATTATATATAGGATTGCTTTTAATACATTTGAGAATAAAGCAATAATATCAGAAATCAATAACAGTAATTATTTATTAAACAAGGTTTGTTGAAACTGGTATACAAATTATTCACACTTACTATGTAAACATTTATTTCTTAGCGATATAAAATAAAAAAATTAAAAAATAATAATGAAATTTATTGTGCACAGTGCTCAGGTGCACCACAACTCATCAAAGTATCATGTCAAGTACACAGAATAATGTATTAGTGTCAGGAACTTGAACAGTTTACAGTAGTAATATACATATATGTGTGCACGTGTGTGCATATGTATGTGAAGAGTGGCATCAGGTATAGTGTAGGTGGACTACAGGAAGCATGGAGGCTTTGAAAGACTTAGTGCTTTGGCAGCCTATAACAAATGCAGGCAGTTTATTCCATGTCTCCGCAACTCTGAGCGTGAAAAAATGTTTCCAAAAGTCACGTGAGCAGTGCTGTTTTCTGACTTTGTAGGCAGAAAGATGGAGATCAAAAAGGTGCTCAAGGTTGCTGTTGTTAAGATGATTAATGACCTTATGAGCGTTTATAATACATATTGCAGGATTTTAAACACACTAATAATATGGGCTGTTTTGAGGCAAATCTATCTCAGATAGATCTTAATAGAAACATTGATGATAAATAAAATGCTAATTAATAGTAAATAATGATTATCTAATAGCCATTGAGAATATAACAGAAATAACTATGGGAATTTTGACGTTGGTGGTGATGTAGTTTTGGTTACAGACAGACAGACATGTAATCTCCATTATAATAAGCTATATATCGGTCATCGCACAGCATCCAGAATCCATACAGAGCTGATTAATGCAGGTTTTTGCTGGTCAACCTACACTGGTGTGTCCATGTGTAGGTGTCCACTGAAGAACATCACTTATGAGTTCATCCCCTACTTCTCCAGCAGTGGCCAGCATGTCTTATTTGACTTGATTGGATGGTTTGCGTGATAGAAGACAAGTGACAGTGACCATATGGTTAAATCCTACTTAACGGACATAAATTCCACCATCGTATGTCACCCCCAACAAAAGAAAAAAAAAATTAAAAATCAAGGAATTAACCGAATTTAATGAAATTTTCAATGTTGATATATTAATAAAGAAACAATATAATGCACCAGTTATTTTATTTGAAAACTCTTACATTTTTTCAGGCCAGTTAACTTTGAACCCCGTATCTTTGAGGCGTAACACAGATTCACAAACATACGTGGTTCAAAGTTAATTGACCTGACGAAATGTACAAGCTTTTAAATAAAATAACTGGTGAATTAGATCTTTTATTCATTAATTTATCAACACTGAAAATTTCATTAAATTCGGTCAATTCCTTGATTTTTAGGGTTTTTTTTCTTTCTTTTGGCGGAGTGACATACGATAGTGGAATCTATGTCCGTTAAGTAGGATTTAACCGACCATACAGCTGCTTTTTTGTGGAGTGCTGCTTCCAAGATTTGTTCAAGACAATACGCAGCATTCTTGTGTAGTTCCCATTTAGCTTTTTCTCAAAGCATTTCTTTTAGAGTCCAAGTGGTGCAACCATACAGTAGCACTAATACAGCTACATTTTGGGAGAATTTTTGCTTCATTTTATCAGAGAGATCAGATTTCCATATGATAGTAGATCATGTTCCTGACATTAGTATATTATTCTATGTACTACACATGAGACTTTGATGAGTTGTGGTGCACCTGAGCACTGTACGCAATAAATTTCATTATCTATACATATATAAAGGGCAGTTGTGTGTATATGTATGTCCAGAGGAAACTTATCTTAGAGGGCCTTGGTACAGTGCTCAGGTGCACCACAACTCATCAAAGTCTCATGTATAATACATAGAATAATGTACTAATGTCAGGAATATGAATAGCATACAGTAATGATATCCATGTATATGTGCGTGCGTGTGCATATGTGTATGGAGAGAGGATATCAGGTATAGTTTTCTCGAATTACAGGAAGCATAGAGGTTATGAAAGATGCAGTGTTTCAGCAGCCTACAATGGATGCAGGCAATTTATACTATCCCTCAGCAACTCTGAGCGTGAAAAAATGTTAGGTTTATTCCATTTATGCTTGAAGGGTCTTTTGCTAAGGTGGAGCGGCAAACATACCGCCAGCTCCCAGATGCTTTACTGCACAGATTAGATTACCCCAGCTGTACTTACAAACAAAATAACATAGCATATATATATATATCCCAAACAGGTAAACTGTACACAATGCTCCAAAGTGCAACCAAGTAATGTTTAGTAATAAAAGAGTAATGTAAAGCGGTTATTTCCTATAAGTCCAACATAAACAAAGGGAAACCACTCTTGACTGATAAACTATTTATTTTCCCATTAAACTAACCCTAACCCTAAACCATAACCATAACCCTAAACCCTAACTCTAACCCTAACCCCGTCTTCTTTTTTCCTAGTAGATCAATAAATAAATAAATAATTTATCAGTCAAGAGTGGTTTCCCTTTGTTTATATAATAATAATAATAATGAAATGTATTGTGTACAGTGCTCAGGTGCACCACAACTCATCAAAGTCTCATGTCTAGTTCACAGAATAATGTATTAGTGTCAGGAACATGAACAGTTTACAGTGATAATATACATGTATTTGTGCACATGTGTGCATGTGTGTGGAGTGGGGTATCAGGTATCGTGTTCGCGGACTACAGGAAGCATGGAGGCTTTTGAAAGATGCAGTGTTTCGGCAGCCTACAACAGATGCAGGCAGCTTATTCCATGCCTCGGCAATTCTGAGTGTGAAAAAATGTTTCCGAAAGTCATGTGAGCAATGCTGTTTTCTGACTTTGTAGGCATGTACACGTGTGTTTATGTTAGACCTATAACCTGTAAAGCATGGAAGCTTTGAAAGATGCAGTGTTTCGGCAGCCTACAACGGACACAGGCAGCTTATTCCATGCCTCGGCAATTCTGAGCGTGAAAAAATGACTTATAGGAAAAAGACTTATAGGAAATAACCTGTAAAGATTTATCCCATTTATGTTTGGAGGGTCTTCATTGCCACCATGTGGCAGTAGGATCTATCTTGTTGGAGAGAGATAAGAATAGGTGTTCCCTCCACCAATATCATAACCAAAAAGTGGAATTAGAAAAGGGTCTTGTCTCTGATGAGAGAAGTGATGTCTCAAAAGATCAAAGAAGACACACCTCCAAACCAAGATAAGATAACTCCTTGTTACCTTACACTCAAATGAGAGAAATGATTAATGAGTTCCAGTATCTCTTCAATTGATGTAGTAATGATAATTGTATTATCTGTAAATAAGAGGTCATGAATGATGTTTGTTTTGATAAGGCTTTTAACTTTGGATTGTTAAAGAGACCACCACTATTTATGGAATTGGAATTCTACACCTACATCAAGATTACGAAAAGACATGATGGTGCATAATGATATTTTCATTAAAAAAAGAAAAGAAAAAAAAGAGCTAAAAGAATTGGGGCCATGACACAACTCTGTTTTGAAATGACTGAAAATTTGCCATTAGATTCTGTGGCATAAATAATAAATTTAATGTAGAATTGGAGTTTGCATCACCAGTCTGGAACCCCTACCTTTCTCAGAATATTAACCTCCTAGAAACTGTACAGAGACGTGCAACCAGGCGAGTACCCTCCACCAGGAATCTGCCATACTCTGAACGTCTCGCAGCCCTGGGAATGGATTTGTTGAAACTTCGGCGTCTGGCAACTGACCTGGTAAATGCTCATAAGGTCATTAATCATCTCAACAACAGCAACCTTGAGCACCTTTTTGATCTCCATCTCTCCAATACACGCGGGCATGCCTACAAAGTCAGAAAACAGCGCTGTTCACGTGACTTTCAGAAACATTTCTTCACGCTCAGAATTGCGGAGACATGGAATAAACTGCCTGTGTCTGTTGTAGGCTGCTGGAGCACTGAAACTTTCAAAGCCTCCATGCTTCCTGTAGTCCGCCAACACTATACCTGATGCCACTCTCCACATACACATGCACACACATACATCCATATTACTACTGTGAACTGTTCATGTTCCTGGCACAACATTATTCTGTGTACCTGACATGAGACTTTGATGAGTTGTGGTGCACCTGAGCACTGACACAATAAATTACATTATTATTATTACATTATTATTATGCTTATCATATAACATTATATAATAAATCTTAATACAAGGTACTTTTATTTAGGAAGGAGGGAAGGAATCAACTCACTATTTCATAGTTTTCTCTGTTATATCAATAAATTGGGGATAAAAAAATTACTTTCAGCATGACTATAGATCTCATAAAATTATCATTCAGTTTCAAATTGAACAGGAAATTGGTTTATTCTTTAAGTTAGTGGATTTTAAATGTATTGGTCTAATAAAAATCTTGTTATGATGTGCCATTTTGATATATATATATATATATATATATATATATATATATATATATATATTCCCTGAAGATTTGCTATTGTGTGAAACTGCAGTCGGAATATTTCAAGCCATTCGTTTTTAAAACGTATATATATATATATATATATATATATATATATATATATAATAAAGGAACTTGCCAGTAATTAATCACTATCTTGATTAATTCCTTGGAATTAACCCTGAAGATCCTTATGATGAAACTTGAGTAGTTTATTTCAATATACACTGTAATACTATATATATATATATATATATAAAACCTTAGAAAAAACCTATAATAAATAAAGGATCTTCAGGATAATACTGACAGTATTATCTAGGTAGGTAAAAAAGTAAAGTGGCCTATTGTTGGTATCAGCCAGACAGTGAGGGAGCGCTAAACCAAAGAGATTGTTTTTGCATCTGAGGTGGAGTGTCACTCCTACCATTAGCTACCCACTTTACTGCACAGATACCTGTGCTACTCATACGCTGGATTGGTGAAGGCTGGTATTGAACCCAGAACCTTGTTGTTCTGAACCGGATGCTCTACGGACTGAGCTAATCCGGACCCTATATCTATGTTGGTAGTGTCTGGTTAAATTTAGGTTTTCTATATTATTGCTCTACTCAGTGTATTAAGCACTTTCATACATATTAATGAAGTTGACTCTTTCAGTGACTTTTCTTTTTGTCGATCATTTTTGTGTAGTTTAAATTTTTTCAAACAATTCGGATGATTTCTTTTTTGCAGTTTTTTCTCTGACTTCCTATTTGTAAAATTTCTTTATTTACAAATTGAACTGTTCGTTTTTCCCCCATTCAAATCATGAACAACTTTTTGTAATCTATTTTTGTCTGTAAAATGAGTTCTAGAGCTTCCCTACTACTGAAAATTGGTTTATAAAAGCATTTTTGTGCAATGAATCAAAAAATGCTATCAAAAATGTCTTAAAATCAACCAATTTTAAGTTATTGATGATCTGATTTTTTCATAGCAACATCAATATCCTGATGTGGCACTGTGTCTACGACAACAATTTTTTCTATTATTATTTCACATATATTGAACATTATTTGTACCAAAAAGATAGTTTGTTATTTGCTCAAAACCGAAGCTACAACATTTTGCAAAAATTTGTTAAAATTTTGCACTTCAATTTTTCTGAAATTTTGTCCATAAAGGGGTACTCCACATTCCCCAGAGCTCCAGAATTTAAACTTCATCACTAGATGCAGTTTAACATCATATCCAGGACACTAAGACCCTCAGCCACTGCCTTCTAGCACATATATGATAAAAAGGGTTGGGGTTTTGCCATAAGAGCAATAGGGTCAAGACAATCACATTTTTTAATACTCATTTTTTAATCTATTTATAGGTACTACCACTCCGGGTCAGGGTGGACCTGGTAGTAATGGTAATTGATATTCAAATATGTGAAAAAAAGACATACTTTAAAACGCAGAGTAACGTTGGCATCCTCATTTAAATTACGTGACGTAGCTCATGGGATGGTGGGCACAAAAAATGCGTAGTTCACGTTGGCATTCCCCTCAGGCACTGGGCAATATAACCCAGCCCTGCCCCTTTAAATCAAAGGGTCAGGTGTTGCCTGGGGGAGGGGGAGGCACCCTGGAATCATGCTATTAATTTCATTAACTGACACAGGCCCCAAATGGTCCATGTTATTAATGTGTTTTAAATCCTACAATGTGTTTATACATGACTAAGATATAAAGGTTTACATAGTATGTGGAGTGAATAATTTGCATACTGGTTTTAACAAAACCAGGTTTAATAAATAATTACTTAGTGTTATTGATTTCTAATATTATTGTTTTATTCTCAAATGTATTTAAAGCAATCCTATGTATAATTTTACATAGAAATCAATTAGTTTAAAATTAAAATAAGTGTATTCTTTGTTTGAATTTTGGAGATGATGCTTAATAATTTGTAAGTTCAGTGAAGGCTCCTGATTATGGCAAGAAGGCTCCTGAGGTCAACAAAAAGGTTCACAAATTCGTCAAGAAACACCTGAAGAAGGCTAGAGGGCACATCAGCCGAAACTTTGTGCATATAACAATAAAGATAAGGACAACAGTCCGAAAAATCTAAATAATGCGAAATAAGTATTATCTTTTCATATTCATTCTTTCTAATTTAATATATTTTAAACTTAAATACTGCACCAAGAGGCTGCATATTTTTGCAAATAATAATAATAATAATAATAATAATAATAATAATGTGAAGTTTGTGTTCGCGCCCACCCTGATCATTATGATTTTCAAGGGAGATAACTATTAAATGTTCATTATAAAGTATTTCCATTTACTTCTTATATATTTGCTATTTATTATATGAATTTTACGATTTTTGTTAATATCAAATTTAATAACAGTCGAAAGAGGTGTTTATAAGTACATTGTATTTCATAGTTTTATATCTATTTGAAATTATTTCCCTCAATTTTAATTTCTTTTGGTTATTTTTGATAATTTTAGAAAAATCTGAAAAATCAACAAAAAAGTATTTGTTCGGCTGTCCCAAGTTCCAGTGTCCGTGTTAGGTTTACTTGACTGTTCAATAAATACCTTTATAAAGAGTACATTTAATTAATTTTTTTTTTTTTAAATAATGGTCAAAACTTTTATAAGTTGTTAAATAAATAAATACTTAAAGAAAGTTTATCATCAAATAGACTCTTATTTTATTATTAAAGTTGGCCCGGAGCCAGTTTTCGTTGACGTAAATAAAAGTGAAGAACCGATCAGTGCCGAAGTTGTGTCGGAAAATCCCGAACATCCTTGCCGGGGACACCTGACCTTATTGTCTCAAAATGGCGCTTGCTGTCAGAAGTTGCGAGCCATGGAAAGGAGTTATTGTCCGCTAACACACCCCTCAGGGTGATGTTTCGACGACCGCAATGCAAACGGAGAATTCAAGAGATAAGCAATCGAAGAAAAAGAAAGGTAGATCTTGGTCGGAAGCATCCAAAATTGTAAGTGTAAGTTAAAAAAATAATAATATATGTATGTATATGTGTGTATATATATATATACATATATATTTGTGTGTGTGTATGTGTATATATATATGTGTGTATATAATATCTACCTTAAACGGTTGCCTGTTCTCTTCCTCATCCCCTTCCTCCATATGATGCCGTCAATTTAGCTTCCCCCTCTATATATTATATAGTTGGTTGAAAGAGAGGTTCGCACACAATTGTTTGGCTCAACACTACTATAACTACTATCTCTTTTGCTGCTGCAGTACTTAAAAAAAAGTTTTCTAACCAGTTTAACTTGTTTCTTGTCTGTGGTCTGACTGAAATTTCATTTTTTTTCTAATTTTTCTTCAGTTAAAGCCAGGAAAAAATATTATGTCTTATTTTGGGGTTTCATTTTTACCTATAGAGTTAGCGCGCTGTTTTTGGTTTTGTGATGGGCGCCTAGGACCCCTTTTAAAACCCTGGCAAAAACCAAAGTCTCTTACTCTCTTTTTTCAAATGTAAAGTAGACGACCGTTTTCGCTTCGTATCCATAAACAAAACAAAAATGAATATATCGACTTATGATTTATTTTTAATTTTAAAAATTAAGATTAAAACTCGTGCCTTTTTATTTTATTTATTTTTTTATTAAAAAAAAAAAGCAAAACAGTTTGTGCAATTCAACCCCCTCCATCTTAAAACTCCATCTCTTGTCAGCAGTGGTAGTATAGAAATCTATGGCGAATTGATTCAACAACAACAACGACTATTTTATTTGTATTATATAATTCCTATTTTCACTTTTCATACATCTGTATTATTTTCTGTAAATGAATTCTCTTCTAACCTTGTTTATTTCTAATTTAAAAAAAGCCTTATCTATCTTTTACTAGTCTCACTACTAAAACAACACTAGGTACCGATATCTACCTGGGTTTGGGTGGTCTTAAAATATCGGGGTTCTCTATTTTATATTTCATCCATTTTACGTCTGTAAAAGATCGATCGATATGCATGTTCTAGAATATCACGGCTTGTGGTAAAATATCTCATAGATTTTGTGCTTCTGTCTTCGCTTTACCCTCATTTTTGTTTATAGCGCGAATAATACTAATAGAGAGAAAGAAAAGAAAGAAAAAAACAAACAAAAACAACTGATCCTCCATTTTATGACCAACCATTTTGTGTCGCTGTCTTGACTCTCCCTCCGTTCTGCTTGCAAAAACACATCTCTATTCTCTTTTTTTCCTCGTTATTATTATGCGATTTATTTTATTTTATTTTCGCGGTCGTTGTTTACACACAAAATACTCATTTTCTTTGTTCAGTTGATTTTTAATTTAATTTTAAAAAAATAAAGTTTTTTATTTACTTGATTTGATTAATTCTACATCATTGAATTAAAAAAAAATGACCTAGGATGATGATGTTATGAATGGGTTTACCCCCCCCCCACATCTTCATCCATATCTTATTTTCTTGAATATATTTCCTTTATTTTTTTCTTCCTTTATTAAAAAAAATACTTATTTTTATCAATAGTGTGTTAGGGTTTTAAAATATGGTATACTATTAAAATTAAAATTTTCTATATAAATTTTACCTATTTTTGTTTGAATATTAAAAGGTTTAGAGAACAGATGTAATAATGGAAAAACTAAGAAAAAAAATATAAAAATAAAGTCAGCACCGAAAATTGTAATTTGGATTTTAGAGATTTGATTCATGATTACTGTATTTTTTTTTGTATCGTGCTCGATCACTTAAAAAAAGTAAATAAAAATAATAAAAACTTTTTGTAAAATCGTCTTTAAGAAAAAAAGTATTCTAATTTTATTTATCACACTGCATTATATATCAGCATTTTAAAAATCTCTTTATTTCCATTAGTATTGCAGTGTTGTGGCTTCTCAAAAAATATGTTGTGAGCTATTGAAAATATATTTACTCATATTCAGTTCTCCTTTCTTAAGAAAAGATAAAAGTTACACAAAAACGATTTTAAAAGGCGAGTTATTTTTAAAAATAATTTTCAAACTTTTTTAAACTGCAGGTAAAAATAAATGGGAAGACGTATTTTTTATGACATAAAAATACCTTTTCATTCGTTATGTAGCTTTTAAAATTTTTATTAAGTAACTTATTTAATATATATATTCTGCATTAGTATCATATATATATTATATAATCTCCTTTTAAGTAGAAATATGTCGTAAATATATTTACTTTTTAAAATTTCAATATATATCGGTTGTTTTTATTGAACATTGAATAAGCCGTGTTTGTTATTGCAAATTATCTTCGTCCATCCATTATTTCTCTGGTTAGTTGGGTAAGAATTAGCTATGAAAAACGATTATATTTAAAAAAAATTCAAACCTTAAATTTGATTTATAATTTAAAAAAATTGTAAAAGTATAAAACTTCTTTTTCTTTGTAATTTTCTTTCAACAATTTTTATCTGTTATTAACACGATCGAATATTACAAATAATTTTTATTGTTGAGTAATGATAATTATTTGAATTGTAAACGTAATTGTTTCCCTTGTTTATCACTCAGAAAAGAGATTTTTTTATATTTCATTTGAATTAATTACGTTGCTTTCGAATTCTCTTCGTTTGCACTGTTAAAAAATTAAGATTTCTTTCAATTTATTCTGTTCACACACACATTATGCTATATCTTCTCTGGTTATGTAATAATTACATATTTATGTTTATCGTTTGTTTATGCAGATATTTTTTAAGTTAGTTAAAAAAAAAAAAATTAACTGATTTTTAAAAATATTCTTAACTAGTTTTAATGTTAAAGTAACTCAAGTGTTCCGATATTTTTCTGTCAATATCCCATTCCTTTACTCAAAATAAAAAAAATTATAATATTAAAAAAAATTAATGGATTTTTAAAAGTTTTTAAATGTCTGTCATTTCAGATTCACTTAGTGTCATTGTTAGTGTTCAGCATTTTTCAGGTTAAGGTAAAAGTCCAGTTAAATCAAACTATCAAAACAAAACATTAAACAATAAGTCGACACAGATTTTGAAACAAACTTAACGTTATTAGTGTAAAAGAATTCAAAGAATTGTAAAATAATATCGTTTTGTGAAGTGCAATGTGAGTGAGTGGCGTGTATTAAAAATACAACCGACAACAACTGCTCATTTGTATCGCTCTCTTTATTAAAAAATGCACTATTATTATTATTGTTGTTCGTTACGGCGGCCTGTTTTTGGTGTAGCGCGTGTACTACTTTTCCATATTGATAAAATTGATTTGAGATTGGTTGTTCCAACGTTATGTTTATCTAAAATAAACAAATCTTTCGAAGAAAAAAAAGCGATGAAAGCGAAAGTAAGGAAGTAACTCGCAATTTCTTTTAAAAATATAATTTTCTTTTCTTATAAACATTGTTTATTAAATAATTACCAAAAATGATGTAACTTAAAGGCTTGAGGCATACATATCAATAGGGAATTATTTATTTTCTCAAATTCTCTCGCTAAAAATTCCATGTGTGTCCATCATATCTCCACGCATTTACAATGATTCACAACCTAAAGAGAGAATAACAATGGCTACAAGATAGAGATGGAAAGAGCAACTATTCTATCCAGCTGGAAACCTTCTTCTTTTTACGTGATGTTCATATTGAAATAAATAATTCAGTTTTATTCTTATTTATTTATTTTTGGGGGGTAATGATATACATTATCAGGCTCTGACATTGACATAGCTTATTGTGTTAGTAATCAATTTGAATTTAATAATGAAGGTGCTGTATTATTTTTACATGTGATTAGTGTGATTGTGTGTGTGTACTGTGTAGATATGTAAATGAATTGCATACGAAGTCTAAACATTGTGTATGTAAATGTTAAGCGCAATGAGTCATAACAGAAACTCACAATGGATCAAAATGAAAACACTCGCATCTTTTATTATTACACTAGTTTTCTTTATTTTTCTGCATTCAAGTTTTTATTCGTTCTTTTCTCGTATTTAGTTGTGTCACGAAATAATTTGGACATGAATTAAATAATTTCTATTATTTTTTAAATTTATTTATTTATTTTTGTTTTTCGTATAAGAAATTAGTAATCTTCACATATTGACTATATATTTCTTCAGCCATAAATAACTGAACCACAAATGACGCATTTTTGCTATTACATATTCATATTATTTGTTATTGTCACTCTGAATTTGCGACTTTTTAAAAAATATTTTATTTTTGTATTTACACAGATAAAAAAAAGATGTAAAAATATATCCATCCTTAAATTAATTATTTTCATTACTTTTAATGTCTGTATTAACAAAGTTTTCACATTTACTATGGGCCATGGGTCAGACGTACATTCGCTCAACTTATAAATCACAACACAACTGTATTGAGTATAAATTGGGCTCATTTTCTCCATCTTTTAAATAGATAAATGAATGACATACAGTATACAAAGTTATAGCATTTATTAGGGTTTAGATACATTCTAGTAAACTTTAAACCAACCACAGCCTTCTTTACTATGTGTGTGTGTGTGTTTTTTCTTCATTTCATTCTTGTACTTTAGCACAATTTTTACAATTCTATAATCCTTCAAACATCACGGATATAAAAGAACAGAAAAACATCTTTAAAAACGTTTCATCACATAACCTTCCAAACAAACAATATTACATTCAATATTTAAAAAAGTAATACATTGTGTATAGCTTCAATTAAGCATACTTATGCTTAAAATCAAATGCAAAGAATTTTTCCTAGATCATTTTAGGGTCCAACACATTGCTTTTAAGTTTAATTAGTTAGGTGAAAAGTAAACAAAGCCATATTTGTTTTACTAGGAAGACTGAATGTAATTTCTTACTACTATAGTTTTATGAAATGAAATTTGTGCTTTACTAAAACAACGAAAATGTTTAAGTTGGTTGGTAAAAGACAGATTTTTAAAATGAGAGAAATTTGGTACTGACTTGAGCAGAATATGTATAATATATAGAATTATAAAGTCATTTCTAAACAGAAAAGTTTTTGTAAAAAAATTGAAAAGACAATCTTTTATTTATATCATTTACTAATTTATTGCAAAACCAGCATTTTTAAAAGACAGCATTAGCCAATGATATTTTAGAAGATTAGTGGTGTAATATAAGTTGTGATACACAGATATATTTTGTGTTTATTATTTAATAAATGTTGCATTTGGCATATGCTCTTCCAAAATTCCAAATATCATATTTAACATTTTATTCTTGATTTATTAATGTAAATTCTTTTGACGTTTGTGTCATTTTCTTCAATAACGTCAATATTGTATATTAGTTTTTGAATGAGGTGATTTTTTAATTTTTTTAATGTGAAAATGTTACAATAATAAGTTTAGATTAAAAAGTCCTTTCCATAATACAAAGCTATATACTTTTTACACTTGAGCTTATTATAAGCATATTACCAGTTTAAATTCTGAAAGCTCTACACTAAATACTTATACTATGATCTCTTTATCTATTATATACATTCTACAAGTTAGACTGGTCTATATATTTTGCCTTAATTTGAAGTTTTTGTTTTAATAGATTTGCTGTTAAAGTTTCTCATGGATAACCAGATCACTGAGCTTCCTCCTCCTGAAGTCTCTTTTCCTTGTATAGTTAACTTTCTTGTTTGACAAATTCTTAAAAAAACATTAGTTTATCTTCAGATTCATATACTTTTTATATTCTTTTGATTGATGTATGTCTTATTATTGTGGATAAAGTATGCAGTTAAATTTCTTTTTTGAATTTATGCTAATGAAATTTACATAGTGGATTGCTGATAATCAAATAGGAAACTATTTGTTGGAGGTGTCTGGTGTAATGGTTAGAGTTGTAGGAAATGGACTCGTTGACCTGAGTTCAAATCCTGGATGAAGCTACTGTTAACATAGCCCCAATATCCTTGGGAAAGGTATGAATCCAACTACTCTCCCCCTAGCTAGTAGGGCAGACTGGGCTCTTTAGCATTGGTTAGGCAACCAGTTTAGAAGGAGGAAAATCTTGTACACCATATTTTCTGTGAAACTTTTCTTGTTATTGATTTAAGTATTATCTTGCGTTAAGAACATAATAGTTAAGTTTACAATGATTCATTCATACATGTCGTCTGGTATATGAATCACTAAACAGAAAAGCTTAAAACTGATTTATCAGTTCATAGTTTTTTTTTTTTAATTCTAGAGGCTTCAGTCATGAATTATTCATTAAGCATTATTTTGTAGATATAATTTTGGCATTTTGTATTTTCAATTATTTTTTGTTTTCATTTTCTTTATAAGTCTTAATACTTTAGTGTTAAGCTTAGATACAATACCTATCTTTTGTTTATTCCTGATTTGATATCTCATGTTTACTTGGGATAGTTGTACTTGGTTATCTATTTTGACCACTTGCTTAACAAATTAGAGGCTACTTTGTATATATACTGAGATACTCTTAGAATAACAGGTATTGTTGTAGGAAATGGAATTAACAACCCAAGTTCAAATCCTGACCTAGGCTGTTTGTGTTTCACTTTGCAGTAATGCCCTTGGGAAAATCATGAATCAGTCTGTTCTCTCCTCAGCAATGGATAAATAGTAGGGCACACTGGGTTCTTTTGCCTTGGTTAGGCAACCAGTCTATGAAAATTCAAACCAACTTTATTCTGCTCAAAAAATGATCTTGTGTTATATCCTGCCTGTAGTGGAGCTGTTAGTTAAATACTTTTATATATACAGATATAACAACTTGTTCACTTCTTTAGATACATTTATTTGTGTGGTTATTAGGAAAATTTAGTATTTGTATCTTTATTTATTTATTCATCTTTTTTTGTTTATTTAGTGCTGTTTTGCTGCTGGGTGTTGTTCTGTAAAAATAGATCTCACTACCTGAAAACTCAAGAAGATACGTGTCCTGCGTCCCTAATGCACAAAAATCTAAAAGGATGCAGTAAAATCATATCCATGCATCCTAGTGTCTTTCTTTTTTCTTCCCCCACCATTTTCAGGCTAACTGTAAATACATTTCAATAGTTTCTAAGAAATGAATTACACAGGATAAGTTACAAGGTAGGAGTTAGATGGCTTTAGTTGCTTCCCCAGATCGTAGATAAAAACCCTACAATTTATTAAATGTTACTTGGGACCCATAAATTTTCCCGGGGACTCATTCAAAGCAAATATGTGTCCCAGGACACACTAAATCAAAAAGCTATCAGCATCACTGAGCTTATATATGTTGCTCTATCAGTTTATACATAGATGTTCTTAGTGTAATGATCATCAATGGAATTGGCAACTAGTTTAAATCCTGGATGAGGTTGTTTGTGTTTCACTTTGCACTAATGCCCATAGGAAAGGCATGAATCCATCTCTTCTTGCCCACAGCTGATAATAGGCTAGACTAAGTTCTTTAGCATTGGTTAGGCAACCAGTCTAAGAGAAGGAAAATTCTGAATTCAAACCAGCTGATGCACAGAAATCTAAAAGGACAAGTAAAAATTATATCCATGCATCCCAATGTTTTTCTTTTTTCTTCCCTCACCATTTCAAGCTAACTGTAAATACATATCAATAATTTCTTAGGAACAAATTACACAGGATAGGTTACAACGTAGGAGTTAGACGGCTTTAGTTGGGACCCATAAATTTTCCAGGGGACTCATTCAAAGCAAATATGTGCGTCCCAGGACGCATTAAATCAAAAAGCTATCAGCATCACTGTAACTCATTCTTAGTCCTTAGCCATAAACTTGGTGTCTTATGAAAGTAAAATAAACATTCTTTACATATTTAAAGTTTACATTCGTTAATATAGTCTATTTCACTTTAAATGAATACTCTGTTCTTATGATCTGTTTACAATTTGGATATCATTATATAATGGTATATCTCCATCAATATGATAGATATGTAATTCATGTAAGTAGCTCAAAAGTTTACTTAAACTAAGAGGTATACAAAAGGAAACTGTAGTTCATATGCAATTATCACATTTTATTTCCACATGAAAGAAAAGTACCTTATGTTTATTGTGTATCCACAGACTTAGTATTGTTGGAAAGAAGAATAATGGATAAGGCTGGTTTAGCTCAATAGATAGAGCACTTGCCTAGGAATTGCAAGGTTCCTGGTTTGATACCAGCCCTTGCCAACTCGGCGTATGAGTAGCACAGGGATCTGTACGGTAAAGTGAGGAGCTGATGGTGGGTGTAGCGCTACCTAAGATGCAAAAACAATCTCTTTAGTCTAGTGCTAGTGAAAAGGGGATAGGCTCTCTCGCTGTCTGACTGATATTGACATTTAGCCACTGTCGACTTTGCTTACAGCCATATAAGTTTTATTGATTTGTTTTGGGGCAGTAAGTAATTTTGAAGTTGATACATTTATAAGACAAAAAGACTAAAAAGCATGTATTTCTTTGAACATTAATTACATACACTATTTTGATGAAATGCATATGTTCCTTGAAAATAATTTTGATTTATAAATTACATTGATATATAGATTCATGTTTGTTTGAAGGATATATGAAATAACATTACCAAAAGTGAAAAATAGGCATGTCATTATGAAAAGGTTAGAATTCAATTGAAAGATCTTCTAAAGGAATGATGTGAACCAATTTTTATCAACCTCTTCTTCAATTTGATTAATTCTCTCTTTTGTTCTTTATCTTGCATAGTCTTATAAAAAAAAAAAATCTCCCAGTCATAAAATTAGAAAATAAATGTTCTCTTGACTAGTACTGTACTGTTTCATAAAATTTGAATTTGAATAAATATATACATAATAAAAGTAACTTTCACTTTTTTTTTTTTTTTTTTTTTTTTTCCCCAATATGAAACAAAACAAACAAAAAATTGTACAGATTTGTATGAGTAACAATATCACCATATGTGTATTATTTATTTACTCAAACCCTCTGCACAAGCAGGATACAACACGGTCAATTTTTTTTTTTTTTTTTTTTTTTTTTTTTTTCTTAAAGCAAAGTTTAGCAAGTTTGAATTCAGTTTTCCTTCTAGACTGGTTGCCATACCAAGGTTAAAGAGCTCACTCTATCCTACTATTTACCCATAGTTGTAGGGAGAATAGTTGGATTCCTACCTTCATTGTTAAGGGTATTAGCACTATGTGAAATGCAAACAACATTATCCAAGATTTGAGTTGCCGTGTCCATTTTCTACAAAAATAACCATTACACCAACAGGTACACATCCTGCGTCCCTGATGCACAAAAATCTAAAAGGATGCAGTAAAATTGTATCCATGTCCCAGTGCTTTTCTTTTTTCTTCCCTCACCATTTCAAGCTAATTGTAAATCCATTTCAATAGTTTCTTAGAAATTAATTACACAAGGTAGAAGTTACATGGCTTTAGTTGGGACCCATAAATTTTCCCGGGGACTCCTTCAAAGCAAATATGTGCATCCTAGGATATGCTAAATCAAAAAGTTATCAGCATCACTGCACCAAGAGTGCCTTCAATTCACCATACAAAGGTGCATTTAGTGTAACAGTTATAGTAAATGGAATCTGTGAGCAGAGTTCAAATCCTGGATGAGGCTGTTAGTGTTTCACTTCATGCTAATGTGCTTGGAAAGGTATGAATCCAGCTATACTAAAATAGTAGGGTAGACTGGGTTCTTTAGCCTTGGTTAGGCAACCAGTCTAAGAGAAGGAAACTCTGAATTTAAACCAGCTTTATCTCACTTAAAAATTGACCTTGTGTCACATGTAGCTCATCGTGGAGGGTCTGGGTAAATACATACTAGTAGTACAATATTATTAACACTGTTAGTTTTAACTAAGAGTAGTTGACTTGTCAAGCATTGACAATTGCTTGATAAAAAGTCAACTCCTACTTGATTTCACACAATAATTGAAAAAAATTCTTATTTATTTAAACAAAACAAAAACATGCTGGTTGTTAAAGAATGTAATGAAACTAATGAAATAATGAAGAATAACTTATCTTATTTGACTACTGGAATGAAGAATATGTTTAAAATGTAAGTAAAGTCGTCGCTGTGGCCTAAAGTCGGTATTAGCCAGACAGAGAGGGGGTCTATCCCCTTTTCACTAGCGCTAGACCAAGGAGATTGTTTTGGAGTCTGAGGTGGAGCACCACACCTACTATCAGCTCCTCACTTTAAGCACACAGATCCCTGTGCTTCTCATACGCTGAGTTGGCGATCCTGCCAAATTTTGGAAAAAGTATCAGCACTGTTTCCATAATTTGATCTTGGCCTATGTACAGTTTAAATGTTTAACCTTGAAGATGCAGTGTAAAATTTTAAGGTTTAATTTGGGGAAAAATTCCCATCTTTTTGAGACTGGGTAAATGCAATATTTTTTAATTTTTTTATCAATGAATTTAACTGTTTAACATTCTAATGATGTATTAAAGGTTATCCGTTAGGAAATTGAAGGAACTTTTTTTTTTTTTTTTTTTTTTTTTTTTTTGGGAGAAAATAATTTTAGCTAAATTAAAAAAAACTTCCAAATAGTGATTTTTATCTATAGCAAGTATTAAAAATCATACATGTTGATTGTTTGAATATTTATTTTAATAATTACAATTACTAAACGACCATGCTATAAATTCAACAGAAAGATTATATTTTTACAGTTTTACCATAAATCAATCCCTCCCCCAAGTAACTAAAATTGCAAACAAATCTATTAATAATGGAGATTCGGTCTCTTTGTAACCGAAACTGTCACATTGCCCAAAATCATCAATACATAGAATAAAGAACAACCTCGTATTATATACAGTCAATATTTGAGCATGCAACCTTAGACGGTTCTCATTGTTTTACTAAATACTTGCCCGGTATTGTATATTTTTATATAGTTTGTTTTATTATAATATATATTCAAAGTTATCAGAACTAAGTTTCCATTTCAAATTGATTTATCTTTTTTACTCCTTCAGAGATGCTGATAGGTACACGTCCTGATGCACAAAAATCTAAAAGGATACAGTAAAATCAAATCCATGCGTCCTAGTGTTTTTCTTTTTTCTTCCCTCACAATTACAAGCTAACTGTAAATACATTTCAATAGATTCTTAGAAATGAATTACACAGGATAGGTTACAAGGTAGGAGTTAGCCGGCTTTAGTTGGGACCCATAAATTTTCCCAGGGACTCATTCAAAGTAAATACGTGCGTTCCAGGATGCACTAAATCAAAAAGCTATCGGCATCACTGCTCCTTTAGTAAATTTGATTTTACTTACTTATGGTACAAACTCTCTGACGTTGAGTTTTTAACTCTAACCACCCCCTCTGGCAATATCTTTCAAAAATTAATTTTACACAGCCTGGAGTGCGTTTTTTTCTTTTTTTTTTTTTTGCTTGTTTAAATAAGGATCGATTGCCTGGTTGTTTTTATAGCGTATCAATCCTTTTTGTTATTTTATGCTGAAGTTAGTTTAACAATTATGGTCTTCAGATATATACAGTACAAACATGTATCTTCACAATCATTTTAAACAGGTAAACACTTTATACTTAGTTAATGTATCAATGGTGTAAGAGCCAATGTTTTAATGTAGTTCAAAATCATTTTAAACATTATCTCAAACAGATCTATTTGACCCACGAGACCCTAACATGTACTACCACTTTGGGTCAGAGTGGATTTGAGAGTAATGGTAAGAGAAGGATGACTCCACACTCCCCAGAAGTGGAGCTTTATCACTTCAGTGCAAATAAAACTGTTACATATTGTTCATTCTGCTTTCCAACAAGAATACATTGATGAACAAAGTTATGTGCAAAAATGATATAAAACAGAACCAACCTACAAATGTCTTTTTTAAAAAATTTTTTTTTAATAATGAATTTGAAGTATGTTGGCACATGACTCTTGTAAGTTAGTTTCTTTTATATATTGATAAATATTAAAATTAACAATTTTATGATATTGTAAAATGAAAGAAGTACATAGATTTTCTCTGAATGTTTGAAATGAGACTTGAAGATTAGTATTATCTGCGTTATTCGGACTATTGTCTCCATCTTCATTGTTATTTGTACAACAAGAAATACCTGAAGAAGGCCGAAGGGCATATCGGCCGAAACGTTGTACAAATAACAATGAAGATGGGGACAATAGTCCGAATAACGCAGATAATACTACATAGATTTTGTAAGAAAATAAGAATTTTTCAATCAACTCCTCTATATGATTTAAACCTGGTCAGTTGTGTTGGACCCAGCTAGCCTCATATTTCTTTTTATTGTAGACTCTTGAAAAGCTTATAGTTTCAGGCTTAGGAAAAACTGATATAGTACATATTTATACTGCTGCTGTTGTTATTAAAAATGAAAGAAAAAAAAAAGTGAAATAATTTTTTTTAAATTAAATTTTTTTTTTTTTTTTTTTTTTTTTTTTCATTATAAACAGAATTTTTTGGAAACAACTTTTATTCACCTCCTGAAGTCTAACATTAAAAATGTCTAAACTTAAAAAAAAAACTTGTAGTTGTAAATCTTACACCAAACCTAGCAAATAAACAGATTTTGAAATAAATCCTTTTTTTATTTTTAATTTCTTGATATTTTAAAGTTTTTCCATATGGAAACTACATAAAAAAATATATACATTGACCTAAATTCATTACTAAAAATTTAATCTTAAAGTGATTATGGAGATTACAATAAGATATACATTATAACTCATAAAGTGTTGACAATATATTTTGGATTGGTTATATACATATACTATATCATTCACAACATAGATTGTTGTTTTATGGTTGAATATTTCAACAGAGTTAATACTAACATTGGTAAAGTTTAAAAAATCTAAATTAAAAAAATATTTTAAATACATTGAATTTAGATCAGTTATATTTTTCATTTAATTTTTTTAGCTGCTGTATAGAATGAATTTTGTCTTTAGGTCATTTCATTTCAATTAAATTTTCTAAATGACAAGCTTTTTTGTTAAAATCAACCACAATTAAATTTGTTAAGTGTGAAGAAACTATTTGATCATGATAGTATATATTCTGAAATTTAACAAAAATATAAATATTTACTGTTGCAAGAAGATATATATATATTGACCAAGAATATAAATTTTTTTTTTTTTTTTTTTTTTTGTAATTTGAAAGATTTTCTCAAAATCCAAATCTTTACTTATAAATTCAAATCAGTCATGTCATATAAAAACCAAAGAACCTTATTTTCTAATTTCTCATTAGATATCACTGTTGTTCAATCTTTTTGAATATATGGATAATTTATGAATGTTGCTTGACCCATTGTCTATTTGGTTGCTCTCATAGCCAAACCTATCTTGATAATCTTAGTCATACTTTGTGTCTTAATATTTGAGTATTACAAAATTTCATTTCCCAAACTTACTGACTTGATGTTAGTATATGAATAAGGATAACTTAGTCAAGAGTACCTAAAATCTAAGCCAATAAAATAGTTTTTTTTTTTCTGTTTGAATCAGATCATTTTGTCTCATAAAGATAGTAATATACTATGTGGATATAACAGATTATTTTTAAATACATTAATGCTATTATTACAATTGATAAAGGTTATAAAGGTTTGGCTTGAATCTAATTGGCATCTTTTAGACTCCATTCTAAAGAATTAATGTTTTAAAATAACCCAACCTTTTTACCAGCTGACTCACTCTTCTCTACCTTGGCTGCATCTTATCCTAGACCTAACATGTGTGCAGATAAAGATTAGTTAGCTGTAGGAATATTGTTTTTAGATTTATATATAAATCTTTTTTTTTCTTTTTCTTTCAAATAACTTGTGGTAATTGAAAGAATCAGCAACCACTGGATAGATTCCATTATGAGTAGGCACTCACATTTTTTAATATCTAAAGAAATATATAAATTAGTTTGTAGATTTTATGAGCTAACAGTAGATATGGTGAAAAAGTTTTGCTTAAGGCTTACCCTATGATTAACTAATATATATTATTTTATATTATACTTATGCCTTACTTTTTGTTTGTTAGTGTATTTTTGAAAATCTTTCATAATCTTAGATTATTTTTTATGTGGCACAAACTTGTATTAGTTACTGCATTTATTCTCTATAATTAATTTCACTAGAAAATGAATAGGTGTCTTTCCAAGAGTTGTTCAAACTATTGAACTTCTTCTTTTTCTTGTTTTATTGTAATCACAATGTTTTGTCAGCAGATACATTCTATTGCCTTCTGGTATTCATTATATATGGAATATAGTGGAGGTCTTTTTTTTTTTTATGTAGAACAAGACTAGAAAATGTTGGCCAACTGAAATAGCACAACTACCCTTTGCTACTTCCTTTCTAGTCAAAAATTTATAATATTTCATCTAAGAAATTTGGAGACTTTTCACTAGAGTGAAATAGAAATGCAAATATAGAAAAGATGTAGGAATGTAATGAAAAATTCAACTAACCTCTGAAAGCCAGAGTTTAGTATTATTGGGAAGCCATAGCAATATCTAAAAGGGAAGTACAAAAGTCTGGTATAGCAGAGGATATCTGTAAGCAGAAGAGACCATGAATAAGGTCCAAATAATAAATAGGGAGCATTGCTGACAGGTAGGAAAACTGAAAGAAGTTTTGTGTAATTGTTTTACATTAAATATATAAATCAGGCTATATATATATATAATATATATATATATATATATATATATATATATATAAGGGGCTGGGTTAGCTCAGTCGGTAGAGCGTTCAGCTAGAAACCACAAGGTTCCTAGTTCGATACCGGTCCCCACCAACTCAGCGTATGAGTAGCACAGGGATCTGTGCGGTAAAGTGAGGAGCTGATGGTAGGTGTGGCGCTCCACCTCAGACGCCCAAACAATCTCCTTGGTCTAGTGCTATTGAAAAGGGGATAGACTCCCTCGCTGACTGGCTGATACCGACTTTAGGCCGCCCCGACGACTTTACTTTACTTATATATATATATATATATATATATATATATATATATATAAATCCTGACTATAAAATATGGAATTGACTATATGGGCTGATACACATATTTTCTGCCATTTTTATCTTTATTTTTTCTTTTGATTGCAATTTTCTGATTTTGTTCTACACCTAAAGAATGCCATAAAATAGATTGGCTGAAGCATTGTAGAAACAGTAAATGAAATAAAAAAGAAAAAAGAAAAGGAAATCAATAATTCAAATGACTCTTTTGGAATGATAATGATTCATCTTAAAATGACAAAAAGTATCTAAACAAATATCTTGTTTTATTTCTTCATTGAAGTTTTACAATTTTGTACTTTTGCAAGCTCCTCTAAATCAATGTACAAAGGTTGGCTTAAAAGTTAATTGGCTGACCAAGATACTCTTATGGAATGAGACCTACACACTTCTTCCATGGGTATTCCATCGGTCAAAAGAGTCCTCAACAGTTGATATGTCATCATATGAACTTTTCAGCCCACCCTCATATAAATCAGAGATGCTAACGCACAAAAATCTAAAAGGACGCATTAAAATTGTATCCATGCATCCTGGTGTTTTTCTTTTTTCTTACCCACCATTTCCAGGTTACTGTAAATACATTGCAATAGTTTCTCAGAAACGAATTACACTGTATGGGGTACAGGGTAGGGGTTTAACAGCCTTAGTTGTTCATAAATAAAATTATAATTTGTTAAACTTTAGTTTTCCTCATAATCTATCAGCATCTCTGATAGATTATGAGGAAAAGGTTATTTAAAAAAAAATTTTTGTTTATTAATTTTCTGTTTCTTAGCTATAATAATTTACATTAGATATATTATCTATTATTTTTATTTTCCTCTGTCTTGATTAATAACAGATTACTCCTTTACTTATTCAGTTCTCTCTTTGTATATATCATTGTGCCATAATATAAAAATGACAATTTATGGTCAGCAGGGATAAGGTGTCTGGGAGGGAAAATTAGCATAACCATAGCCAGAATTAAAAAAAATTTCTTGGTTAATTCTACATTATTACTTGCTTAAAAGTTGAATTTGGTGGGTCTCAAAAGCTTGATATCAAGTTTTATACTATTATAGAATGTTTTTTATTGCAAATAAATAAGTACACAATTAGCATTTAATATTTTCTTTAAGAAATTATAATGGTCAATGTGGATGAATACTAAAATCACAAATTGTATTAAAAATTGCTTTATTCAAAATTTTTGAATATTTTTTACATTAACAAAATTCTTACTATTTTGTGCCATTTTTGCTGTTTTTACAGTATTGTACATATAAAAATGACATCAGTACGATATAGATCATTATTATTATTATTATGATTTTTTATTTAAAAAAAATTTTTTTTTTTTGGATGTATCATATTTTTTTTTTATTTCTTATTCTTCATTGTTAAATTCTTAATGTCATTTCAGTCATTCTTCAGGTGAAAATATTGTCTGGTGTCAGTTTTGTTGTTGGTCTATTAGCAGTTTTGGATTGTGGGATATTATAGAAGGGCTGTGTAGTATGTTTTCTGGATTATACCTGTTTGGTGTTGGTAAATTTATATTCTGTTAGATTGATTTCTTACTGACTTTCACCTGGCATCAGATTCTATAATTGGCAGCTTGTAGACTTAGCATAAAATAAAATTTTCACCTGAAGATAGCTGGATGTAATTGAAATATGAAAAGAACCCACAATAATGAAGAAAACATCCAAATTCATCTTTGTCTCAGTTTTGCCATGACTGCAAAGCTTAGAATACATGAATGTATCCTCTGTAAAGAGGTAAGACCCACTCCTAAAAAAGGGGTGTCACTGATGACATGGTTCCAGTTTTGGCAACCTAGGAAGTGTGAAGTACCTCTTCATTGCCATTACTCCCAGGTCTATTCTGACCTGGAATTGTAATGCATCTATGGGGCAAATAGATCTGTTTAAAAATAACCCCAGATATGTTGATATTAAAATCAATCATTTGTCTTGGCTGAAAAATAAAATTTTGCATATTAACATTTTAAAAGTTGTATGTTTATTGTTTATTTATTTAAGGTAGCATCTTTATTGATATCATTACATATATGACTGTTTGAATGTGGTATATAATTATGTTATAAAGTTAGTGTGAGGTGCAATACTTCTCAAAGCTTTGTAAGTATCTATATATTAATGTGTGTTTCTAAATCTTCCGTCCGTTATCATCCTGCAACACCCCCTGATTAAAAATGAGAATTAAATGCCCAATGGAAATGAATTGAAAAAAAAAAAGTGACATGTTTGTTTTATTTATAATATTGAAATTGTGAATTATGGAATATATTTTGGTAATTTTGATCTTATGTCGTCCTGGCCTCCTGCTTTAATTTATGTTATGTTTTAGCGAACCGGCATCAGGCAAATTTCCGGCCCAAATTAAATATCTTTCGAGTTGTGTTTTTGTCACTTTTTTTGTCGGCAAATTGAACTATTTTGCAATAGCTCCTAAATGAACATATCAAACATTGCAATAATTAAATAATCATACTATGGTGTATCCACAGATCCCGCTAGTAACTTATGAATACACTTTTTTGAAAAAAGGCAAAAAAGATGCATGTTATGTTAATGCTAAAGTTTTTAATGTTATCTTTCATACAGAAATTTTTCTTTTTTGCCTTTTTTTTCAAAAAAGTGTATTCATGTTAGAGTAATCTTAGAAGTTTACTTCACTCTATTGTTTATGCAATCGCACAGCTGTAACATCATTTACAAACTTTATGAATAGAGCATGCCCTTGTGTAATGGTCAGCAAGCTAGTCTCACAGATCCATTACTAGTGAATAGTGAGTTCTGGATCACTGGATGCTCCATACTTGTGATCCTGTGTCATATCCTACCTGTAGCAAACTGGTTGGGTATATATCTACCTACAAGCTTCATGAATAAATTCAGAAACTAAGAAAATTAGTATTATTTGGATTCTTTGGACTATTGTCCTCATCTTTATTGTTATCTTTACAACGTTTCAGCCGATGTACCCTCCGGCCTTCTTCAGGTATTTCTTGTTGGACTCGGGGAACCTTCTTTTCGAACTTGGGGGACCTTCTAAATTGGGAGCCATCACGGAACTTTGAACCCAACCCTTTATTCAATCCACAGAGGTATCCCGTTCTCATTCCGTTAACCATAAAAAGGCTCCCAAGCCTGACAAGAAATACTGAAGAAGGCTGGAGGGCACATCAGCTGAAATGTTATACAGATAACAATAAAGATGAGGACAATAGTCTGAACAATCCAAATAATACTAATTATCAAGCCTCACCTCAAAAATTTAGAGAAATAGTAAGAAAATTCAGTTTACATGAACTTATAGAAATGAATATTGATTGGTCAGCAGTTAAACTTTTTTTTTTTTTTTTTTTGCTTAATCAAAAAAAAAAATTTTTTTTTTTTTTTTGCATAAGATAGTTACTGGTAATGAAAAATGGTTTATTGTAGAATCCTAAATAAAGAAAATAGCTAGATTCAAGACAATTCTGTGTTTTCGATTTAAAGAGAATTCTTTATTATGAATTGTTGGAACCTGGACAAAACTATAAGAATGGAATATTAAAATGTGCAATTGTTTGAATAATGCATTGGAATAGACAAATCCTTGTAATGAAGGAAGTCAACTGACAATTTTGCTGCATGGCAATCCTGTTCTCAAGTTGCAAATGCAAAGCAGAAAATGATCTTGTAGTTGAAATGAGAAATTCTTCCAAATGTGACGTATATTCTCAGACCTGTCACTATTATGTTTCACTTTATAGAACACTCCTTGCTTGGTCAGCAGTTCCAACAATGTAGACATATTTCTTGAATGATTCAAATCAAAACTGGAATCATCTTTTATGATGTAATGCACAATTTAATTGGAAGGTGACATAAGGTCATAGAAAGCTAGAGACTAATGCTATTTTTCTTTAAAAAATGCTGAAAACATTTGCATCAGTTAAGTACATCTTTTATTTAAAAATGTGTAGGATGAACATGATTGCTAAAATCAGTGAAATTTGATGCTGACCATAAGTTATATATAGTAGAATTATTGAAGAGAAATGTATTTTATAGGGTGGTTTGAAAGTCTTGTAACCCCTACATGTTGTTTTAACTTTTTAAATTTTTTTTTAATGATATAAGTTGTAATTAATTTACCTCTAAAAATTAAATTATTTTCTAGAATTTCAGGTTATATTATGTAATTATTTTACCTTCGGCCGGGTTAGCTCAGTCGGTAGAGCGTTCGGCTAGAAACCACAAGGTTCCTAGTTCGATACCGGTCCCCGCCAACTCAGCGTATGAGTAGCACAGAGATCTGTGCGGTAAAGTAAGGAGCTGATGGTAGGTGTGGCGCTCCACCTCAGATGCTAAAACAATCTCCTTGGTCTAGCGCTATTGAAAAGAGGATAGACCCCCTTGCTGACTGGCTGATACCGACTTTTGTCCGCCCCAACGACTTTACTTTTTTACTTTTATTTTACCTTCAAAAAATGTATGGGTGACAAGACTTTCGGACCACTCTGTAGATAATATAGATGCATTATTATTATTGACATTTAAATGTAAAGTAAAATATGAATCTTGCACCATTTATTAGGAGTCCACAATTTATGTGTAGCATTTTAATTATTTCAGCCATTAAAACAAAGAAAACCTGGAAAATTAAGGCCATCAAATCACAACTTGATCCTTTCTGTACTTATCTCATTTGAATCTTATCATTGCTTAATATCGGTCGGTATCGGCCAGACAATGACGGAGTCTATCCCCTTTGCACTAGCGATAGACCAAAGTGATTGTTTTGGTGTCTGAGGTGGAGCACCACACCTATCATCAGCTCCACTTTACTGCACATATCCCTTTGCTACTCATACGCTGAGTTGGCAAGGGCCGGTATGGAACCCGGATAGTCGGACAGTCTACCTACTGAACTAGACCGGCCCTTTGCTTGAGCATATAATATGTACTAATGCTAATTATTCATGGAATTTTTTTTCCCTATCATTGTAACAAATTAAACAAAGCAACCATTACTTAGTATTAACTGTGAGACTGATAATTTACAGTAGAACAAAGAATGAACACTGAATAAATCTTTTTTTTTTTTTTTTCTTTTTATCTTAATCCTAATATTTTAAATTGAGTTAAGAAATTTTTTACTTGATTGAAATCATTAAAAGTAAAAACATTGTGCAATAAGTAATATTGATTTTTGTGGATAATATCACTTGTACTTTAAAAATGTATTATGAATGTTTACTCCTTAATATGCTTAGAAGCATGCAATTATTGTGAGAACTTGATTCCTTTCAAGAAATCAATATTTGATTGAAAAACAATGAAGTATACTTAATTTTGATTTGATGTCTTTATACATACTCTTCAAAGCAATGTTTTGAACAAATATTGATTACCTACAAGTATTTTCTTTTTTTGTTTTGTTTCCTTCATCAATTTAAAAGTTGGATTGAACTTTGATTTTCTCTAGTTTATGTACATCTACACACATTATTTGAGATTATTTGTTTACACATTATAGAGCTGTAAAAATGCAAAGGCTCAGTTATGGCAAAATGAATTGTATTTTCTCATGAATTACCAGCATATTTAATTTGAAGCCTATATTCTAACTTTATCACTGTATTTGGTGTTGAATATCTGTACTAGAACAGCAATGCTTTTAACTTAAAATGTTCAACTTATATAATCAGAAGATTTAAATAACTAATGTAAATATATAATTACATATGAAACTATGCAGGCTGAAAGTTTATTTTCAAAAATACTTTCATTATCTACTGCAGAGATGCTGATAGGTACGCGTCCTGTGTCTCTGACGCACAAATCTAAAAGGACAAGTAAAATCATATCCATGCAATGTTTTTTTTTTCTTCCCTCACCATTTCAAGCTAACTGTAAATACATTTCAATAGTTTCTTAGAAACGTATTACGCAGGATAGGTTACAGGGTAGGAATTAGACAGCTTTAGTTGGGACCCATAAATTTTCCCGGGGACTCCTTCAAAGCAAATATGTGTTCCAGGATGCACTAAATCAAAAAGCTATCCACATCACTGTTACTGTATTAACATTGTTTCTTGGCTAGGGTTAGGATTTACTACTTAATTGTTGAGAATTTTGTGGATATGTTATGAAATTGATAATCTTTTGGTAGAAAAAGTTAAAATAATCTAGAATTTTTACTTAGGATCATTTATTGAGTTTTTGGTAAATGTTACAATTCATGATTTGTGTATCACTTGATTTCATTTAAATACAAGATTTTGTTTGCCAGATTTTTCGAATCAATTTTTTTTTGTCTTTAGACCAATTCATATTTTCTACAGTTCCATGCTAATAATGTTTGTGCATACTTGGCAATATCAACATGAAAATCATCCTTGCCAAATTCAGGCTAATTTTTTATATTTTTACTTGTTTATTTTTTAGATAATTTACTGTTGCAGGGTTTACTATAAGAATTTAATGTGTAATATGATATTCCTGTGTTTATTACAGTATGCTTTTATATTTATGTATTTTACATGTATTACTAGAGGTATCTTTATTATACGTCAGCATTGTATATGTATTCATTAGTGCATTTGTATTAAATACACACACAATGTAGGCAATTAAAGGCATTATTATTACTGCTTATATAACTTAATGTTCAAATATATTTGAGTAAGTCAAAATTTGAGGAATTTATCATAACATGGAATATATAGATTTATTCCCCTTTTTATGTTTGCTTTTTGATTTATTTAAACATCTCATAACTTAATTACACAAGCAAAATTAAACTTTAAATAATCAGTAAGTGACTTAAGGCATATCCATGTTTGATAAATAAGAATAGAGTAATCTATTTTGCTCATAAAGTAATATAATCTTTTTATTGATGTGTATGTCTAGCTTTGTCTCCAGGAAAACTGTCTGTAAGGTAGTTTATCTCATCCATTCTACATGTATTCATGTTGTGTGATGACATTTTTCTGTCTGCCTTAGCATTGTCTCCATTTAGACATTGCTTTATAACTTGTATTCTGTTTTCTTAAGATTCTATTGAGTTGTCTGCAGTAATACCAGTAATACTTGGCATTAGAGAGAGAAATAGAGAGATTGGATTACATTTTGTGTCTGTTCTGGAAAAACAGCCTTTATGGATACCAATTCACAATGAAGAATTAAACTTGAGATCTTTACCATGGTTTTTCCAAACTCTTATCTGACTTGTCACTTGATTGTTAGCTTTCTGGAAGATATAACATGATTAAATTATTTTCAAGAAATTATAAACCTTTAAGTTTAAGTAGTTAATTTACATCAACATGATTAAAAAAAGAAAAATTAGCAACCAAAAAATAGTAAACATTTATATGTATTCTCTCTTGTTTGTGATATTCTCTGAGAATCTTCATGAATGAGTAGTAGTTTTTAGAATGTAGGTTTGTTTTTGGATAGATAATAGTAGAAATAACAGCAGTTATTATTACTATGCATATAAATTGAATTCAGCAATTAGATAATCTTTTTTTATGTCTAATAAAAATTAGAAAGTAACAGTTTAAAAAGAGTGAAAGAGCTGTTTAGTATGCTAGAATTTAAACTCTCTTTAGGTTTCTTTTATTTCTGATAATATTGTTTACATGGACAATCTGTAAAACAACTTAAAACTCTGATCTGGAACTTTTAAAATGTTCTTATTAAAAACAATACCCAAATAGAAGTGTAAAGTTTATATAACAAACCATCTTCAGATGTCAACTATCATTCAACTCAAAATGTATTTACTGTTTAAAAAAATTAGAATATTTAATGTAATGAACAAATAAGGATAAATTTGATTTTATTCTGAGGGTGTATGGAGTAAATTTATTTTTAACAATTGAGTAAATCTTAAAAATGGATGATAATTCCTTGAAATTCTGTTTGGACTTAATTATTCAGACTATACCATTCAAAGTGTTTGGATTTATAGTGTCCTATTCATTGAATATTTGTTTTTCATTTGAACTCCTGTATAACATCTAAGATTTAATTACCTAGTGATGATTAAAAATTTGTTGATCAAATTATTAATCCTGCTCAGAAACTAAAATAACAAAAAACAATTCTTCCTGTCATTTATTTGTTGGTATTCTTTTAACAAAAATGCCTCCTTTTGTTTTGTCTTTAGGTTTATATCTAGTATTTCCTGTCTGTATTTCACAATATAACTTTGATCACTTCTTTCTAACAGATATCTTGACACCCTGGTGTGTTACAGAGAGAGTAGTTAGGAGTGTCGTGTGATTTTAGATTAAAATTTCAAAATTGATGAAAAAGAGCAAAACCTGTATTCTAAAAAAAAAAGTAATAACTCGGTGAGAGTGAGAGAATGCACTTAGCATAGTAAATTTTTTTTTTTTTTTTTTTTTTTTTTTTTTCTTTTGGAGATTTTTAACTATAAAACAAAAGAATCCATTATTAGTTATTTTATCTCAAAATGAAAGGTGGAAACAGAAGGACAGAAATGCATGGATTTTTTTTAATGAATTTAGTGTTTGAATGAATTGTCTTAGCAAGATCAAAAGCCTTGACATAGTTGACAATTGAGTTGGGCTGAGGTTGGTATGAAGTAGAAAGGGGGAAAGTCATGTTACTTGTTAGTCTTCTTTCTTTGAATTTTTCCATTTACCATTTTCTTGAAGACCTTACCACTTTCATTGCCTTAGTAACCACAGAAATATTTAGGAATAATATGTCTGTTATTTTGTTGTACAAATTATGCATTCATTATTCTTTTTTCTTTTTTTTTTCTACATAACAAACCACATGAGTGGTATTATTTGTACATACTTATCATACAAACTGAATATTACTTGTAAGTTACCTAAAGAAATTCTTGTTTGTTTATTACCCGAAAATATATATATTATGTTAGTTTTCGTTTTGATCCTTCCCTTTCACTAAGATTAGTGAAATAGATCACTAATTAGGCTTGAGCCTATTCTAGTAGTGATCACCCCAAGCAGTTTGAATTCAGTTTTTCTTCTCCTAGACTGGTTGCCTAACCAAGGTTACTATTTACCCATAGCTGGAGGGAGATTAGTTGGATTCATACCTTTCCCAAGGGTATTAGCGCTATGTGAACTGTAGCTTTGTCCAAGATTTGAACCAAGTCTATTCTTACGACTCTAGCCACACACCACCAACTCCAAGAGTTCTTCAACTTTATAAATGAAAGGCCTTCTCTAACCCGACTTATAAAGTTGCTTTTATAATATTGATTGTAGTTACATCACTTGCAGTGGACCTTATACAATAGTGGTGCTGCTATAAACTAATTCATCCCAGTTCATTCATTCATAAAATATGCATTTACAGTTCATCTTAACACTTTCACATGGATAAGTTTCTTATCAACAGTAAAGATGTAAGAAATTTGCATGAAACAAATAGTGAAAACCTGCAAATTCATCTGATGTGGAAACATATTTGATCTAGACTATAAGAAAATCAAAGAAACATTAATTATATAATAAGAATTATTTAACAATGGGTTTTTACTTTGTGTGGAAATAAAAAATGAATAGTCTAAAGTGTATTATATGATGAGAAATAGTCAAATGAAAGCATGTTCACTTTTATGCTTCAAAGACACTTTTCTACACAGCATTATTATCTTCTGAATATTTTAGAGGTTTGTTAAAATATATTTAAAAAAAACATACTAATTTCATTAAAATGTTCAAAGTTTCATATAAAGTTTAAGAAAGCAGTTATATAATTGCTGAACTTGTTGCAAAAGAATTGAAACCACATACATTTGTGGGCACTCCTCATGGTGTGGTGGTAAACATTATGGATTGCAACATCATAGTGAGTTTAAATTCCAGTCACACTATTTCATTCACTTTCAGACTAATATCTGTGGGAAAGGTATGAACACCCTCATCCTCCAGCTATGGGTTAAATAGCACCACTACTGTTATTCTACAAAGGTGGCTTTGGCATTAAATAACCCATAAAGGTTGTCATGCCATTAAACAAAGAAAAACAAACCTACAATTGCAAAATCTTTACTTCTACCTACTTACAAAGCAGGTAGAATCTATGAACAATATTAGGTGCAGAATATGAAAATGAAATTAATAAACTTCTGTTATGTAATAATACCCGGTATTTTGATATTGAGAGTAATGTAGAAAATGTCATGGATTATGTATTGTCTAGTATATAGCAGAGATAGGTATGCCTCCTGCGTGCCTGATGCATAAAAATTTGAAAGGATTCTGTAAAATCATATCCATGCGTCCTAGTGTTTTTCTTTTTTTCTTCTCCCATCATATCAAGCTAACTGTAAATATATTTCAATAGTTTCTTAGAAAGGAATTACACAGGATAGGTTACAAGGTAGGAATTAAACAGCTTTAGTTGTTTCTCCAGATCACAAATAAAAACCCTACAATTTATTAAGAAACTTTAGTTGGGACCCATCAAATTTCCCGGAGACTCATTCAAAGCAAATATATGCGTCCCAGAACGCACTAAATCAAAAAACTATCAGCATCACTGATATGGATTGTACAATAATAGTGGGACAATAAACTTGTATTTGTTTGCTTTATTCATAAGTAAAAAAAGTAAAGTCGACATCAGCCAGTCAGCGAGGGAGTCTATCACCTTTTCAATAGCGCTAGACCAAGGAGATTGTTTTTAGCATCTGAGGTGGAGCGCCACACCTTCCATCAGCTCCTTACTTTACCGCACAGATCCCTGTGCTACTCATACGCTGAGTTGGCGGGGACTGGTATCGAACTAGGAACCTTGTGGTTTTTAGCCGAACGCTCTACCGACTGAGCTAACCCGGCCCCATTTTTTCATAAAAAAAGATTATAGAATACTTTTTATATTGCAAAGAAACTTTGAGAATTACCTGTAGATATTTTTGATGTTCTAAATGATTACATGGTGTCCATAAGTTTACCTTAGGAAAAATTGTGTTGGCATCTGTATGGAGTCTGATCTATGACTGGCAGAATGAATGATTTTTGTGGCTTACATAAAGCAGCAAAATAGTGATATAAATATTCATCATTTTTTATTTGTTTATCGCAAAGCTTTAGTTAAAAAAAAAACCCCAAAAACCCCAAAAAACAACAATTTATTAAGAGTTGCAAAATACTATGAATGATGTAAAGATGATAAATTTAAAATTCATCCTCCTAAATATTGCAATTTTCAAAAATATGTGCTGAAATGTGTTCAAAACATAAAACACCCCTTTTCCACATTCAACATGATTGGTGACTACTGAGGGATTGTGTATTAAGTTGTACTCATTGATGAAATGTTTGTCTGTGACAGTACAAAATTCTGTGAATTTTGGTATTGAAAATTTGCTCATTAATCTGATGTATCTGAAATTCTAACATGTAGAGAAAAAAAGAAAATATTTTGACATCCACTGATAAAGTTCATACTTTCAAAGAAAAGATAATTTTGGTTGAAGTGAGAAATGAAAATTTCAACATATTTTTCAGAACAAGTGCTTCTAATAAATGTTCCATTATCAAAGAATTAATTTCTGATCATTTGGAATTAATGAAGGAAAAAAATTGGTAACTATTTTTCGGATTTGAATATTGAGTGATATCATATGAGATCTATGAATTATCCCTGAAAGAAACAGAAGAAATTCTTTAACAGAGGAATGATCAATGCTTAAGACTAAAATATTCAGAGAAATGGAATTGGATTTTTTTTTTTTTTTTTTTTCAGACAAAAATTTAATCCAAAAATAGTCAGAAGAGCTTTGATTTTGCTTCAGTTCTCAATAACTTATTTGGCTTCTCTACTTTGACTAAAATCAAAGCAAAGATAAGAGAAAGTTTGAAAAAGTTGAAGAAATGCAAGTTGCTTTAGCCATAGGTCCTGATAATATAAGAATCTGTACTCATTATCAACTGGTAGATGAGCAGTCCATGACATGCAACACTCTACTTAAACCCTTACTTAGGCTAGACGGGTGGTCGGAGAGGTTCCCTCCAATCAATTGGCTGGTCATGGCAAGCCCCAACCTTTTTTATCATATAGGTGTTAAAAGGCAGTGGCTGAGGGTCTTCATGTCCTGGGAATGACGTTAAACTTTATCTGATGGTGAGGTTCCAGTTCTGGAGGTTTGGGGAATGTGGAGCACCCCTTCATTACCATTGCTCCCAGGTCAACTCTGACCCTGAGTGGCAGTACCTGTTAGGGTCCCATCTATGGGTTAAATAGAAAAAATGTGTTTATAAAAAAAAATGAGTATCCATTAAGAATGAATGCATTTCGAAACTTTGTCGGCATTAAATGACTCACTGAGGTTGATATGCTGTAAAACAAACCAAACAAAACTCATTATCAAACTCCAATATCCCATTGAATTAAAATTCAATGGGATATTGGAGTTTGATAATGAGTTTTGTAAAAGTAAATTTATCTAGATTTTACATATTTTCACAATGTTGTTTTGGTGAAATAAAACTTGTTCTGACATTGAAGGCACTATCCAAGTTTGTGATCCTATTCACTGCATTTTCTTTAGGATCAAAGTGTAATATTTATTTTCTTATGTCAAGGAAACCTACCATTAACTTTCAATTAGAGTGTTGCATACCTTCAGCATAGGTAGATGAAAGGTTGAAAACAATTGACTAAGATAGATATTTTTACCTTCCAATTTGTGAGATGTAAGGTATTTCACAATTTTCTATAGATTACATTTATATTTCATATATTTGTATGTATTCACCCAGTCCCTCTACATGAACAGGATGCAACACCGGGCCAATTTTGAAGTGGAGTTTAATAGGTTTGAATTCAGAATTTTCTTTCTTCTAGACTGGTTGCCATGCCAAAGTTAAAGAGCCCAGTCTGCCCTATTATTTACCCATAGCTGGAGGGAGAATAGTGGGATGCATGCCTTTCCCAAGAGTCAGTGCTGTGTAAGATGCAAACAGCCTTGTCCAGGATTTGAACTTGTCTTACACCATGAGTGCCTCATATATTTGTATGATGTATTTTAAGTTTCAAAACTGCTTATCATTATGATGATTCTATTTTTATATAGAAATTCTGCAAGTGGATTTTCATTCTCTTTCTCAAAGTTTCTTATAACATATTATTTGGTTCACAACTTTGTAGGAATTCTCTCATGTTAAATATGTTCAACCTAAATGACATTATATTAAGACATTCTAGGCATGAGACAATTTCAAATTACCAGTTAGCTGTTCATTATACTTTAAAGTGCTATTTCGCTTAATACTTTGCAAGGAGTAGGATGATTTGGTGGAACATCAATTTTTTTATTACTTAAAGAAAAACAGTAGTAAATTATAGTATACTAGAAAACTTGATTTAAAAGAGAAACTGTGGTACAAGTCTGTAATGGTTGTAGCAAAACTATTTTAGCCTAAAGAAATCTATAAATTTAGTTTAGTGCCAATGTTAATTGAAATAACATCAAAATTATGCAGACCCCAACTTGAAATCTTTCTTGGAAATGAATTACACGGTATGTGGTACAAGGTAGGGGTTAGATGGCCCTTTTTAAAATGTAATATTTTGATTGAAAATGAACCAATTATCATTCTTGTTTATATGTTTTATATATATATATATATATATATATATAGAGTAATTGTTGGCACCATAGGAAATGGACATGGTGACTGGAGTTCAAATCCTGGATGAGGCTGTTTGCATTTGACATAATACTAATACCCTTGGGAAAGGAATGCACCCAACTAATCTCTCTCCAGCTATGGGTAAATAGTAGGGCAGACTGGGCTCTTTAACCTTTGTATGGCAACCAGTCTAGGAAAAGGAAAACTCTGAATTTTAACCTATTAAACTCCACTTGAAAAAGAATTGACCTTGTGTCACATTCTACTTGTGTGGAGTTATATATAATTTTAGAAAAGAATCAACTATATTTGTATTTAATATACAGTTTTACTATGAGTGTAAGCAGCTAACATTCATTTATAGATCTTTTTACTTTTAGTTACATAACATATTCCCAAGATTTTTATATATTGAAATATATATATATATTCAATTTGCAGTAATGCTGATAGCTTTTTAATTTAGTGCGTCCTGGGATGCATGTATTTGATTTGAAAGAGTCCCTGGGAAATTTGATGGGTCCCAACTAAAAGTTTCTGAATAAATTGTAGAGTTTTTATTTATGAACAACTAAAGCCGTCTAACCTCTACCTTGTACCACATACTGTGTAATTCATTTCTAAGAGAATATTGAAATGTATTTACAGTAAGCTGGAAATGGTGGGGGAAGAAAAAAAACACTGGGAAGCATGGATACGATTTTCCACGTCCTTTTAGATTTTTATGCGTCAGTGATGCAGACGCGTACCTATCAGCATCTCTGTATTTGTATATTTAAAATATTATTTTTAACAATTTACTCTAAAAAAAAAAATCTATTTGTATATGTTGACACTAATGTAATTTATCATCAAAAATTAAATTCACCTTTGAATTTTTTTATGTAGTAATCAGTATATTCTTGTCTTCATGCCACATGCATTAGAATGTTATACAAATTAGTATTTATCTAATTTTCTTTGCTAATATGACTCTGTTTGTAGTGTATACTCAGTAAATCCTTCCTTTCTTGTGTTCTCTTGTTGTTTGTAAATGAATTATCCATTGGATAGAAAATATTGGATAGGAATATGGCTATCCATGTACTTCTGGATCTAGAATTTTTCTCTGTTAGTTCTCTTATTCTGCTGGTAAAAAAAGAAATCTTTGAGTCTTGTTTTGTATTTGATTGAGAACCTGCAGCCTGGTTCACCAACTTGATCGCTCAAAATGAGATAAATGTTGACTTTTTCTACTAAGGATATTATTTACTGAAGGAAAGAAATAAACAGCAAAAAATAAATGATCAACAAGACAGTAAGGTCACCTTGATCTTTTTTTTTTATCATTGACAAAATCTAGGAAAAATGTAATATATATTAATTTTGTGTTAGCATCTTTGATTTTGTAGGATATAAATTGGAGATGGAATCATATAATTACTCAAGTTATTTAGAAATCCTGTAATGGTTAATGTATTAGGAAATACCAATATAGTAGTTACATCCAAATATAGAGCTTTATAACTTGTGACTTTGGACAGAGTTCAAGTATAATTGTATAGTGATAGTTTCTAGAACCATTTGTATTAATACTATTGGTACTAACACATTTTTCAGGATAACTAAACTATTCATTTTAATAGTTACACCCATTGATACACTATTTGTCATTATTTTTATCAATTTATCCTTTTATTTTATATAAAATAACACAGCTGCCAAAAGTGAAAGTAGAAGTATATTAGCAAATGTTAAAAAAAATATAGGAAGTACAATGAAGTCAGTTTTAAGGACATTTACTCTTATTATTTTCATTGTCACACACACACACACACACACACACACATTTGTTTTTTACTTGAATATTTCAATGAATAAATATGATTTGTTGTTATAAGAAGTATAATTTATTGATCTTAAGTTATGAATTTCTATTTGGTGGACAAATAAATCCAATTATAAATAAATAATGAGACTAGGTATGAGTACAATATTCATGTTAAAAGATAAATGTGGATAGCACAATTTGTATCTTTTCTTCCTATTCTGTGATCAAACTCAATATCTAAAAAGATGGCTAATAATTATATACTTTGTTGATACTTTCTTTAACGAATATGAATAAAACACAAGTGATAAATTTACCATTTGCTGTTACATAACATTAGAAAGTCATAGTAGATTTTCACTAATATATATATAGTAAAGAGTGCTCAATATCATTGATAGAGCATGTATAGTAAGGTAGTGTGGACATGAAGTCAACAGTGTTTGGTAACTGACAGCATGGACCACTTGGTATCTGACAGTTTCACATAAGCAATTTTCAAACCAAACTTGATTTGAAAATCATAAAGGCAAAACTGTCAGATACCAAGTAGTCCATGCTACCATATCTTATATATATATATATATATATATATATATATATATAAATTAATAATTGCAGTTGTAATTTATATATATAATTGGGTGTGATTTTTAAAGTGTTTAAGCTTTAAGGCGTTTGTTTCAAAGCAATAGATCGATATTCATATTATTATTTTTAAATTTAGACTAATGACAACTAAATAAATACTTTATGAATAGTGTTGATTTTATTTATTTTTTTACAAAAGTATCACCTTGGAAGAAATTTTGAGTATATTTTTCATTTTGGTATCAGATATGGAACTTTAAATTTTTAGGCCATCCAAGTCTTTGTTTTTTCTATTAAAAAATTTGGAAGTGCACTTGAGCTATATTACTAGCATCATTAGTTAACAGCTAACATCCCATCTATTTGTAGTAATAGATATGGATTTGACTTTTTTTTTATGAAGGAACTGATTTCAGTAAACAATAGTTTTAAACCAATTTGTCCATCATCCTAAGTCTACTAAGAAAGTTGTGAGTCATATTACTTACCCTAATATAGCACAGGATTGATTAGTTCATGTACTGATTTTGTTGCTTAAAGTTTTATTTTTAACTATTTCATCTTTCAATTACTCAGTACAAATTGATTGCAACCAAAATTAACTAACTTCAATAGAATTAATAAAAAAATGCTGTATATGAACAAGGAAAAAATCAATATGCTTTTTATATCTCAATGCAAAATTTGTAATTTGGTGTATTGAACCAGAATAGTTGCAATATAAATGTATGCCAATGTCTAATAACATCTTTACTGTGTATACAAAAGAGGCTGAATTTATGACTCTTATATTTAGTGTCAAAGGATTGGATAGATAGTATTTATAGTGGAGCATTTTTCATGCTGTGTGACATGACTTAATAAAGTTAGTTTTCTTAAGTAATTATTCTAGGACAAATATTGTTAGATTTTTATAGTGAGCCATAAGCTGATATTTAAATTTTGATAAATCTTTCTCATTCTATGACTATTTTCAGTTTATTTGCATACATATATATTCAATGATACTATTGATATATGGAGGTGCGTGTTGTAATGGTTAGAGTCATAAGAAATGGACTCGTCAACCTGAGTTCAAATCCTGGACAAAGCTGTTTGCATTTAACATAGTGCTAATGCCCTTGGGAAAGGTATGAATCCAACTACTCTCCCTCCAGCTATGGGCAAATAGTAGGGTGGATTGGGTTCTTTAACCATGGCTAGGTAACCAGTCTAGGAGAAGGAAAACTCTAAATTCAACCTGTTAAACTCTGCTTAAGAAATTGACCATGTGTCACATCCTGCTCATACGGAGGGGTTGGTGTATATATATATATATATATATATATATATATATATATATATATATCAATGATATTTGAAAGTGTAACTATTGATGTATCATTCTCACAAAATTACCAGCTTTCTGTATTGTTTACAGATTCATAAATCAACAAAAGAACACTTATTTTCTAATTTTAATGTACATAATCAACACAAAAGGAAATGATAATTCTGAATGACTCTTCTGTATTAATGTATCAAAGAATCTTGTATTTATAATCATGAATTATAATTTTAAGTATTCATCGGTATTATTGGTGTCTCGAATGGTATTGATAACCTCCATATTCTCCTCTACTTTTAAAGAATATTTTTCTTATCAAATTTATGTAAATTTACTTTCTGATTTGACTAAGAATTCAGGTCAGCTTTTGAGTATTTTAACTCACAAGTTGAAGCCATAGCTGGAATTATTCAAAATAGTTGTCGGCTGGTCACGTCAAGCCCTGGCACCTATATGATTTTCCCAACCCTATTGCCCTTATGGCAAGCCCCAACCCCTTTTTATCATATGGGTGTTAGAAGGCGGTGGTTGAGGGCCTAGATGTCCTGGGAATGACGTTAAACTCTATCTGATGGTGAGGTTCCAGTTCTGGAGGTTTGGGGAATGTGGGCACCCCTTCATCACCATTGCACCATGGTCCACTCTGATCCGGAGTGGTAGTACCTGTTAGGGTCCCATCTATGGGTTGAATAGAAAAACATGAGTTGATAAACAAAATTGTATTATCCATTAATAATTGATTTATTTCAAAATTTTATCAGCATTAAGTAACCCACCGGTTGATATGCCGTAAAACAAAACAAACCAAACCAAATCAGAATAGTTATGAAGGTCTTTGTGATTATAACTGCAAATCTAAAAAAATGAAAATTGAGTTTCTTTTTATAATTGTTTGATGTCACAACAATTTCTTCTTTATGTTCAGATTTTGTTACTCTTTTCTAATCTATTCTGATCAGTTAGTTATTTGTAATTAAAGTCTTATCAATTTGTTATCTGAAATGAGAACATTATTTTTAATTGGTTGGAAAAATTCTCAAAAGACTGGAAATTAAGATATATTTCTAGAATTCAATATTGCTGATTTGATACATTAAAACTGAATATATTATGTAAGTATGGAAAATATGAAAAAAAAAATGTGTGTGTTTGTTTATGAATTAATAAACACATACTCTGAATATTTATTTTATATTTTCCATACATACTGTTGGATTTATTTCCATCTTCCTTATATATGCAAGGCCATAACAATATGTAAGTTATCAATGTGTATGCCATGTATTGCCAATAAATGACAAACATAAATGTCTTTGTTTTATTACCTTGCTTTGTATAAAGGTATTGTGAAAACAGTTTTATTTACAATTAATATAAATTAAATGTACCTTAGTGTCAATATTGATTTTATTAAGATATTACTTGACCTCCAGTAAGATTTCAGTTAAGTAACAAACCCCTGCTGTAAACAAATAAAATATTTTTTTTTTACTATAAGTAACTAGTAATTTTTTTTTTAATTCTTAAGTCTAAAACCTGCTTTAAATATGCAAAAGTGATATATATATTTTATCACTAACTTTATGCTATTTCCACGCAAAGATATTTAAAATGTCTAGAATCAATTTTTTAAACAATAACAATTAAGGACAGATCCCCTACTTCATGTATAGAGGCTTTAAAAACAGTCTAAATCTGCTTTAAGTGCACAGTTTTTATTCTGATACTATTTTATTTTAGGGTTATATATGCAAAATATGAAAGATGTATTTAGTTCATTCTTTTATAACAAAAATGTAGCATAATGTTTTGTGCATTAGAGTGGGTGAAAGAATACTTAGCGTAATAGTTATTGTCATAGGAAATGGAATTGGCAACCTAAGTTCAAATCCTGGATGTTGCTGTTTGCATTTCACTTTGCTCTAATACCTTGGGAAAGGCATACATTTGTCTGTTCTCCCCCCAGCTATGGGAAATAGTAGGACAGACTGGGTTCTTTAGCCTTGGTTAGATAACCAGTCTAGGAAAAGGAAAACTCTGAATTCAAATCAGCTGTATTCCGCTTAAAAATTGCTCTTGTGTTACATCCTACCTGAGTAGTTGTGTAAAGACAGAAATAGTAGATTTAGTATCTACTATAATACTGACTTTTATAGTATTAAATAACTATTAATATCTTATCAATGAATTCATTCAATATAATAAATGTTATCACAACTAGCCTGGTACTCTAAACTTGTTGATCTTCTTAGTGAGAATTCAAGAATTGAATTCTATAAAACTTGAAATTACAAGCCTTATATATTTAAAAAAAAAAAAGAAGAAAAAAAAGAATCCATTTAATTTCCTAATTTGAATGTGTAGTTTTCTTGTATGAACAATATAGGACATTGTGAAATTAAATATTTATAAAACAAAGAAATGGTTATAATGATACTCTTAACATTTCTTATGCAGGTCAGTGAAGGTGTAACAATGGCCAACAGAGGTGCTATTATAAGTATGCATTATATATTTTCAGTCTTTTTATTAGTTCTTTATTAAGAATTACTCATTATAGCCCTTGTTACAAAATACTAAAAATTCAGTAATGTTTAAAGTATTTCTTCAAATTTTAGAATATTTTCCAGTCATAATCTATGACTTATTAACATTCTATATTTAGATTAACTTTTGTTTTTAGTAAAAGAATTTTTTCAAATTTTCAGAATTTAGTCTTTCTCCATTCATAGTTGCTAAATTAAATGTAACAATTTGATTTGTGGGTTTTATCTTATAGTGGTCTGTTTAATCTTACAATGAATCATTCATATAGTAATTATTCATGATATGTATTTATCTTAGTACCAAGTGAGTATATAGTCCAACATACAACACTAATTTATAAACTTGTAATGAAAAGATTTATTCTATTTAGAACTGATGATTACAATTATCTACTAAGCTTGTTTTAGTTTCTTTATTTTTAATTTATTGATATCAACTGGCCAAAGACGGTATATTCCATGTGATATAGAAAAACAAGAACTGTTTCCAAATGTTACTCTATGAAATTCATTCTTTTTGTTATTACCACATCTTGGTCAATCTATTTTACAGCCTTCTATATGGAAAATTGGGAGTTCTTATGTTTTCTCAGTAGTTGAAACCAGAAAACAGTATCATTAAAAGGGGAGAGGGTTAAATAGTATACTGATTAGACCAATTCATTCACAGTAACATGTGTAACACAGGAAATTCTGTATTTTTTTTTGTTTACACTGCATTGAAGTCCATTCTGACCTGACTTATACATTTCTTTGAAAGGTGACACAGCTTCTTTTCTCCTTCCTCCAGTTATGTTTTGTATCTGTTACTTGAACAGATCATAGGCTAGTGTGATCCCTTCTATTTCAATTCTTATCTCTCATACGAGATATTCTTTTATATCTCTTCCACATTTACACAGGATGTTGTATATTCTTTATTATCCACTTTCTGTCATATATGTGGAATCTTTTGAAGAATTAGTCTTAAAAGCTTGAAACTTTCAAGCTAGCACAGGTATGTAATTTGGTTTCAATTGCACAATATCCATTTAATATGAGGGTGAGTCAAAAAGTAATGCCATTTTCTTTATTTCATGTCAAGTTTAAAAAAAAATAAAACCAAGGCCTCCATGGATATCCTAATGAGGCTCGGAGCAAGAACCTGATGACTAAGACCCAACTTTCCAATTGACAATGTCCTCCTGCATGACAATGCTCGACCACACACAAGCTTCAGGACAAGGGAGAAAATCGCCTCATTCAGGTGGACAACTTTACCACATCCTCCATACTCACCAGACTATCATCTCTTCAGCCCCATGTAAGAGGGTTTGAGAGACCAACAGCATTCCAGTGACGAGGAAGTGAAATCTGTAGTGAAGAAGTAGCTCAAAGAAGAATCAACAGAATTTTACAGGGCAGGGATACATGCTCTCATTCGAAGGTGGAACATTGCTATTTAGAGAAAGAGTAACTGTGGAGAAGTAAGGATGTGATCCACAGAGGACCAGCTTAATTTTGATGTATGATACATGTTCCTGTGTTGGTAATTATACATGTCCTAAACAAAATGGCATTACTTTTTGACTAGCTCTCATAGATAAGGAGCATTGCTGAAGGTTGAGGAAATTTAAAGGAAATCTATTATTTACTTTGAGGACAAAAGTCAGTGTTGACTTCAATGCAATGTGGGTTTTCTTACTTAGCAAAGAAAGGATTGGTGAGCATTTTTGTGTATAAATAAAATCTGGAATCATTTTTGTTATGTGCATTGCTGTGACTGCATTGGTCTGATCAATACAGAATTCAAATTTTGCTGTGAATTGGTTGGTTTCATCAATATGGCTCTGGTTCATAATCCTGAATCTTGCTTGCCCTTTACTAAACATCATTATGCTGAAATAATTGTTTCACCAAAGGGTTGTTTCTCTAAAATAAATCTGCAAACTTTTATATATGAATCAGATTGTTTTAAAATGCTGTATAATCTTAGATATACATCAGTTAATTCAATTGTTGCAAATAGTATTTGTTTATTTCATTTTGTTAGAACAGATGACTACAGCAAATTTGGTAATAAAACTATTCATCTTTATTCAAGTTTAACCAGATTGTTTGGATTTAATATCTCTCGTTTCATTTCAGTTTGAAAGTTTTATTAAAATTTATAGAAGGAATAATCAGAAGAATCATAGACGATTTACCTTAGATAATTAATTTAAAATTACTTTGATGGTTAATAGGAATAATTGATTAGCACTCTAATTAAAATCAATGATAGACAACATATTTTTGCAGTTTGAATCATGTGTCATTCTTTGTACTGAGTTTTTAAAAATAATTCTTTCTTACTATATTTCCTATATTCAATGGATATTTCTTACAGTATAACAAAAGGAAATTTGTGAAACTTTTCCCTTGCTAAGATACCATAAGAAACTAGTTATCTGAGGCTACCTAATGAAGAACAACCTTTTTATGAAAATTATTATTGGTACTGTGAATGCAAAGTTACACTTAATTGCAAGGATGGACCATAAATTTTACATAGTATACTTTAGGAAAATTTATTGACCACAGCCCCTCTCCTATTACAAATGCTGCTAGTGTTCCCAATTTTTAAATTCTTATGGAATTTTGTAGTTGAATTCAATTGTAAAGAAAGCTATAAAAATGATGGTCAACAAATTAAAAAAAATTAGTTTGGTTAATAATACTGATTTTGTTTTTTGTTTTGTTAATTTTATAAGCCAGGAAATTGTCAGAACAGGCAATGAAAATAAAATATAAATAGATAAAACGATTAAGCTATAAATGTTAAAATAATTAACTAGAGTAATATGTATTTAATACAGTAAACTATTTTCCAAATATTCAATTTATGTGTGTATTTTTGGGTAGGTCAAATTTAAAAAAAAAAAATTATGGTGGACTGCAAGAATACTGATTGCAACCTAAAATATTTGCTTTTTTTCCCCATAAAATAATTCAATTTTAGTATGAAAATAAAAAAAACTTTCCAAGTATGACCTGTTAAATTTTACTATAAAATGAAATAATTTTTTGTAAAAAGTGAATATTTTAGGTTGCAATGTTTATTTTTGAAGTCTGCTCGAGCTGTTTTTTTTTTTTTTTTTTTTTTTTTTTTTTTCTTCATTGGAAGATTTTACTTGTTTTTGACTAAATCCTATAGCTAAAACAAACTTTTTGTGGGAGAAAAAGATTTTATTTAAAAATACTTTTTGAATCAAATTAAAAAAAAAAAAAAAAAAATTTTATCATAATTAAACAAATACTATTTACAATAATTGTATTAACCAGTGTAAATTTAAAATTATACAAAATTTAAAAAAATGTGATTCATATAAAAGTTCTTTGAATTTGTGTTGCTGATTTTTTTTGAGAAATGACCCTTCGGTGAAATGATTATTTCAGTGTAATGATGTTTGGTGAAGTCAGTTTAACATTCAGTATTATAATTGCCTTCTCATCAATATATTTGTCACTACTTTATTTTTGTTTGCAACCAATTTTTGGTTTGAACTGCTGACAAAAACAAATCCACCATTTCTATGTGTATCCTACACCTGAAGAAACCTGTTTAAAGAATTTCCCAAAACATTGTGCTAACAACAAAAATAATAAAAAGAATAAGTTCACTCATTCAAGAAAATCTTAAAACAACTCATTTTAAGATTATAGAAGGTTTCAAAATTATTTTTTTCTTAGAAACAATGTTTTTGCCTCGTTGGCTATTCAAATTGGATATTTAAGTTTTAAAATGTCTTGAGAATTATGTAAGTTTGGTCAAGAATTTGAATTCCAATGATATTTGTTTCTATATATTTCCCAGTTTAATATTAATAAATTGCAAACTATTTTTGTGAATTCAATTTTTTTTTTTGTTAGTAGTAAAATAGGACCTGCATTTCTAAACTTCAGTAGATATTTACTATGTTTAGATTGCTAATGAGGCATTCACTTACTGTAAATTGAATTCACTGGTCTGTAAGACAACTACTCTGCAAGTCATTACTTTTATAGGAAGTACCTATGAATAATTACCATAGTTATTTACTAAGCTTAGCTTAGATGTGGCACAAGACTGGAAGTATAGGGTGTCCAATGAGAATCAAACTCGCTAACAATGGTTTGTTAATCTAGATTGTTAACCATTACACCATGTGAGGTGCCCTATGAATAATTACCATAGGCGTCAATATAAAATTCTATCTAAATTTGTTTCATAATAAACTAATAATGCATTTCCTTTGTAGTTTATTAAAAGAAAAAAATGCTAATATTAGATTTGCTCTTTGGCAATCAATTGTAGGATTTTTGCTTTTCTGTTTAAATTTAATTAAATTATTTTTCAAATTTAAGTGTTATGCTAAAAAAATTACCAGATGTAAAATTATAGTCAATAATCTTGCTGGTCTTTATATTTCAGCCCACAATATACCATTGTTTATCTGTAAGGTATAGTTAAATCTACAAATGAAACATCCATAATTTGCATAGTTTAATGAATTTATTATTTTTAGCTAGAGCCATACTTGACAAAATTTGCTAATATATCTCAATCAGTGTAGCCATAACACTTAGTCCAAACTGAATTAAAAATTTGTTAGAAATGTGATATCTTTTTAAATATTTTTTTAACCAGATTCTAACTTTAATATGTATTTACTTTGAGGCAAAATTGATGGACATTTATGTGAATAATTTTTTTATCTTAAAGAATTGAAAACATTTTCAAAAATACTTTTTGTAAGTTTTAAAACATAATTCTCTCTAGAAAGATTTGTTTCAATGATTTATGTATTTTAATTATATTAGCAGGACCTATGGATATACCACAGTATGATAATTTAATTATTACATTTGATATGATAACAGTGATGGTGATATCTTTTTGATTTAGTGTGTCCTGGGATGCACATATTTGCTTTGAATGAGTCCCAACTAAAGTTTTTTAATAAATTGTAGGGTTTTTATTTATGATCTGGGGAAATAACTAAGGCCGTCTAACTTGTACTTTGTAACCTATCCTGTGTAATTAATTTCTAAAAAACGAAATGTATATACAGTTAGCTAGTAATGGTGAGGGAAGAAAAAAGAAACGCTGGGACGCATGGATATGATTTTACTGAGTCTGTTTAGATTTTTGTGCGTCAGAGATGCAGGACACGTACCTATCAGCATCTCTGTGTTTATTTAAGAGCTATTGCAAAATAGTTCAACATGTAAAAAGTATAATAATCTTGATTTATCTCACTTCTTTCTTTCCTTCTTTTCATAGTTTCATTCTGTTCAATTGAAACCTATTAATATTATTGCTTCTGTGCACTCTATCAATCTTTCGCCTACTCTCTTTCTTTCTTATTATATTTTTTCTGTGTAGCATGTACTTTTTATTACCTTTTTCTTCTTTATAATAAAAATGGAATGGTATGTTATTTAGCTGAGGTGATGACACTCATAAGAAATAAGACTTCAGCACATTAGCAACACCAGGTTTTACATTTCTGCATTTCGTCTTGGACAATTTGGATGGTCTCATTTTTAACCAGAGGTTGTTGCTAGATGATAACGATTGGAAGATTAAGGAACAAAAGTATTAATATTATCATATATTTAATATGAATTGTGTATTGAAAAATTGACAAAATGGTCCTGGGTTTAGTCGAAATTCCATTGGTAGCTAACAATGTAATTTAATAATTACATCTGAAATGAAATTCCAGTTTTGTAATTCAAGGATTAGGATTATTCTAAATATAAACATTAAGAATCATGTCAGAATGTGTAATTGTATAAAATTTACCTATTTATATAACTTATATTTTAGATAATTTCTTTTATTTATAAATGACTATTCACAGGCTCTGAATTATTTTAGCATTTTTACATGAAATAGAATGTTCCATTTTTGATTAAAAATGAATTGTTGCATTTCATTTATTTCTCCTGAATCCATTTGTTTTTGTTTTCCTATTGAGAGATTTTGTTTTGAAAAACTAAATGAATTTTTTAAAATAGATTCTTTAAGTATACAAAATCATTCTTAGGTTTAGACAGCAGCTCAGTTGGTAGAGTGTCCGACTAGAAACCACAAGGTTCCGGTTCGATACCAGCCCTTGCCAACTCAGAGTATGAGTAGCACAGGGATCTGTGCGGTAAAGTGAGGAGCTGATGGTAGGTGTGGCGCCCTGCCTTAGACGCCAAAACAAACTCCTTTGCCTAGCGCTAGTGAAAAGGGATAGACTCCTTCACTGTCTGGCTGATACCAACTTTAGGCCACCCTAACAACTTGTGTTCTGTCTACTTAAAAGTTTCTTTAATCAATTAAAATGGTTTATGAAATAGTCTTTGTGGGATGATTATTTTTGTGATATATTGAAACAATCCTAAACATTTCATAACAAGGATAAATAACATGTATGTTGATATGTTTACTTTTTAAGCATTAAAATATTGTATCAGTCCATTTAGACTTTCTGAACTTGATGGTTCAATTAGAACAACTTTTATGGTGCTTATATTCAGCATCTGGTGATTATAAGCCTACATTTGAATTTTAGGGGTTAGAATATTTTTTTTTTTTTTCTAAATTGAAATTGTAAATTTTGAATAATAAGTAGCCTTAATTTCAGAACTGGCTACACTGTCACCATTGAATTGCATAAATGATTTGACCCTGTGTTGACAGTTGTTTAAATTTAGCACCATATTAAGCATTAAATCCTTATCTGTAGTGATTTTGTTCACCGAAATTAAAAAATGTAAATGGTTAAAAAATAATAGTGTATTGGTTAATAAGAGATCTGTGATCCTTTTTTAAAATGACTGGGAAAAGGCTCTGTTAATTTCTGGATTTCCTCTTATGTAATTCCACTGGATCCATTTACCATTTCCTGACACAAGTCATCCTTACTTCTAAATCGATACCCATTCTCATAAATGCTCCACAAGTTTTCAATTGGTTTAAATCTGGAGAATTGGTTGGCCAGTTCATTTTCCAAGGTCCACAGAAACCTAATTTTTTGCAGGTACTCTTTAATTTTATGTGCTGAATGTGAAGGAGCATTATCTTGCATAAATATGATGGTTCTCTTGAATATGATTCTTTGCTTTTTGAGTCAAGATTCCAGGTTCTCTTTGAGAAAGGCTATATAAGCATTTGCAGTTATTTTAGTACCGTCAGCAATGTTCATGGACCAACCATGATACCTCCAATAATACTAGCTCAAATCATAATACTCCTCCTCCTTGTAGCACCTCAAACTTAGATGACGATCTTGTTCATTTACGGCCCAACCTTTGCTCCAACAGGGCCATCAAGTGTTGCATGAGTTTCATCTGTGAACAGAACTTTTGAGAAATCAACTTTCATGTTCTCCTTTGCCCATTTCAGATGCATTTGTATGTGTACTTTTGTCAATTGAGGTTCCAACCTTTTTCAGAAGACAATAGCAAGTACTTCTGGACACTATTGCTCCTGTAAAGTGCTTCACAGGTCAGGTCTGGGTTATTTACAGATTCAAGTTTCATTCTTGACAAAGAATGTCCGGAAACAAACCTCAAAGGGCCCCTATTGGCCCTCTTATGTATCTTTGTAAGAGCAGCAACAGATATTTTAACAGTTTGGTGATATCTTACAATTATTTTGGATATTTCTAATATAGATTTGCCTTTGGAAAGTTCAGATGTTATAATATCTTACTCAGAAGGGGTCAAGTCACATTTGCAACCCATAATTGCATGATTATAATGACATGCTTTATAGCCTGGAACACTTGTTTATCATGTTAATTTTGTAAATGGCCACTGTTTGTTTCCTGTTGCACAGAACAATACAGTTTTTATACAGCCTACACATATATCTATTTCATTATACTATGAAAATTTAGTTAAAACCTGACAGGTAGTTTTGGAAAAAATGTCACCTCGTTAATAATTTGAAACGCAGTATATACTAGGTTGAAAATTTCTTAACTTTGAAAGCAATGTCATAAGTATACAAAAATTTTTTTTAAATTCTTGGCATTGTATGGAATTTATCTACACACTTTTTTTTTTTCTTCGAGAAAGTTCTTTTGATAATTCCAATTTCTCACTTTGAATTCCTTATGAAAGGCTAAAAAAATGTTCCATTATATGTAGCTTTGAAATTAGTCAAGTAGTAGGAAAAAATGCATGATTGTAAAATACAAAGAAATTTAATTAATACTTTCTAGTTTTTCTTTTTGATTTGATTGTAGATTAGCTATCAACAATCATGCTTTTTAAATGCTTAAAACCAAAGATCAGATTTGAATTACATCAAAGTTGTTATAATAATAATAATAATAATAATAAAGGTTTGTTGTTTCCTCTGCTTCAAATTTTAGAAACTACTCTTAAACTTGGAATGCAAATTAAGTTTTCAGATTATGTTTGGAAGTCTATTATCTTTTAATCTATTCATTTTTGTATATATTAATAATTTCTGATTTGCAAAATTTTAACTGATGTTGTAGCTTTGGTTCTGAGCAAAAACCAAATTATCTTTTTGGTACAAATAATGTTCAATATATGTGAGATAATAATAAAAACATTTTTTGTCATAGATGCATGCCACATCAGGATAAGATCTGCTAAGAAAAAAATCAGAAATGATCAATAAGTTAAAATTGGTTCTTAAAGACTTTTTAGATAGCATTTTTGGATTCCTTGGGCAAAAATGTTTTTATAAACCAATTTTTAGTTGTAGGTAAGCTCTAGAACTCATTTTACAGACAAAAAATAAATTACAAAAAGTCGCCATTTTTGTGAACCCCACCAAATGTGAAGAGCTAAAAATGGACATAACTCCGCAATTTTTGGAATTGGAAACTCAAATTTTGGGATTGTCTAACTTTAGTATAGTCCGCACCTAGAAAAATTGAAGGGGGTGGGTAACAATTTACTTTTTTCTGGATGATTTGACATGGAATTGCCCATATAGTTTCGATGTTATGTTGATTTTTCAAAATAAGTTTTATTTATTTATTAACTACCTCTTAATTTTATTAAAATTTTCCTATTGAGTAAAAACACTTAAGCGTTTATATAAGTAAAACAAAACAATTAAAAGAAGCAGAAATTACTATTCTTGCATATTTGGTAAAGATCTATGCTCTTGGCATGACTTGATTATGATAAAGTAAAAAAAATATGAGATACCAACTTAGGCTTATAACTACTAGCAGGGATACCCAATTTTGTCATGGGTGGAGAGAATGACTTTTTTTTTTTTCTTTTTTTAAAAAAAATTTTTTTTATGTATAATCTGTGCAGTTGAATAATTGGAAGAAATCATTAAGAAATAATTAGAGGCATTTTGTAATAAAATTCTTATTACAAAACTCTTCTGAACATTTCGGAGGAAAATACCTCTTGTTCTATATTATTTCCTCAAAGAAAAATTATGTCATAATTTTCTCCAATCTTTCTTCTTACTAATGGCATAAAGAATTTGTTGATAAAATTAAACAGATTTGGAGATGTTTTTAATCACAAAACTGCAGTCTTGATTTTAAAAATATAAATGATAAAAAAAATGCAATGCATGTATTTATCCATCCTTTCTACCATGGGCAGGATGTGACACAAGGGCAATTTTTAAGCAGGGTAAAGCTGGTTTTTTGAAATCGGTTTTCATTCTCCTCGATTGGTTGCCTAACCAAGGCTAAAGAATAGTCTGTCCTACTACAGAGATGCTGATAGGTACGCGTCCTGCATCCCTGATGCATAAAAAATCTAAAAGGACGCAGTAAAATTGTATCCATGCGTCCCAGTAATTTTTTTTTCTTCCCCCCACATTTCCAGCTAACTGTAAATACATTTCAATATTTTCTTGGAAATGAATTACACGCTATGGGGTACAAGGTAGGGGTTAGACAGCTTTAGTTGTTCTTAGATAAAAACTCAGCAATTTATTAAGAAACTTTAGTTGGGACCCAGCAAATTTTCCGGAGACTCCTTCAAATCAAATACGTGCGTCCCAGGACGCACTAAATTAAAAAGCTATCAGTATCACTGCTACTATTTACCCATAGCTAGGGGAGGACAGATGGATTCATGGGCATTAGTGTGAAGTGAAATGCAAACAACTTTATCTTGTATTTGAACTTGTGTTGCTGATTCCATTTCCTATGTATATAACTTGTGCCTTCTAAAAAAATATAAGTTTATATGATCACCTGCTACTGCATCAAGATATAATCCTTTCTTTTTCAGTTCACATCAAATTGTTGATAGCATTTTGCTTATTAATCCTTTTGATTGTTTCATCTGATGCCCAACTTTTTATTAAGGAAAATACTTCTTATCACTTGTATGCTATCGTTTTGCATTACTATTATTGTACATATTTACTAAGTTTAGCCTAGTAAGATTACAATAGTATGTTGTTTCTATCATTGTATTTTTGTTTTTTAATTTCTACGTATAAAAGTTATTTTTCATCTTTATCGATCTTCTCCTCTCTATGGATGTTACTCTTCTCTTAACTCTTTTGTGTATGAAAATAGATACAGTCTATGTCTTTGCTTCCAGCTTGACTTTAGTTTTAACTTATTTGCATAAAGTTTTTTTTTTTTTTTTTTTTTTTTAATTCCTTTAATACTATATTCATATTTATGTTCATATTTTTAATTTAGATTTTTTTAAAGTTATTTTTTCTGTATATGATTTAACATATATTTCAAAATGTGTTTCTGCTTGTTACTTTCATTTTTTTAATTTGTTAGTAACTTTATCTTTATTACTTATTGACTAGAAGAATTATTTCATCTTCTACACTATCTCCTTACAGTATGCTTTTACTTTGTAGCTTTTAGACATATTTTTTAAATTTTTTTAATGCTATTCACATTTTTCCCTAAATTAATCAAATATCTTAGTTTAGATTTAAAAAAAAAAAAAAAAAAAAAAAATTCTTGCACCCTTCTCCATTTCTTTATCAGTCCTCATATTTTTATGTCCCTTGCATACAAGTAATTCTATTCATAGTTCACCATTTAAAGGCGATTGATTGTTCTCTATCCTAGTCATTCCTCACTCCTCTGTTTCGCTAGCTTAAGCTAGTCTGGCTGACTTTAATGCTGCTTCCATTGTTTGTTTCACAATTTTACCTGAGCTTCCCATATAATCGTAGTGCACCTTCACTTTTATATGACCTTCTTTATTAGCCAGTTTATGGCTTTTATAATTTCTCTATTCTAGGGATTTTCTTTTTGTGTGTGCTTGGCTTTTAGAAATTAATCCCGTTAAGAATTATGTGGAACTGGAATTTCATTCTGAATATAAAAACAATTCTCTGATTTTAATAAGAGCTCTTTCTCTTTGGTATGAAAAGAATATTCATTTTTTAATAATCTGGATTTTTTTTTCAAATTCAATTTTTTGTTCTGTTTCTTTCAATACAATCGTATAAAGTACTTTTTCAAATTTACATAAACATTAATTAGTTAAAACACTACCAAATTAATGAAAGATTTGATTTAAAATTAGGTTCGGCATTTTTTGTAATTTTCCAGTTTTTATTATGTTGCAGGAATGCTTTTTGTATTTTCTAATAACATCTTGGGGTGGCTTTAGAATTATTTTGTGGTAATTTTACAATTACACACACACAACACACACACACATTATATATATATATATATATATATATATATATAATATATATATATACACTGATTTTTAAAACTGATTATATTACTTGGTAATATTCTAGGACTTTTAGTAAAATAAAGTCTATGTAATGAAAAGTTTGATAAATCTTTTTAAAGAAATGACAATATCTAAACAGGTTAATAGTAATATTTTGGATATACACTCAACCTATGAAATGACTGGATAATCTCCCAGCATTATTTGCTAGGTCAACTTCTATTCCTTTAGAATTTGTTGATATTAAACTTTGTGTTATTTTTAATCTGATTTCCTGTACATGGTAATTTTATTGAAAATAATTACTTTTTAACAATGTATCCCGATAGAATTACTCTATACTAAATAAGTTCATAGTTAAAGAATTATTACATGCACACATACATATAACAAATATATTCATATACATATGTATAAACTTCAAAATTAGCTTCTGTACAAAATTCCTGAATATGTACTTTTCTTGTTTATAAATCTGTTTTTCTTTCAAATGGAATTTCTTTGCTCTATTTTATCTGTACTTTTATAAATACAGCAATGTAGTTACTGGTCTGAATTCCTTCATGTTAAATTGTCACTATGAGATGAATTCTGAGTTATTTTATTTATTTATTTATTTCAATTGTTTACATTTTAAATGTATTGTTTGTTTCAGCTGTTAATGAGAACTGGGTTATGAGATATTACATAAGACTTTAAGATGTATTTAATTATGTTATACGTGTCTGTTCTGAGAATGCAGTTTCAGGTCAGTGTGACCTACTGTTTATATACATATATTGAATGTAATGGTGGTTCTTATGTAGCTAATAGATATAGATTGGATACTTTGACATATCAATAAATGGAATACTTTATTTAACTTATATGCCTACTTGGAATTAATAGGTTTGAATTGATATAAATCTTTTTCCAAAATTCCTGTTCAGATAATTTATTAATGCAAATTAGTGTTTGTTTTTTGTTTGTTTTTTTTTGTAATTTAAAAAAAAAATTTTTTTTTTAAATTTTTAAATTTATTTATTTTTTTTACATATATTAATTTAAAAAAATTAATTTGTTTTGATAATTTACTCTTTTGTTAAATTTGATGGTTGAAAGTGTGTTTGTTCAATGACGAAGTACTGGAAATTTTGGACCATATGATTTTTAGGCACCCCTTTTTGATCTCGATTAAGAAAGGACATGTTTTTCATTTACACCGTCAATATCCGGTTGTTTTAACAGACGATTTTTAGATTTTTTTTTTTTTTTTTTTTTTTTTTTAATTATAAAACTAACCCAAACCCCTAACCAACAACCGGATATTGACGGTGTAAATGAAAGGCATGTCCTTTCTTAATCGAGATCAAAAAGAGGTGCCTAAAGGTAATATGGTCCAAAATTTTATATGAATGATTTTTGTTGGACCCATTATGTAAGCAGCAAGATGAATATTTGATAACTAAAAACTTTCTGAAATATTTTGTGAACTTCTGTATTTACTATTATATGCCAACTGACTGTGACTAATGATAAAATTATCTTAACATAATTTAAAAAAAAATCCTAACTGCAGTTATGAAATTTTAAGATATATTTCTTAACATTGAAGGTATATATTAATATATCCTTAGAAAATTGTTACCCTTTATATCTTTCATTTAATTCTGCATTCAACAGATTAAATGTTTAATTTTTGAATCCTTCAAAATTTTATATAAAGTAAAACTAAAATCTACTTATATGTAATTGTTAAAACAGTAACTGGTTTAAAAAGAATTACTAACTCATTTCTGATTCATCTATGTTTCAATCTATTAATTACTTTATAACAACTTGACAATTATTGAAATTAACATATATTTTTTTATAAAGAAACTTTTTGTATACAAAATTTAGTGCAATAGGATTACAGAAAAATGAAGTGGTTGATGCTTGATTTGAGTCATTGTAGAATAATTTAGTAGGAGACCTAACTTGAAAACTTGCATGTATTTATTTTAAAAACTATATTATGTGTTTGAAGGCATTTGTCTGAAGAATATATAAGAAATAATATTGATGAATACATACAGGATTATTAAAATGTTGGCTAAGCACTTCTGGAAGTATATAAGCATTAAGTGGGTATAAAGTGATCAATTCAATACTATTCAGCATTGTTCTAGCAATTAAAGGTGGGTTATAAGAGATCAGCTATTAATTTATTAATCAATTTTACATTAAATGTAAAATAATGGTGACACATATGTTCCCCCAGATTAATACTTTTCAAGTCTGTTGGCTTTTACTTTTAGTATTAAAAATCAAATTATAAATTGTAATTAATAGTGTGATTAATAATTTAGAAGTATTATTGGTCTGATATGTATATTGTATTAAAACAATAGAATTGTCTACTTTTGCTAAGTTTTATTGTAAAACATTTTCTTTAGTATAACTCCAGTGAAAACAGATCAAAATAACAATAGATACTTTTATTCTCAATTGCATTTATATAAGTTTAAAATGTAATTAAAATTTGATTTCCTATGAAAATGCTTGTATGCATGATTATGTCTTCAAGACATGTAAACAAATTCTTTTGAAAAATTTTGGCAGAATTCTTCTTATATCAAGCAGGATTCAAGTAGACTATTCAAACATCTATTATTTTGTTTATCACTCTTTAATTATCTAATTTACTATATTTTTCCTGATTCAATATATATATTTTTTGGTTCTGAGTTTTTTCTTTTATTTAATCATCTAATTAAGACTCCATTGATCATTCATTTCTTTCTTTTGAATTTTAAAATCCTTTTCTTTAATAGATTCTATTTTAAACAAGGGAACTTAGAAAGAATAAAATTTTATTTTTATTACCTGCTATGATTTTGGCTTGCATTATTTAGAAAAAAAAAAACTGATTACTTTTTGTGTTCAAACAACTATTTTTTTTTTTTAAACATACACGACTATATTACTTATGCTCTACACTTATTTATGCTTTAGTCAATTTCAATTGACAAAATGACAATTTCAAAGCTAAGCTATATTCACAACCCCAGGTATCAATGTTTAGACTATCAAATTTGGAGAAGAAATATCTTCAACAGATAAATATAAAGTATGTTAAAAAGTATCAAGACTGGAGATGTATTAATCAAGATAGAAATTAACAATGAATCAAATGTTAATTTTTTTCATAATAGTCTCCTTGGTATTCAACACATATGTTCTAGAGAGTTTTCCATTGGTTGAAGCACTTTTGAAACTCCTCGTTTTATATAGTGTGAAGCTGTGCTGTTGTATTTCTTTTAATATCTTCCACATTCTCAAATTTCTTGAGATAAATTTTCAGTTTAGAAAATAAGAAAGTTGCACTAAACTAAGTTTGGTGAGTATGGAGAGTACTACACTTTTAAAATCCATGTTTCATAAAGAAACTGCTGGACATGTTGAGCCGAGTATGTAGGTGGATTATCATGATGAATCTGCCATTGATCTGTGGGCCACATGTCTAGCCATTTATGACACACAGCATCTTAGAGATGGTATAAGACTCTAAGTAATATTGTTTAATGACGATGACTTGCATTGGTTTTGCTCTGAACTTGGTGAGCCTTTTTTTTTTTCCTTGATGATGCTGATTCACAGATGATAGTTTTAACCAGATACCCACAATTTGTAACCTATTTGATGATTTTCAAAAAGTCTGCATCAGTTTTTGCACACTAAAGCAAATCTGTAGCCGTTATCCAAAACTCCTGCTCTTGCGATGGAAACCATGGAACAAACTTGGCTACAGTTTGTCTCTTCTCCAGATCTTCAATAAGAATAACTTGACATGACCTAATGGAAATACTCATCTCATGACAAAGCTGTCTGATAATCAATCTTCTATCAGCAGACTCTACACTTTCTCAACTGTTTTAGCATTTCTGATGGTGGAAAGCCTCCCTGGAAGCTCATCACTTTCAACTGGTGTTCTTTCCTTGAAGATGCCAGCCAAAGACCTTGGCATGGTTCGTTGCATCATTGGTTCTTTCTGTATTTCAAAGGATTCAGAACTAATTTTGCTCAGTTTTTGGCAAAGTTTAATGCAAACTTGTCTTGTATTTTTTGGCTATGAGAAAATATGATTTACCAAAAACTAAAATGATGTCTTCACAGCTGATATAATAAGGTAATGTTGTGTAGACTGATGTCTAAACGAATTGGTGCTAATTTTAAAGAAAATTATGCAGTCAGTCTTGATATATTTTTTTTTTTTTTAATACACTTCATACATTCTCAACTTCAAAACATGTAGAACTTTGAAATTTTAAAGAATTTTTTATTTTTTCAAGATGAGAATAATTTAATCATGGATGCAATAGTTTTTTTGTTTTGTTTGTTTTGTTTTTTTTTAATTGCCTTCAATCATTTTGTCTATGCTTGTGAAAAATCAAAACAAACTATTTTGATTAGATAAAGTAAAGCACAGACATATTGCAAATTTTGCAACTATACAAATAATTTAATCAAAAATACTGAACGAGAAAGATTTTACCAACGTACATTTATGGTGGTTAATACAAATTATAAGATAAGCTGCATTACAAAAAGTTACATTTTGTATATACTATTAATCTATTGTAAGGTTTGAAGTACTTATAACTATTATGAAAAAATAAATGATGTTTATTCGTAGATGGTCCAGATAGTTATACTTTGTCATAAATTTGTAAACAAATTTTATCTAAAGTTTATATTAGTTAAAATTGTGGTAATAATGATGTAATAAATGTTAGTCAATATTTCCATTTATTTGGCTATTATTATATTGGCAATTTTACTGTTGCTACAATTGTATTAGTCTTCTCGGCACTCTTAGCAAATGCCAAGAGGAAATACTGGCAGTTTTCCCTGTGAATTCACACTGTAACCATTGTAACAATCTTATTTATCTTTAGGGACTATTTTAATTGCCAAATTCTGTTTTGATAGTAGTCTGTATAAATTTAATAGCTATCACTGAATATTTTACTTTTGATATGGAGGTCTCTATTGCCTCTACAGTTGTATTATTTATGTATTTATTCTATGGTTAATTTAGGAATGTGTGGAACCTATATATCTTTTTTTGCCTTGTCCATAGAATACTTATAAGTTACTTGTTATGGATTTTTTTTCCTGATCAGTTATTATTTTGATTCTTGTTACCTCATTTATAGTTGTTGAAATTTTCAGTTTTTTTAATAATTGACAAAAAAATTATTAATATATAATAATGTTATGTGATTATTGATGACAAAAGGAAATATTTCCTGAATCCTTTGTGTTCAGATGTAACTGTTCTATACAGAGATTATTGATCATATGGAAATCTGCTCTCTTTGATAAAATGGGCAAGAATTTTTCCATGCTGTAGCCATGTCACTACTACTCTATGGTTGCACTACCTGTACTTTAACTCTTAATGTCCCATACCGCCTCATTCCACCCGACCGGAAGTCTCATTCGTTTTTCTAATCCACCCCAAATGATAGCCTTTGTTTAAATGTAATATTAAACATATATTTAGAAGTTTTCAATTTAAGGGAAATAACAAGTAACTTTAGATGCAAAGGTCATTTTTAGCCATTTTTTTAATATATCCTTATAGGAATGCTCTGGACTTGAACAATTCTTGGAATCAGCACCCCCACAAAAAATAAAACAGCCACTTACTTGGGTGGTTTGTGTAATTGTAGGTAAAACTAATAAGACATTGCTGGAGAAACAAAAATGAACTCATAAATGACGTTCTCCTGTGGATCTGTACACGTGCATACACCTGTGTAGACCAACCAGCAAAAACCTACATCAATCAGCTCTGTGCGGATTCTGTATGCCATACAGAAAACCTGCCAGGAGTGATGACTGATAGGGACAGGTGGCAAGAGAGTCATAAGATCCATACAGTCAGTATGACCTGATGAAGTTATGCTCTGATCCTAGGTAGAAGTGCTAGAGAGAAACACTTTGATCTTTTGTAGAAGTGCCAATCCAATGGAAATAATCTCAATTTGATGTGAACTATGCTAGTTATATAGAATTTTCTAATGCCCAGTATTATTCAGTATAGTATTCCAGTAATACTTCATATTTACAAGTTAGTTTTAAAACAATCTTAATATATATGCTAAAAACACCTCGTAGAAATATTTGACTCAAAAACATTCTTGGAAAAAGCATGTATATAAAGAGCATTTATACTTATTAATGAAGTTTTTGTTAATCTAAAACAGATTCATGCAAAAATTTGTATATAAAGATACAGTGAATTAAAATTATACATCCACATTAATTGTCACAGAAAATATCATATCCCACAAATTTCTCATATAAAACATACTGAGAAATAAAGCACAATTGAAGCTGTTATTCTGAAAAATAATAAGACTATTTATTATTAGATAAAGCATAATGAGATCTTATTTCCAGTTACATCAGAACCAAAAGGCTTCAGGAAATATTTTCTTTTGTCATCAATAATCTCATGAAAGTGCACTCTGTAGACTTATAATGATAAATAGCAACTTGTTTAAGTAATGATGGTAGAATTAGAAGTGCTGTAGTTATAGTCTTGTAATTATTTCTTTATTTTCTTTGATTCTCTTTCTTTTCTGGTATCTCTATTGTAATAATGTTCATTTGGATTCAGTACAGAATATTATGTTGAAAGAGTATTTAGGTGGTGCTCATGGTGTAATGGTTATTGTCGTAGGGAATGAACATGCCAACCTGAGTTCAAATCCTGGATGAATCTTTGCATTTTTACAAAACACTAATATCCTTGGGAAAAGTATCCATCCAACTATCTTCCCTTCAGCTATGAGTAAATAGTAGGGTTGACTGGGTTCTTCAACCTTATGCCAACCAGTCTAAAAAGAAATCTGGATCCAAACCTGTTAAACTCTGTTTAAAAATTGACCTTGCATCAAATCCTGCCCGTGTGAAGGAGTTGGGTGAATACATAATTAGAAAATTTGTTTCTTTTGATATTTATTTATATTTTTTTTTTATATAAAGAGTTTACTGGTGAAGAATTGTTAGTCTAAGTTAAAAGCACAATAAGAGTAACCCAAAGCCAAACTTTTTTAGACCTTATTTTTCTGATTTCAGTATAACATGGCAATGAGAAAAGTTTTGGTAAATATGCAGGCTTTGGTTTATGTTCAATTTTTGGCAGCCTTCTTTCTACTCAGAAGAAATCAATAAAAAATTATTTGCATTGAAATTATAAATTATTTTATTCATTTATTTATCTTTTTGAGAAAAAATTGAGAAATGAAAGTGTTGTCTAAATAATTACCTCTACTGATTTGCTGATATGGCATCCGTATCAATAACATATACCATTGTGGCTAATGTTTTGAAATAATTGCTGAGTTGTTCAGCAGTTTTTTGAATTTTCTTTGAGAAAGATAATTTGTTTTTCAAATTATTTTTTTAAATGAGTAAATAAGTATAATAGAGATATATAAGCTTAAATGTGATACTACTTCTGTTACTTGAGAATAGCAGTGAAAACTGAATAAGAGAGCTTTCCTCAACAGCATATGAATTTTTGTATTGACTATGCTATTCATTTTTAATAATCATGTAGTCTTTATATGCATGAAGTTCAAAAGCTTATGAAAAGAAAAAGGTAACAGAAAATTGGGAAGCCAGGCAGAAAGAAAAGATCTTTATATTAGGGTGAATCAAAAGTTTAGCAATATTTTGATAACATTAGGCACAATTCGGTAGATCCGGATGCTTTTACCAAGATCATGAGGGTGGTGAACCACACTGGACGGTGAGATGCAAAGCTCTCCTGATACTCACCAGATGTTTCTCTAGCTTGGAGCATGATCTTGAAATCCTGTTTTAGGCCTACTAATCATTAAGGTTCTTGCAACATGGGCAAAATTTATTTGAATTATCTGGTTCCTGTTCTGTGATCAACAGCGCGCCTTCACCTTTTACAGAATTAATGTTTTTAGTCTCTTCTGTGGCATTATGGTCCAGTTTGAACTTTTAAAGCTTAAGTTCCTGAATTAGACTACTATGCCCATTTGTCAGTGAGACTTTCAAATCATATACAGTGAAACAATACATAACATGTCAGCACACCAACTACCACAATACTAGCAACCACAGGTACCCGCCCATTGCTTGAATTGCTTCGGTGATGTAAAGCACGTACCAAAATATTGCAAAACCTTTGACTCCCACTAATGCAAACTTCCAAAAAGCTTATATGTGCACAAGCACAAAGATTTTTTTTTTTTTTTTTTTTTTTTTTTAAATTACAAAAAGAGAATGAGTACCGTTATTTCTATATTTATCTTACAGATAGCTTAGATTTATTTTCTTTTAGTATTATGCTAATCTTTAGGCTTTGGACATTTAATAAAGATGATATTGTACAAATGTAATAAATTTTGGTTTGAATAATAGTCACAAAGGTGACATTTAGGATTGAATTATATATAATACAATGATGCTGATAGCTTTTTGATTTAGTGAGTCCCTGGGAAAATTTATGGGTCTCAACTAAAGCTGTCTAACTCCTACCTTGTAACCTATCCTGTGTAATTTGTTTCTAAGAAATTATTGAAATGTATTTACAGTTAACTTAAATTGGTGAGGGAAGAAAAAAGAAAAACACTGGGATGCATGGATATGATTTTACTGCATCCTTTTAGATTTTTGTGTGTCAGAGATGCAGGGAGCATACCTATCAGCATCTCTGTAATATATGATGACTTTTATAATAAGACTTATACAACTGAAGTTGGAAACTATTAAAATGAAAGAAATTATTAGTGAGTTGCAGTTTATGTTAAACATATTTAGTAAAATTTCCAGATTTTATTCAATGTCTCAAACCTTTTTCAATTTCCTGTTTAGTCTAAATAACCTAAGAATTTACTTATTAATAGAAAAGAAAATAAGTAGAAAATATAAAGGCTTATTTGTTATACAAAATGTTTACCATTCTTTTGGGTTTATTTTTGAGTAATGTTAAAATGTATGTAATATTTTCCTCCTGGCTTTATCTATTCCACTTGAAAGCATCTTAAATTATCTTTGTAGATCTTATTACTTTTGATTTTGCCTTTTCTGCACATATCTGATCTTTAGTGAATGTTTGCATTATGGAAGTTAATTGCAATTTATAGTTTCTTGAATTTTATAAAATTGATCTAAAAGAAATTATGATAGATTAAATTTTAATTGCTGAACAATTAAAATAACTTTATAAATTTAAAGTCCTCAATAGGTTCCTCTTAAAATTTTAGCAGATATAATAGTAGAATCCAGTTATTGTCAAACTTTGTTCATTAATTCATATTTAATCTAATTGTAAATAGATAAAACAAAATATCCTCCGTGTAAATATTTAAAAATAATTACTTTAGAAGTTGTATTTAGTGTTGGTTCTGAGGTTGGTTTGTGATAAAACTAATTTATAGATGCATACTGAGCTGTGTATTTTGGTGATATATAGGAACTTTAATTCAACATAAGTGAAGCTATCATTTACAATTTGGGGGGGGGGGCTTATAAAGATGTAAAAGCAAAAGTTAAAATTTACAATTATATCAATATATAGAATTTTACTGAAAATAAAGTTTTTTTTTTTTTTTTTTTTTTTTTTTTTTAAGTATATTTTTTTTAGGTGTAAGTGTATTTATCATAAAATGACTTAAAATGTTTAATTTGAATAGTAAGCATCAACAAAGATTTTTAATGTTTGCAATTTTTGTTTTAATATTTTAAGTTAGTTCATTTAAATGTTTTATTCATACTTGGCATACCTACTTCTCTGACTGTAATCAATTTTATACATATATCCTATCTTTTTAAATTAGTATGTTAGTTTTCATATGATTTTTTTTCTTTTTCCACTTTTGCAATATTTTGCTCGATAAATAGTTTGTCGTCAGATGTATATAGATGTCTATGCTTTTGGGATCTTGATTGTAATTCATTTAGGTTCATTTAATTAAAAAAAAATTCCATAACCTGTTTGTTTTCTTTTAATTGGGTTACTTTTAATATTTCCTTTATTAAAATTTTCTTTATAAATGAATTGAGAGAAGAAGAAATGTGTGTTATTTGTATGCATATCCAATTCTTTTCTCCTGAGTTTAAATTCAAAATGACCTCCCAAAAGTTGAAAGTACTAAGAATAAAAGCTATTTTCTCTTGGACAATAAATAACATTCTTAATGTCATCATAAAAATTCATTTTGGTATTTAATATCCTAGCATCTTATTTCATTTTCAACATTTCTTTATTGACTGAAACAATTGCAAATTGTTATTCTCTGTAAAAGGTGGTTGAATTTTAATCTTGCAATAATAATACTTGACTTAGTTTCTTGGTACATTTATTTTGGGACATGTTCATCCTATTAAATAGTTATGTCTTTTAACTTATTTATCTTGATATCTTTCTGATAATTTGTTTACATCTTTTTATTTGAGGTTACCTTGACTCTGTCTCTCTAAACTAAAGTACCAAAGCAATGAACAATCAATAAGAATGTTTTTCAATACCAGCTGGCATCCAACTATGGTTTATGCTGCTGCTGCTGCTGCTACTACTACTACTACTACTATTGTGGTTTCTATTATTGCTGTTGTTGAACTGCAGTCTAGTTCGCAACTAGCATTTCTACTATGTTAAATGGATTACTTGTTCTTTCTTATGTCATAGTTTGACTATTTTGTGATTTGTGTAAGAAAAAGTATTTGATATATATACTAGCAAGAATATGCGCTCTCCAGGCGTAAGTATTTAAGTTTTAATATAGTGAAATATATTAAATTAGAAAGACTAACAAAATTAAATAAGAACGCATATAAAATGATTACACTTATTTTAATTATATTCTAATTGGTTTCTATATAAAATCATTCCTAGGATTGATCTTAATACGTTAGAGAATAAAACAATAATATTAGAGATCAATAACACCAAGTAGTTATTTATTAAATCCAGTTTTGTTAAAACCAGTATGCAAATTAACCACACCATATATTATGCAAACCTTTATTTATTAGTGATATATAAGGCACATTGCAGGATTTTAAATGCACAAATAACATGGACTGTTTTGAGGGAAATCTGACTCAGATTTTCAGAGACATTGTTAATAAATAAGATATATTCTATGTATTAATGCTTTTGACTATAGATTAAATACTCATTGATAAACTTATACAATTCCTGAGGGTATAGTGACGTAAGCAGTAATGTAGTTTTGGTTACAGTCAGACAGACACCGAATCTCCATTTTAATTATATATATAGTGATGCTGATAGCTTTTTGATTTAGTGTGTCCTGGGATGCACATATTTGCTTTGAATGAGTCCCCGGGAAATTTGATGGGTCCCAACTAAAGTTTCTTAATAAATTGTAGGGTTTTTATTTATGATCTGGGGAAACAACTAAAGCCGTCTAACTCCTACCTTGTAACCTATCCTGTGTAATTCATTTCTAAAAAAATATTGAAATGTATTTAGTTAGCTTGAAATGGTGAGGGAAGAAAAACACTTGGAAGCATGGATCTGATTTTACTCTGTCCTTTTAGATTTTTGTGCATCAGGGACGCAGGGTGTGTGTGTGTGTGTGTGTGTATGTATGTATATATATATATATATATATATATATATATATATATATACAGTTTGAAATAAATTTTTATTTAGAATAAACCATATTAATTTATAGAATATTTTTTTGACTTCATTGATATTCTATTTGAGTATAGTTATATATAATACTATGAAAAATAAAACTATTCATTTTATTTTAATAATTTTATTGATTATCATTTGTTTATGATATTTTTTCTATGATGAAAATGAATATTAGACTATATTAAAAATATGTTGGATTTTGTTGATATTTTGCCAAGTACCTTCAAATGCCAAATCATTTCTTATTAACTGAACAATATCCTTTAACTTAATCAAACTGTCAGTGTTACAAATATGCTATAATTTTGAAGAACTTTAGATAAATCAATACCATTTTGTTTTCTAAGTGTTTTGTGTTCTATTTATTTTGCTTGTTCACTTATTCTCTGTTGTCGAAATCTTTCATTGTAATTTTTTTATTTTATCTGTCATTGTTTGTACTTTTCTGATTAGTTGAATATTTTTCTAATGCCAATTCTTTTAGATTTTAAGTTTCATGAGAAAGAAACAAACTTTGTCTCTCCTAATTGTAGCAGATCATTCCATGTTAGAAACAATTTTAACAATTTAAAGCCTTATTGCTCAGGTATCAATATTTAATTTATTGACTTGTTATCCAACAAGTTCTGCAACCTTCATCTTTATATTTTCCCTCTAACTTGCTTAATTTGTTACACTCAAATACCAAATCATTAACTATTTAGTATCAAAGCAAATTATATATATATATATAACTTAAAGGGACAGGGCTGGGTTTATTTCCCAGCGCCTGAGGGGGAATGCTGACGGAACCGATGCAATTTTTTCACCTACCACCCATGAGCTTCAGCTTGTGGGTGGGCCCACATAAAAATGTCCTTGTGTCACGCACTCATAAGTGGGATGAAAGCCAAATACCTATATATATATATATATATATATATATATATATATATATATATATATATATAGCGATCACCAATGATAATGAGTGGAGACAGAAAGGAGGAACAGTGGAAAAAGTTGATTATTGATAAAACTAGGCCCCTTTGTCTGGTGCTTTTCAAGTTTTACACCCGGAAACGATTAAAAGTCAAATAGTAAATTAAATAAGTTGGGAATGGATATGGAATTATGTTAGACAAAAGGGGTTGGGGCGGGGAAATAATAATAATAATAATAAAATTTTCAAAACCCCATCAAGTCACACCCAAGCCAAGCCTCTCACCTAGTAAAAATAGTGAGTGCTTGGGTCTTATTTGCCTACACAAGGAAGGACGAGAAAAGAAAATCAAAACAGCCTCGAGAACACTTAAATGCTGTTTTGTTCCCGTCTTGTGCAGGATGGAAAAATGTAGATCACTATAATTGGACCGGCAAGTATTTATACTAAAAAGATGTTCACCAATTGCAGACTCAGGACATTGTAAATGCCCGGATGTTGTGCGCCTACCAACACGGATTACTCGGGGCACAACATCCAGGCATTCACAATGTCCTGAGTCTGCAATTGGTGAACAGCTGCTTACTATAAATACTTGCTGGTCCAATTATAGTGATCTACAATGTTTTAACTGATGTGTCCTCTGGGCTTCTTCAGGTGTTTCTTGTTGAATTTGGGAACCTTCTTGTCATAATCGGGTGCCTTCACGGAACTTCGAACCAAAACCTTTATTTAATCCCTTATGGTCCCGTCATTGTGTAATGGTTAGCAAGCTAGTCTTGCAGATCCATTACTACTTATTAGTAAGTTTGGTCCTTGCTGGATGCCCCATAAAAAAATCCCCTTGTGTTAATCCAGCCCAGTGGGAGGTCAGGAAAATGATTTTTTTTTTTTTTTTTTTTTTTTTTAAATTCTCATTATGTTAACCATTCAGACAAATCTATTAATAATGGAGATTGTCTGTAACAAAAACTACGTCATAGCTCTACGTCACAGCTTACGTCACAATATTCTTATGCTATATACACCCAAAATTTGAGTAAGCAATTTTAAAAATTGTTTTTTTACTCGTCCTTTTTTTTTTACACTAACAAGAAGTTAACTAAAAAGTTTACAAATAAATAAAAACCTAGGATTTTGTGGAAAATTGATGTGGAAAATATTCAAAATAATTTGTTTTATTACATGCATGCAACATTTTATTTGAGAGGGACGGGGCTCAGTTTTCATTTTAATTTTTTTTTTTTTTTTTTTTTTTTTTTTTTTTTCAATCCTTTAATAAATATGAGGATTTGTCTTACTTATGATACAAACCCTCTGACATTGAATTTTTTAACTCCCACCCTCTCAGGCAATGTCTTTCAAAAATTAATTTTATAATGCCCGGAGGGTGTTTTCTGTTGCTAGTAAAGTTAATTTCTTTTTCTCTCTATAGATATTAACCTCAAGACAATGATAGTTCACTTGAAATTAGTTTAGGGTAAATTTACTAGTCTACTTTTGTACACCTTGTAGGAGGGGCTTAGAATATGCTGACTGGTCCCTTGCAGAGGGGTGTCCTGGCTATGACACTAAACTGCATCTTTTGGTGAAGCCCAAGTTCTGGAGAGTGAAGTACACCTTCATTGCCATTACTCCTAGGTCCACTCTGACACAGTGTGGTAGTACCTGTTAGGGTCTCATGAGTCAAATACATCTGTTTAAAAAGTATTCATATTCAATAAGACCGTGTGCATCCCCTCAAAAAAACCCCAAAAGCCTCTTAAGAAAGAACTACACAAAAAATGTAAATATGAACATACAATGAACATGATTCCATAACCTCTAGGCATAAAATAATCCTATATGAGTTGACATGCTGTCAAAATCAATCAATCTACTTATATACTTGCAATCAGTATGGGTACATTTTTGATAGTTGGTAAAATTATACAAATGATAATCCTATTCTGTTTGTCAATAATGCATCCATTCTTTACTATTAACATTACCCTTTTTCCTTATAACCAGAGTAGAGTATTTGTCTGCCAGACTTGCACAAACAAATTCTAGCTAAAAAATGCAAAATCAAATTTAACCATCTGATTCCCTCTTTAATGATGATTTTCATTCATTGATATTGTTGTCAACAACCTTCACCTTATTACACCAATACTAACACTTATAAATTTTTACCTGAGTACCAGCAAATTGTATTTAAGAATTTCTTACCTGAACTTGATATTTTGTATAATTTTTTAGCAAGATACAGATAAGTCTTAAATAGACTAAATTTTAAAAATCAAATTAGTGAAATACATCAGTAATTAGGACTGAGCCTATTTTAGTAATGATCACCCCAAGCGGTGTTTAACAGGTTTGAATTCAGAGTTTTCCTTCTAGACTAGTTGCCTAACCAAGGTTAAAAAGCCCCATCTGCCCTACTATTTACCCATAGCTGGCGGGAGAATAGTTGGATTTATACCTTTTCAAAGAGTATTAGTGCTATGTGAACTGTAGATTCGTCCTGTTTTAAAGTTCATATCACATTTGATATAGCTGTGCTACAAAAATTTTAGTATTAGTTAACTTCCTATATATACTTTGAGTACATAGCTAATGATTTGAGTGAGTGAATGTATTAACACATTTATTCAATGACTCTTGTGATGATATCACAGATTGTATAAACATATAGTTATTACTTTTAACCTTTTTAAGCTATTAATCTCAAGTATATTTGCTTTCATGCATTATTGAAAAATCTCTAGCAAAGAGATCTACTGTGCTTGTCTTCAATGAAATCACCTTTTTGTATGATTCATAATTTGAAGTATCATTGTTTTTAATGTTCTGGTATGCAAAGGGTTTTGTGTGTGTACACAGATGCTGATAGGTACACATCCTGCGTCTCTGACATACAAAAATCTAAAAAGACACAGTAAAATCGTATCCATGCGTCCCAGTGTTTTTCTTTTTTCTTCCCTCGTCATTTCAAGCTAACTGCAAATACATTTCAATAGTTTCTTAGAAACGAATTACACAGAATAGGTTACAAGGTAGGAGTTAGACGGCTTTAGTTAGGACCCATAAATGTTCCCAGAGACTCATTCAAAGCAAATATGTGCATCCCAGGATGCACTAAATCAAAAAGCTATCAGCATCACTGTGTACATTTGATACCTGTTTACCAGGAAGTTAGAGGTTAACTTCATTAACAAAGTGAAAAGTAGATCAAATTAATTTTATATATTTAATAGTTAATCTCAGAATCATCCATCATGGCCAAAGATTATTCATGCAACCATGCTTATACTTTTGGTAGTCATAGCAATAACAATATTTATGGTTTTTCAAAGTGTATTGCGTTTTGTATCTTTCATTTAAGTTTGAATGATCTCTTAAAAATTTCCAATGAGTATTGTGGAGAATTTAACCTTTTGCCATTTCAACATGGATAGTAAATGACAACTGTACACTGAATCTTATTTTATTTAAGTTATTTTTTTCTTTCTAAGTAGGAATTCCAAATCATTGTAAATAATGTTGGACATCTGAGAAGCTGAAAAGATATATTTTTTCCTTCCGGTTATTTAATTTTAAATAATCTTCAGCTAATCTTATTGTAACATTTGTGAAAATTTAGTCAAAGTATTACCTGAGGATGAATGAACGTTTTATGATAAAAGCTAACTCAAGTAAAATTGAATTATATGAATATTAAATGGAGATAAATTTGAGATAAATATGTATAACATTTTTAAAACATGAATTTGATTTTATTATAAATATTTTTTGTTGTCTTGATGGCTGACAGGCTGAGAGCAAATATTGTTTCATAGATTTGGTTAGGAAACTAGAATGTTGTTTATTTTAAGATTAATAGACATTTTTATTACTTTATTAAGGGGCCGGTTTAGCTTAATTGATAGATCATCCACCTAGGAATTGCAAGGTTCGATACTGGTCTTTGCCAACTCTGTATGTGAGTAGCACAATTTGGGTAATCTAATCTGTGTGGTAAAGCATCTGGGAGCTGATGGTAGTTGGGGTGTTCCACCTCAGCAAAAAACAATCTCCCTGGTCTAGTGTTAAAAAGGGGATAGACTCCCTCGTTGTCCAGCTGATACTGACAATAGGTCACTCCGCACTTTATAGGATGTTTCAAGAGAAACTTAATATTTATTATCATTGTAAGTCTATCAAAATGTAAATATCCCACATTTAATTATTAAAAAATTCTTAAAATGTCCACACTTTTTCATACTCAGTTTATACAGTTGGATACATTTGTTTTCTGTATAGAAAAATCTAAAACATTCTTTTTTTTTTTTTTTTTTTTTTTTTTTTTTCTTTTCAAAAGATGCAGTTAACACAACTTTGTGCTCACACACACACACACAATCTCCACGTTCATTTTTGAACTAATACTCTTCAGAAAGGTATGAACCCCATCATCCTTCCAGCTATGGGTTAAGTAATACCACTACTGATCTTATACAAGGATAGCTTTGGCATTAGATAACCCATGAAGGTTGATATGCCATTAAACAAAGAAACCAAACTATATTTTAAGGAGCAGTAAACTTTCATAGCATTTTGTGGTAATGTAGATAATGGGGATAATGTTTATAAAATGTAATTATTAGGTATAAGCAATTTAAAGAGTTTCTACTTCTCAAGAGACTTTAAAAAACAAAAAAAACACAAAATAAACTTTATTTATTTGATTCTACTATAGTAAATTGATTTGTCACATGAATTGTATTAACACTTTTATTTTGTGTGTGTGTGTGTGTGTGTGTGTGTGTGTGTGTGTGTGTGTATTTACCAAACCCTCCATATGAACAGGATGTGACACATAGTCAATTTTTAAGCAGTTTAACAGGTTTGAATACAATTTTCCTTCTAGACTAGTTGCCATAACTAAATTAAAGAACCCAGTCTGCCCTACTATTTACCCATAGCTGGAGGGAGAATATTTGGATACATGTTTCCCAAGGGTATTAGCACTATGCGAAATGCAAACTGCCTTGTCCAGATTTGATGATAACCATTACATGATAAGTGCCTAAGGCACCATTGTAATTTGTACTGAATATGAAATATAATTTTTATTTTTTTGATAAAAAAAAAACCCACTGGAAACATGCACACACCTAATACTTCTTTAGTACACATTACGCTATAACATCTACAGTTGTCTAAATAAAACCCTTTCTAAGAAGAATGCCCAACTTCTCATTCCATAATGGCTTTGCAGTATTAATTTAATAAACTTGGCTCGCTTTAATCTTCCATGGTAGAATCTTTGAATATTAAAGGAAAATACACCATACTGCCTCATCTGCCGGTTTGTAACACATTTCTCTGGAAAATCATTATTTGCTAACACTAAAATTAGCACCAATATAATGCTTAGTGTTGCTTGACCAAAATAGATGTTGATATATTGAAAAATTGCATTTATATATTTCTTTCTTTTATGGTATTTTTACTTTTCAAGAGACTACTTTATTTTCATTTATTTGGTTTTTGATTAATTCCACCATTGTAGATTGATTTGTCACAGGAATTGTTGAGTAAGGCAACATTATAATTAGAAATATTTAATCTCGTATTTTCATCAATGATATTTTTGTCACATTTAGATTTGTGTATTCATTTATAATCAGCTGTGAGTATTCATGCTTAAAAGAAATGAGCATTAATTTTGAATTTTTAAAACTTGACACTGGAGAGATAAATCAAACCATTCTTCTTCTAAGACTTTGAAAGTGATGTCACATGTAGACCTACTTTGCTTCTGCCATTTAATGGATCCTAAGTCTTTCTTCAGCTTTTCTTTGAGCATTGTCTCATGTCATCTATGCACTCTTCTCTTACATTCTGAAATTTGGAATTGAAATAAAAAAATAAAAAAAATCATCCTTCATTTAATAAGTACTGAAAATTTTTATCAAAATCCAATGATTATTTGAATTTTAAATGGCATTAAGTATAAATAATCCGAATTATTAAAAGTACTACCAAATAAAAAAGCTCCCTCTGGTTGGTGTAAAAATAAATTTTTGAAAGATATTGTCTGAGGTGGAGGAATTAAATAAATAGAACAAAACGTTTAATATTTTTTAAAAAATTACTTAATTACTTACTGAAAAAGCATTATATTCACTCCACTCCATTGAGATATTTGTTTTGTTTTATGACGGTAAGGACCTCTAAAACATTTTAAAAGTTTCTGATTTAATTATTCAGGCTCTTATCTTTATAGAAAAATTAAAAATTGAACAAGTAAAATATATTTTGTTCTTATTTCATAAGATAGATAAAACCTAGCTTTAAAAAAAAAATAAAAAAAATAAAAATTTCTAATGTATTTTTAGGAAAAAAACTGTTTTAAACATAAATTCATTTAAAGGTGAATAAGTATCGATATTTTCATGAAAATTTAACTCTTAATTGATTTTTTCATAAATTAAAAAAAAAAAAAAAAAAAAAAAAAAAAAAGTCTGAAGGTGTAACTTGTATTTGGCTACGTTAAAATTCAATTGATTCAATGGTGTAAAACATTGTTTTCGTTCATAATTTTCATTATTTATGGAGGCTGAAAAACATTTTAAAAACCATCATGAATTTTTAAAAATGTTTCTTCTTTTGAATTGTCCAAAAACTTTGACGATAATATTAACTTTTATTGAAAGTTTCATTGTATTAAATATAGGGGGGGGGGTAATTTTACACCTCGAATTTGAGGTCAGACTTTTTTTTTTGTAAATACACCAATTTTTACATAATTCTACAAAATTTTATTAAAATTGAACGATTATTTTAATTTTAGTGTGTGTGTGTATATGTATATGTATATGTATATGTATATATATATATATATATATATATATATATATATATATATAACTTCTGTTAAATTTGATCTGGATTTTACGGAATCCAAAATTACATAACCGTTTTTTTTTGTTTTTTTTTCCCTGTAAAAAAATATAAACAAATCTTAAATGCACAGAAACCTAGACATGTTACAGTTAAATACACAAACCTTTTCAAATTTAATGTCGAAGGAGAATATTTGATGACTTCTTGCTTGTAAATAATTTTCTCATAAAAATCTATACATTTGATAATTTTAAATATATATCAAAATAAAACAAACTATATATAATTCAATAATACCGGGCATGTATTTATCAAAACTTAAAAAAAAACAAAAAAATCACTGGACCATCCTTTGTTGCGTACTGCTTTCGCAGCATATATATATATATATATAATACAGCGTTTTCTTATTTTATGTAGTAATAATAATGACTATAAGTTTAATACTCATTGATAAAGTTACTTTGTTCATGAAATTACTGTGATGTGAGCAGTGACATAGTTTTAGTTACAAACATATAAAGACTGAATCTCCATTATATATAGAGATATGGTTGTAGGTATTTACCCAATCCGTTTGCCACAGGTAGGAGTTGACACAAGTATGTGACATCCAGCGAGGATCAAACTCGCTACTCAGTAGTAATGGATCTGCGAGACTAGCTTGCTAACCATTACACAATGAGATTGCTCAGTCCATTTGTTATGAGTAGGATGTGACAGAAGGTTGCAAGTATAAGGCATCCAGCAATGATCAAACTTGGTATTCAATAGTAATGGATTTATGAGACAAACTTGCTAACCATTACATCATGATGGGATGCCTATTAAAGTATATGAGAGTAAGTTATTTTCAAATACTATGTTATTTTATATAAGTGACTTTAGCATCTGTGGGCACTCTTGGAACCAATCATCTGCAGATACTGACAGCTGTATATAAGTTTGATTTAAAAAAAAAAAAAAAAAAAAAAAATAAAAATAAATAAATAAATAAAAAATTTAAAGATTTTTTTTTTGATTCAAGCAAATTGCCTTATTACAAATTGCAATATTATACATTTACAAAAGTAATTTTCTCTATACTTACTCTATGAAAACAATGATAAATTACAAAAGGGTTAATTTTCAATTATAATTTTTCTTTTGTTTCCTCGTTTATTTCTTTTCTTTCTTTCTTTAAGATTGATTCAGAAAGTTTTGCTCATTAACTGTTTGGGAGACTAAAAGTATTTTTTAAATTCCAGTTTATATTAAATAATGTTTATTCTGAAAAAACATTTAATACAAACAAAAAAGAATTTTGCAATTGAATTTTAATATTTATTATATTACACTGTAATTCTTGATCCTACTCTGAGCATTTAAAACAGGAATTTGAATTCTGTCCAGATTAATCTTGTATTTTCCTAATTCAATTCATAATCAATGTATTATATTTCATGAGTCAATATTATAAAAGCCATTACAATTGCATGTTATTAGTGTTCTAATCTACAACATTCAACAAACATTAAACAGTTCTGCTGTAAAGTTTTTATCTCTTTGCCACATGCTCCATCAGCTCATCATAAAAATATTTATGCTGCAGCGGAGAAAATGAAATATTGGAAACTTGCATTGTTATGAATTTGCCCCATTGCAAATTGTCTCTGTCTGAGTCTGTCTATGTTCTATGCTTCAGACAGACACTCCCTTAAGAAAAAAAAAAATGAAGCAGAGAATACAGATAAACCCCCACAAATGTATTTATATCTCCAACTGATGTCATGGTGGAATCATCATTTCAATAAATTGCATTGCTCCTAACCCTCACCTATCAGCTGTCTTCATGCTGGTTGTTCTTAGTTCATTACATTTAGCAAGTAAAGAAGATATATGCTAGATCTTTCTTCAATGATAGTGATGATGACGATAATGCCAGGATTTGTGCAGGAAACAGACATTGGACCGGATTCTTGAGATCGGAATAAATTTCTGTTCAGTTATAAGTACCTTCATTTGAAATGTGAATTTATTTACTCTCTTGAGCAATGATGTTGTTACAAAAAATAAATTAGTGTATATCAGGTTATTAATGGCATTTGTCTGTAAAAACTAGCTTTCATCAATATCAGAATTCAAATTTTGCTGAATAGTTTTACAATGTTAATGACTTCATTCTGACAAAGTGTATATTCTTGAAATTGAAAAAAAAAAAAAGAAAAGAAAAAAAGAACAAAAAACAAAAAAACTAATTTATAGTACAAATCAATTTGATATAAAATCCAAAGCTTAGGGTAGGGAAACTTAGGGAGTGGAGAGAAAGAAATATTGCAAAAATGATGTATCATTTGATCAAACGAATTCTAACCCTTTAATTTAATGGTCTGTACCAAACCAAAGCCGTCTATAAAAATTCTTTCATTTTGTAGAGTACAGATTGGTCCGAAAGTCTTGTCACCCCTACATATTGTTTTAACTTTCATTATATTTTGTTTTGATAATATAATATATAAATTATATAATTACTTTATCTCTAAGAATTAAAAAAATATATTTTCTAGAATTTCAAGTTGTATTATGTAATTATTTTACCTCTTTAAAAAATATGTTGGGGGAAATTACTTTCAGACCACCCTGTTTAAAAGATTTAGAACCAAACCTTGTCTTTTTTACTCTCATTATCTGTTTCTTAGATACATAACTAACACTCAGTAATTAGTTCTTGCTTATGAAATCAAGACTGAAATCTTTGTTAATAACTTTTGAAGTGGCCTTTTTTTTTCTTTTTTTTTTTTTAAGAAAAAAAGCAACAACAAACTTGCTTAAAAAAAAACAAAAACAAACAAACAAAAACAACTCTTCCTCCTTTTGGAGTAGTGACTTTATTTCTTACAAGAAAGTACAAGTTTTAGGTTTGTTTGTCAGTATCTTTTGTTCCTTAATGTGATCACTCATGCACAAATGGGTTCATTCACAAAAATTCAATATCTGTTGTAAGTAAATAGCGAATCATAAGCCACGAAACACTTTTGTCGATGGCCATCTGTAAATAGTAGTGAATGTTTGATTGGTTAGATGCATTCCCTTTCTTTTGTCTTTGCTGCTGCTGATCTCCTATGGTATGTCAACAAAGCAACTGTTAGTATCTGAGGAGGGAAAAAAAGGTTTCCTTAATGTTTCACCACTACTACTACTCATTTTGTTTTTCTCCATGTCTCTTTTCAGTTATTTTAAGTTTAAACTGTCAACCAGGAAATTTTGATTTTTGGAAAATATTCAACTGAATTTTAGTCCCAGATTTTGTTCTGTATTTCTCTAGGGATTTGTTGTTCTCGTTGATATCATTTTCATTGAACTTTGGTTTACACACTGAATAAGTGACAGTATACTCTATAGAGTTTTGTACAATTTCTCTCATTCCTTAATTCTCACCATTCAATTTTATATTTATCTTATTCAGACACCCTAAAAGTAAATTTGGCTGAAAATGTACTTAAAACTGAAGGAGGAGAGAGAGAGAGAAAGAAAAAGATTAAAAAAAAAAAGAAAAGATGAATAAAGCCACTGTTAATAAAACAAACTTGAAATCCACAATATTCATCCATTTTTGGTTCATTGTTGTGTAAAGGTCTATCTTTTCTAAAAAGCCTCTGCCTGATCAGTTGCCTCTGTTGTCTGCCCAAATATGCATTTCTCCATTTTTCTCTACTTTTTTCTTTCTCTCCCATCCACATTTTTCTGTCCCTTCTGCTAGAGCTCTCTATTTTTCCTCCTATTTTGCTGTTACTGCTACTACTATTACGTTTTATTTCTTATTCAGTGCTATTAATGTTCATTGTTACAAATTACAAATTTCTCTATTTTCATTTAAAATATAACATTTAAAATAAATAACAAACAAAATGTATACAAGTTGAAAGTCAGGTAAATCTAAAATTAAGTTGTTTTGTTAAGCTAATTCTTCTTAGTCTGTGAAAATGGATTAATATCTTTCTTCTGAGCAAGTGCAAACATTTTTCAGCATAAAATTTAGCATGTCTGGTTGTTAATGTTGGTATGTGTTTTCCCTTCTTCCATTCATTTCATATTTTATTTTATTTTAAACTTTATTATAAGATATTTTGGGTTTTTATTTGAATTTATTGGTTTTAAAGTTTATGTAGCTTAGGTAACCTGGGGAAAAAAACATTTTATCAATTTCAAGACCCCCGCTTGAATATAGCATTAATTTTCAGCCAAACTTAATCTCTAATCATTTAGATATCTATTTAAAAATTATACATACATACATACATACGTACGTACGTGTGTGTGTGTGTGTGTGTGTGTGTGTGTGTGTGTGTGTGTGTGTGTGAAAATATATTGAAAGGAAATAACTAAGTAGAAAAAAGGAGTTTTTGAACAAATTTCAAAGTTTTATATAATTAAAAAAAAATTCTTACAATATTATCTTTTATTATGAATATTCATTTTTTTTTCTACGATGGAATGTTTGTACAGTTCAAGAGTAAAGATTAACAGTTTATTACTTGGATAACATAGGGCATTAAAATATAAAAAGTAGATGTTTGAATTTTATTAGAAAATAATTAGTACAGTTCACTTACTTTGCTTTGGATGCCTTGTGGGGTAATGGGTAATGAACTTGTCTAAGCTGACCATTATTACTGAGTAGTGAGTTCCCTCCTCACTGAGTGCCTTATACTTGCAACCTAATGCCAAATCTAAACTATGCTTAGTTTTTAAGGGAACATCATGTGGCTAATGGTTAGGAAGTTAGTGAATTTGATGCTCCCTTCACAATTCTGGCCTTGTACCAAACTAAGTAAGGCTTAATAAATGATTGTTTTGATATTGGAATTATTGTAACACAATTTTGGTTTCTCTCAAAATTTTAATCTATTGAGTAAAAAAAATGATAAACATTACTTATGAACTTGAGGTAATTGGTTAATAAATTGTTGATAGTTGTTTGATACTTATTAAATTGAATTATTGAGATCTTTTAAATTCAATGCTTTTTATAAAATTTTATTTTTTTATTATTTTAATATTTTTTGTTTTTTGCATTGTATTTTTTATTTCATGTAGACTAACAAATGAAAAAATTAAATTGAAACATTAGAGAAAATTCTCATGGTTTCAGGCATAGAACCCTTTCATTTTTGGGTATAGCTAATAATCAAGCTTAGCTTATGGCTCAAAGCCAGAAGTGTGGCGCACCAAGTGAAGATTATAGAGTGGCTTTTAGCCTGCACAATCATCAGTTTCATTTGCAACAAAACATTATATCAGATAAATAAAAAAAAAAATCAATGTCTTGTAAGCAATTGAGAATGTGCCTGCTGTCAAATTTCAATGTACAAAATTAACAAGGAAGTATCGGCAAAATTTGAGACATTGAACAGGATCTCAAAATAAATGACCATTGCATCCGGATGAAGACAATAAATGGTGCACTAGTTTAACTACACTTACTCTATCATCTGGAATTATTTGACTGTTGTTAGAAAAATCTTTACATTTAGAAATTGTGATGGATAACAATTAATAAAATTGCTGTTTGGACATATGTATTTATCTGCAGTACATTCCTATATGACCGGACACCATCACAAGTGATGAAAAATGGTGCCTGGATGTCAATATGCCATACAAATGAAACTGAAGAGACAAGGGTGCTGCTGCTGATGTAGCTATGTCCAGTAATGCTGATAGCTTTTTGATTTAGTGCATCCTGGGACACACATATTTGCTTTGAATGGGTCCCAACTAAAGCTGTCTAGGTTCTACCTTGTAACCTATCCTGTGTAATTTGTTTCTAAGAAACTATTATAATGTGTTTACAGTTAGCTTGAAATGGTGAGGGAAGAAAAAAAGAAAAATACTGGGACGCATGGATATGATTTTATTGTGTCCTTTTAGATTTTTGTGCGTCAGGGATACAGGATACGTACCTATCAACATGTCTGCATGTCAAATCTAGAATTGGATTTTGACTGCAAAAAATGTCTGCAGACTTTCTTACCAACTCATTAGTTTTGTCCAGAATTAATATTATACAAGTTATAGATCAGAATAGTTTGTCACTTTAGATTACTGGTGTACTTTTCATAAGGAAATAAATGTTTCTAAATTATAAAATACTAGTATCTCTTTGATTGGTTATTAGATACATCTCCAACAATCCATTATACTAGGGATTTGATTGATTCATGTTACATGCTTCTATCTTCTTAAAATTTCTATCCCTTCTTTATATTAATATATATTGAAAAAACTCTGAAAAATAAAGTGAAATTATGATTTTGAGGTAGTTTATGATCTTAATTTTTTTCTCACTAATACACTGTAGTATTCTTCACTATAGCTAAACCATTGCTTCATAGTTTGAGTTTAATAATGTCCTAAACATGATTTATATTGTGTGTGTGTGTGTGTATGTATATATATATATATATATATATATATATATATATATATATATATATATATATATATATATTATATTCATCTAGAAGTTATTAGCAATTTGTATAATATACACTGCAAATTGTTCTATTCTGTACATAGTTCTCTACAAATAATTGAATGTATACTATTTATATACATACTAGCTGGGATATCCAGCATAGTTTGGGGGGAAAATGACTTCATATATGACAAAATAGAACTTTTGATAAAATTAAACTTTGCACAAACTTGGGATATGTCTTCTGTCATTTAAAAAATATGTTTACATGTAAAATTTTATAAATTGAAAAAACAAAAAAAAACACCAAAAAACAGCAAAAAACAAATTAAGAGGGTCTGTAATAGATGTTTTTCTTTTGGAATGGAAACATCTTTATAAAAAGTTTACTCTTTATTTAATCATTGCTGAAAATTTTATTAAAATTCAATAATTATTTTTTTGAATTTGTGTGCTTTATAAAAAAAAAACTTTCCTATGCTATAATTACACTGTATGTACAGAGAATTTGTTGAGAAAATTTAAAATTAATACAGATTTAGAGATTGTCTATTTCAAACCTGATAGAAAGTAAAATTGTTTTGTTTACCTTTTCTTTTTTTAAACAAAATGTTGAAAGTGTTCATATGGAAGGCTTAATTTTGTAAGCTTAAAAATAGGGGAAATAAAGTTAATATTGCTTTTCAAGGCAACTTTTTAGTTTCATTTGTTTACTTATATTTTTTAGGTATGCAGTCAATAAAAAGAAAAAAATATTCACTCAATTTTTCTTTTTCTCAAATTGACAATTCTTGTTCTAATTCTTTCATTTACTGTAATGAACAGAGATTTTGTTTGAACAATATTGTTCTATGTATAATACAAGCATTATAGATATACTGTTTATGGGGGGCTTAATCCTCAAACATAAAAACTACAACAATAATTATTGTCCCTATGATATCCATCTTAGTATTTATATATTGATGTGTCTAAATATTAAATGTTAACGTATAAATTCAAAGTGAATATAAAGACTTGTTCTGATCAGTCCCAAATATTTTATATGAGGAATTAATCATTTTTTCCCAGTATTGTGTATTTCTATATTCTTCATACCATACTGTTACAATTGAGATTAGAGCCTGTAAGCATTTATTTATTAATGTGTTTAGTTCTGTCTGCTCTGATTTTATCTTTATTTATCTATATGTCTGTCTGTTTGTTTGGGTCCTGATTCTACATAAAATTGGGATGACAAAACTGCCTTTACTGTATCAAATGAATTTCTGAGTAGCTATAAATGAACTAAGGTAGTGATTTTTTTCTTTTCTTTATTGGGTTAACTAATTAGCATATTTTGCTTTTAAAAAAATCAAATTGTGATAAATATTCTTTATTATTCATTTTTAATCTTATTGTGATGAATTACTTTTCTAGTAACCTATTTTTATAAATAAGTGATTGTTTTGTTAATAGTGTTATCAATCTTGACCTTGGGTAAAAAGGGAGATTTTTATTTTACAAAAGTTTTGCATTAAAAAAAACAACAACATTTTTTTTAATATATTCATTATACTTATTCTAATCAACTTAATATATTCATTATACTTATTCTGATCAAGATTAACTTGATTACAAACGTTCAATTCGTTGGGTGTAAAAAGTTAACCTAGTGTATACTTTTTTTTTTTTTTTTTTTTTTAACTGCTTTTTTCTTAATTTGGGGACTTTTGGGTTTAAATATCTTTTTTATTTTTTTTTATTCATTAAGTGCATTTACATGACTAAAATTGATAGTGTTATATTCTTTGGTTTAGTAAATGTTTTTTTTTTGTTTGACTTTCCATGATATTGTAAATTTTAAAATGAGTTTAATTCTGTAAGTGGAAGTAAATAAAGTTTATATATAAAGGGTGCAATTTGGTAAACTGTCGTTTAGATTGTGAAAAAATTAAAATAACACTGTCATCTCAATTTATCAAATATATTTACCAAAATTACATGAAAATATCTTGAAATGCTATAGAAATTTTCTACCTGCCTGATACCCCCCCCCCCCCAAAAAAAAAAAAAAACAAAAAAAACAAAAAACAAAAAAAAAAAACAAAAACAAAAAATACTCGGACACTTCCACGTCCCTGGCTATGAACCTGATTGACTTTCTGGAATCCTTGTCAGTCATGGCCTGGATTTTTATTAGAATGATCGAAGGGAAGCTTCTAGCTGCTGTACCTTCATAATCACCATTGGACTCCCAAAACACTTTTTGAATCCTCTGCACTGTTCTCAGATTGACCGCCAAACACTCGGAAATCTTTGTATTGGAGCTTCCAGCATGAATACCAAGTAATACAGTATGCCGTTTCCAAATTTCTAGAGTCAATTGTATCATGGTAACATTACAAGCAGTTAGCTGATATCGGCGGACATTTTCAAATTTGCGACTGTAATCAGTTAAATTTGCAATTTCTCAAGTATTTCTGATCCAATCTTTAAAATATTTATATGGTTGGAAATAAAATAAAATAATTTTTCTAAATATGTAATTTACATGGGGTTTTTATCCATTGAATTATTTTTTTACAGCGATTTAAAACCGTATTTTGCTTTGAAAAGTCAAACAAAAAATATGAATTTTTTTTTTTTTTTTTTTTTTTTTTTGAGCCTAAATTTTAGTCATTAGTTTGCATTGCAAAATCAAAGAGGATAATCTTTATCAATATTCTTGAAATTGAACACTTAATTAGTAGACACTTTATATTGTGTAGGTTGTTTTTTTTCTTCTTCAACCTTCGGAAGCAAAACCACTACCAACAAAAGTTGATGCAAGTTCATTCAAAAAGTATAAGTTAAGCAAAAAAAAAAGAAAAAAAAAAAGTACTATATCCTTGATACTAGATACTCTCAGGATTATTTTAATATATAAATTGTGATATTTACATGATGGTTAACCGTCAGGCTTTTGTGTCAAAGGTTGAATTTTACGGGGTTGGGGGGACGACTTAAAATTCAGTTGTTTTTAATATGTAAACAAACGCCCAGCATGCATTAAATTTCCGACCGCAATAGCTTTAATTTGCAATTTCTCGATTATTCCTGATCTAATCTTTAAAATATTTATATGGTTGGAAAGAAAAGAAAATAATCTTTCTAAATATGTAACTTTTATGTGTTTTTAACCATTGAATTATTTTTTACGGTGAGTTAAAACTGTATTATTTTTAAACAAAGCTGTACATGCTACATGCAGGCTTTTGTTAAATAAAATTATAAAGAGTTATTCTATTTCTTGTATGTAATACAACATAGCGGGTATTTAAAAAGGTATTTTTAAGTCTAAAGTGATATTATTTATATAAATTAATACTATATATGTGTATATATGCCATATTAAAATGAAAATATTGAATAATCTTGTGGTAAACTTATTAAAAAAAAAGGCAAAATCTTGATATCCCTACTTTTTATTCCCCAAATAATGGGTTCTAGCATGGAGATACATAAAATTTAAGTGCAGAATCAGAAAGAACATACAATCTTACATAAGCAAAGTTTTATCAAAATTGCTCCAAAAATAAAGAAATAGTGAAGAAATTACTAAATTTCTTGTTTTGAATTAGTCCGTGATTTGACATATTTTTTTATAACAAAATCAGGTCCACTTTTGTACCCCCAATATCGGGATTTTAAATTCTCATAACTTTTGAACCACTGGGGATATTTGCATAATTCAAACAGTTCTGAACTCCATTTACAAAGCTTTATATAACTAACTTGATTAAATAACAATAACCTCAAATAAAAAAAATCAACTGGGAATGTTAATCATGGTGCTGCTTTCCTTCCTGTTTTCTAAAAAGTAGACAAAACCTGAAACAAACAAAGCTCATGAGAAATTAATAATTTAGAATGGCAACAATTTACCCATCACACTGTTCATTATAGTAAGGTTATTTCAAAATCTTTATTTCTTTTTTCTTGTTACTGAAATCCTTCATGAAGGTAGAGAATTTAGGTTTCTTTACCATGAAATAGAAAATATAAAAATATTTTCACAGTGAAGCACAGGTACTAAATTCTAGTGCATCTGTATGTATATGTAAATCATTTACTCTGTTGTTAAATGTTTCTAAAAGAAAAACCTGAAATTATTCTGTGAAAATTAAAAAAAAAAAAAACTTAGTAGGAACAATTACCATCATTGTTAATTTTGTATGTTTATTTGATAATGTAAGTTTATTTAGAATTGATTATGAAAAAAATCAAAACTGTTTTCTTAGATATACAGCCTAAAAACTTATCACAGTATCACCTGAAGATATGAAAATGTGCAAAAAGAATAAGAAAAAATTTAGAATCCTTTTTTTATCTGAACAATAAAATATCATGTTTAATGTTTGAATAGTTACTAATAATTTTTTTTTATAATGATGATAACCAAAGATTAATCATTTTTTTATAATTTTAATGTAATATTTTGAAGTGATTACACAAGAATGTTGGATGTTAAAGTTTGTGTGTGTGTGTGTGTGTGTGTGTGTGTGTATAATATATATATATATATAAATTAGTGCCATTTGGTTCACCATTCAAAAGTTGTTTTTTGTTATTTTTTATTATCAGAATAAATGATTTATAGCCTGCTTCTAGTGAAGAAGACTCTTCCTCTATTCTATTATGGTGTTCTTAGAAATGAGGTCAGAATGACATGCAGTGTAATAGGGTAAAAGAAGTTTCTAGTTCATACCATTTCCATGGACATTAATAATAGGTTTACTATGACTGAAACTGTTTTATTAGTGCCTATCTGTACTTTTATCTATTTGACTGTCTCTTAGATAATCTTTATGGTAATTATTGTCAAATTATTTTTATATTTTTATTTATATATTCTTTACTTCCTCTTGGTTTGAATAAGCGCATACGCGAGAAACTGTCAGTAACCAAGCGCCATTGACTCCATGTCCACGCTACCCTAACATACATATATACATATATTGTGTGTGTATATGCTGATAATTGTAATTTTTTATTAGCCTTAAATGGAGACATTGTTCATTGAAACATCATTATACAATAATAAACAGATGTAAGTGAATTCCTTGTTCTCTAAAGCCTTTGGAGATTGTCTTTAAGGGCCTTGACCTGCTTGTATTCCATTGCCCTGTACTTATTTACCCACCTCGTAAGGTATTATATTTACAACCTGTTAAAAATATTCTGCATAGGAATTGAGTTGAGGTAGTTGATATCATCATTGTTACAGATTAAATTGCTCCCTTTTTCCCCATGATACAGCATTCATGAAATTTACTGTGAATGGTTATCTTAGAAATATATCAAAGTATTTGTTCTTTTTTCTTTGATCTTGACTTTTTTCTGATTTATTATTTTGGTTTACCTCCTATATTAAATGTGTATGGACCAAATTAAAAACCTACTAAATTTTATCTTTGTTCGAAAGCAGTAACCATATTTAGATAGAAATATACATTTCTAAATTTTGCTTGCAATGGCATTAAATTTGTGGTACATTAATCTGTAGGCATTTCTGTTATTACTGTTAGCTTTCAGCACTGAGTCTTTTCAATCATTATGTAAGAAAAACTGGATATAGCATAGATTGACTCATTTTTTTTTCTCCATCTGTTTCTTTTTTTTTTAGTACATATAGTAATTTATTAGAAATAGGTAAGTAAAAAGTAAAGTCTTCGGGATGGCCTAAAGTCAGTATCAGCCAATCAGCGAGGGAGTCTATTCCCTTTTCACTAGCGCTAGACCAAGGAGATTATTTTTTTAGTCTGAGGTGGAGCGCCACACCTACCACCAGCTCCTTACTTTACCACACAGATCCCTGTACTACTCATACACTGAGTTGGCGAGGGCCGGTATCGAACTAGGAACCTTGTGGTTTATAGCCAAACGCTCTGCCGACTGAGCTAACCCGGCCCTGAAATAGGTAAAATAAAAAATTATTTAAAAAAATTGTAAGTTCTTTTATTAACATCTTTTTATTTGTTTATTAATCACCTACTTTTATATTGTTAATAAGAATACAAAAATATTGAAAATTAATGAACATTTTAATGTGGTAATAATTGGATTTTAGAATTGATTGTAAAATTTGATTTGCTTATAAAGATTAAGATTATAATTTATTTTATTTATAAACAATGTTAAAGAACCACTATATCATTAGTTTAACCTATTTTTCAAATGCTATTAATTCTTAATTTCTTTTTTAGATATTTCTTTTTTTTAATCCACTTGTTGTTAGTCTCCTTCATTTTGTATTTTGGATATTATTTTACCATCTGACTAATAACTAAACCCAAATCTTTATAATTTTATCTTTTTATTCCTTAATCATTTTTTTAAACAAAGGATACTTAATAAGTTTACTGCAGAATGTTTGATTCTTATTTAAAAAAAGAAAAAAATTTCCTTTCATTTTATACTATTTCTTATTATATACATTTTTTTTTAGTTTAGAATCCTTGATTTTTTTTATTTTTTTTTTTAATTCTTATTTTTTATACATTTTTTTTATTTAAAAAAATTTTTTTTTTTCTTTACATACACATACACACATATGTGCAAATGGAATGCATTATATTTACTGATAAAATGATTTGGATTTTGGCCAAGTTAAATAAAATAGCTTCTGAATTCATTATTAACATTTCTTGGCTAATACTATTTTGTCTGATCAATATTTAATATGAAATAGGCCTTTTTGTTAGTATATGTTTAAAGTTCAGTAACTTTTTGTAGCTGCTTAAGGTCAAAGTATAATATCTTTTTCTTTTTACTTAAAGTATAAAGAAAGGGCATCTAAATTCTAATAGTTCTGGTATGGAAAGTACTTAAACATTTTTATATATCTTTTTATTTAGTATTGAGATTTTGTAGTTAAATGATTTTAACTTTTATTTTATAAATGGAAAAAAGCTAGTTTATTATAAATTATCTAAACAAAATTGTTATATATAATTCGCATTTTTGTTTGATTATTCATTAGACAACTTACCAATTTCTTTATTACATATAACATTGAACTAAAGGATTCTTTTCTCAAACTGAATATTTTAGAATTTAAAAGGCGAGTTAAATGTATTCTCATAGGAGAAAAGAAATTCTTTTTTCTTTCACACTAAGAATAAAAGTATCCATACTATTTTTTTCTATTACATCTATTCGATTTTTAACAATATTAAAAATAAATTTGATAAAATGCAACTCTTCAAAAATGTAAATACAAATTAACCTCTGTGGATATAAGGTTTTCCTTAATTTCTCAGTAGGAATCACAGATTAATAACTAAATGTTGCTTTGTATCTCTAATTTGTGTATGTGATATGATTTTAGAGTTATTTAATTTTAGTATTTAAAAAAAAAACTTAAAAAAATTTTTTTTTTCTTTACTGAATATTTAATTTAAAATGTCATGTTTAATGATTTTTAAATGAATTTTGACATCTTTTAAACTGAAGTATTTAGATAAAGATACTCCTAATACATAGGAATAAAACGGCAAAAGAAATCATTTTGCTTAAAGTGAATACATTTCTTTTAATTTTTTTGCTGATGTTTTCATTACTGTTAAAAAAAAAAACCCTTTTTCACCACTCTCAAGTATTCTGATCTTTACTTTAATGTAAACCTTTTCCTTTGAGTTCAAGATTTGTAAATCAAAAAGGATTGCATAAGTCCTTTTTTTTTTTGGTCACCATCACTAACTTGAACTGGAGTTTACTATTGGTAGTATTTTCAACTATATTATTAGCTAAAAATTGTTTTATAGTATTTAAAGAGCTCTCTTCTCATTGAATATTTTTTCAGGAGCGGAGAAATTATTATCTAACACCACATAGTATTTAAGAAGTGTTTGTTATTTACTTTGCTGTTTCAGCTATCAAGCAAATGTTTGTATCTTGACACCATTTATTCATACTTCCTGCAAAATCTCTCCAAATTTCTATTAATAATTATTCTAGATCACTAACCTCTAAAGTTTTAAAAAAATCATTCCTTTCATCATTTCAAACTAAGCTACATATGTTTTTATTATATGATAATTATGAAATATTTTATAATGTGTAACATTTTTGAGAATAAGTTTAATAAATATTTTCAAAAGATGTACTTCTGACTTGAATGTAGAAAACCTGTATTAGAGAATCCATTGCTAGTGTCTTATCCTTGTGCATTTTATAGAGACGATATGCTAAGAAACTAGATATTTGGATTTATCATTCAGTTATACTGATTGCGATATCCAGCCACTTGTATGGCAATTTACTAAGATGTGCCGACTCTGGTTTGTCATTAATTTGAGAACTATTTCTTCTGGTGATTGATTACAGAAATCAACAAAGGGATTTTAATTAAATTTGGGTTATAGCTCCTGATTCAACATTATCCTGGGTTAAAAAAAAAAATGTCCTGAACTTAATGGTACAATAATACACTGCTATATGTAAAAATGGTATAACTGTCTATTCATTTGTCTGTGTGCTTACTGTATAGACTAAGTCAGTCTGCCTCTCTTCTGTAAAGTATTTGCCAGCAGGCTAATCAATAAATAAACCTAGTTCCAGTACCACAGGTGCTTTTCATCTGGTCAGTGATTCATACTTCTATCACTGGACATGGTCACACTTCTCAATCAGCAGTAGTCTTTATTTTTTTTGTTTTTTTGTTTTCATCCAATTTATTTTATGAGAAAACCCTTGAAAAACTAACATGTTCTTTTTGTTTTGAGCTCACAGTATTATCTATATAAAATATCTTTTCTCTGTGTATCTGAGTACAATCATTTAATTGGTTGGAGCAGAAACGATTTAGGTAGGTTAAAAAAATGATGCTTCTGTTGATTCTTTTATTTAAAAAAAAAAGTCTTTATTACTAATGTTTTAAAATATCAAATTAAAAACATATATTTTCAATTTAATATTGAGGTAATATTTGAAAAATATAGGCTTTCCAGATTTGATGAGATTGATATTAAATAAAATGTTTTCTTAGATAATGAGTCAATTTTCAATATTTTTTTGAATGCATTGCATTGAGACATTTTTGAAGGTTTGATAAAAATAGCTGTAAACTGGTTTCAATTATCAAATTTTCTTTGACAATATTACTGCTTTTTTATATACTCAGATCATTGTAAAATTATAACTTATATATTCAATCTTATACTTTTTTCTCAGTGGTTTTGCTTAATAGTTGTAAATATTTTGAATTTTGATTAGCTCTACTTTTGATGCCATAAATGTTATCAATTATCTAAGGAAAATAAATTTTTAGATTTAAGAAAGTAGGGTAGTTTGATTTTGAAGGGTTATTTCAAAATAACTTCAGGATATTGAAGAATTTATTTTATTTATTTATTTTTCTAACAAGGAAACCTAAATTTCTAATTTTTAGTGATACAAAATTAGTTTACAAAGTGATGTGGTTTTGAATTTTGTTTGAAATTTATAGTAATAATTAAAAAAAAGAAAAGAAAAAAAGAGCTCTTAGACTTTTTAAAAATCATTTTTAAAGTGCACATTATTATCATTATTTTTTATTTATTTATTTATTTTTTTTACTGTCAATAAGGTCTAATTCAATAATGTAAGTATGCTAAGAAACATCATGTTGTCTGTCTGTCTGTCTATCTGTCTACATACATATAGTATAGTGGATTACTTGAATTGTCAGCATGTCTTATTTGTGAAGGAATAGGTGGTGCAGGTCAAAATTTTCCATTTGCTATCAGTTACTCTCCTCTCCCCATATTAAAAATATCCTGCTGCTCAACCACGCTGTATTGTTGTATTACACAGCTCACTGCAGTTGCATGGAGGAATGGGACTACTGCTGCTAAGGATGTGTGTCAATCCATACACTTAACCCCTTTCGCATTTCAATTTGGTTTCTTAGACAATAAATCTGTTTTCAATATGAAAGGAGTAAGTGGCAGCTTCCAGCCATGCAGATGAAGAAATTGATGCAGTTTGAATTTTGCTAGGATAGTTTCATAGTGCACCATTTGGGTTCTTATCGTGGATATTTAAAAGTCACAATAGTATTTTAATATAGTCCTTATTTATTTATTTATTTTTTAGACAATGAATCTGTTATTTTTCAGTAGGTGGGATTTAAAGAGATGAATCTGCTTTACACAAAACTTTATATATTTGATTTGATTCTGTATCTTAAAAATTTACAGTAAGTAAATTATATTATGCACACATAAAACTTGGTAGTGTAGGTATTTTAGTTAAAAAGACAGATTTTGACTATTGTACCAAATGTGTTTATTCTTTCACATTTCAGTTCATAAATCTAATGTCTCTGAAAGAGATTGAACTGGAATTAATGCTTATAGTTAGAAACTGGAGTTCATAAAAAGATTAATAATAATAATTCCCTCCCCTCAAAAAACAGCAAAAACAAACAACTCAATGTTGTAATTTTGAATCTGTTTTATTTCTGAAGGTAAATTCCAAATGATGCACTTATAAAGAAATATTTAAGAACATAGTTTTAGTTACAAAGGTAAAGTGCAAAAGGGTCTTTTTTTTTTAACATTTAGTTTTCTTTGAATTTAAAGCAAAGATATAAAATGCAGATAAAAATTGTGAGATCAATTTTAACTTAAATAAATAAATGAAATAAAAATTTATCTTGTAATTATATATTAAAAATATCTTTATTTAAGAAAGAAAAACAAAAACCTTATGACTATATTTTATTTTGTAAATACAAACCTGATAATTAAACTGAAATTATCATCTATTTTCTTTCAAAGTTGTTTGATATTAGCCAACATCATTTGTTAATTATAGCAATCCAAAAAGTTAAATTTTGGATAGCTTTTCTTTCTTCAATATACAATTATAAACTTTCCAAGAAAAAATTAATTTATTGTAAACACAAAACTCTTATTTTGTATTAAATTATATTTTTTAATGTATATAATTTATAGTGTTTAGTTTGGTTAAATGGGAAATGTAAACCTGTTTACCATATGCTTGGCATGAAAGTAAATTTGAATTACAAATTTAAAGTGAAAAATAAATAAGAACATTGGATGTCACATATTTAAAAAAAATTAATATACTTACTTATTTGAGATGAATATGTATGAATCCGAGTTAAGTTTGACTGAAATTTATAATTTAGATTTCTATCAAAAATAATTTTTTCTTAAAAAAGATAAGCATGGTATTTGACAACCCCCCCCCCCATATTTCCAGAACTCTTCAACTTTGAAGACTTTGGTAGTTAACTTAATTTTATAAGTATATTTTTCAATATTATTTTCTTATATATTATATATATATGTGTGTGTGATGCTGATAGCTTTTTGATTTCGTGCATCCTGGGATGCACATATATTTGAATGAGTCTCCGGGAAAATTTATGGGTCCCAATTAAAGCTGTCTAACTCGTATCTTGTAACCTATCCTGTGTAATTCATTTCTAAGAAAATATTGAAATGTATTTACAGTTAGCTTGTAAATGACGAGGGAAGAAAAAAGAAAAACACTGGGATGCATGGATACGATTTTCCTGCGTCCTTTTAGATTTTTGTGTGTCAGGGACGCAGGACATGTTCCTATCAATGTCTGTGTGTAATATATAATATATATATATATATATATATATATATATATATATATATATATATATATATTACAAATAAAATTGTCATTCTGCGGGTAGTATTTGTGCAAATGTATAAAACATGTATTTACCCAACCCCTCCACATGAAGGATGTGATACAAGGTTAATTTTTAAGCAGAGTTAAACAGGTTTGAATTCAGAGTTTTCCGTCTCCTAGACTGTTTGCCAAAGTTAAAAGGATCAGTCTACCCTACTATTCCCCCATAACTGGAGAGAGAATGATTGGAATCATACCTTTCTCAAGTGCTATGTGAAATGCAAACAGACATGTCTAGGATTTGAACTCAGGTTTTCTTACGATGACAACCATTAACACAAACACCTCCGTATAAACATATGTAAGTGATAATTCATCAGCAATACTTTACTATTAAGATATATGGCATCAGTTGTAGACTTTACTTTCTTGAACCATCCACCTTTTTCTTTTTCCTTAATTTGTTTTGAAAAAGTAGCATGTCAAAAATATTTATCACTGTTGATCAACAATCAATAAAAGGAAAAAGAAAACGATGAAAGAGTTTAAATCTTAACATTAAATCAAATTTATTTATCCACCCTACTCTCTCTGCATTTGCACATACACACATATTAGAATAGATATTAGTTAAGTAATTAATATTAAAAGGTTATTTTCATACTTGGTATTGGCACAAAAGCTATAGTCACACACTCGCACTAGAACAGGTATCAAATAAAGTAATTTAATATTAAAAGGTGATTTACTGCCATAAAAACTATTTGACTTTCATGTGATATTTGTATGCATTAAATATATGAAACTATATCTTAGATTATCTTTTGTAAATAATATCGTTAAATATTGATTTTATAAGTATCAAAATGGACTATAGAATATGCAATAGTTTTCAAATGAATGTTATTTTTAAATTTTTTTATGACTATAAGTGATTTAAAAAAGAATAAAACAGTCAGTGTTCTTATCAAATGAATCATAACCTCTTTTATTTATTTCTTTCTTAAATATAGTAGCTGTATAATAAACTTGTTTTTTCTTGCATTAAAATATCTTCTTTACTGATCTTAGTCAACAAGGTTGTTCATCATAAAACTGGTATAATGTCAAGTATTAACAAAAATCTATTCTTTGACACAATATCTTTTACTTGAATAAAATCATCTGAAAAGAATAAAACTGAAAAATAGAGTAAATGGTATATAGAAAAGCATTTTTTTTTTTTTTTTTTTTTTTTTTTTTGTAATGAAGTTCTGAGTAATTTAGATCAGTATTTTTTTTTTTTTTATTTATTTATTTTTTTTTTTTACTAGTATTATTGTCATTAATTTCATTTGATTGAAGGAAAAAAAAAAAAATATCAGCTTTGAAATTACCCCCCCCCTCCCCCGATATACTATTAACAAACTTTATCTATAAATCACTAAGATTTGAATGAAATATTGTGTCCTCTAGTCTAATGTTTTAATCACTGAGCTATCATCCTGGGACAAAGATCAGATGTTGCTGCTGCTGCTGCTTTGGAATGTTACAGTGCACCTCGCTCTTATCTAATCATTGTGGATGCATAAAAGGCTACAATTTTTTTTTCTATCACCCCCTACTCTTTTCTGTGAATGCTGATCTACAAACGCTGCAGAACTGCTACTTGCCTGGTGAACAGCATACAAAGCAAAAGATGCAATGGCAAATCTGCACATTTATTATAGGTCAGTGCAGTTTATGTAATTCCCAGCCAATGGTGTCACTAAAATAAATCTTAAATTATACAAGGTTGTATTTGATATAGATTTTTCTGTGTTGTTTATACTGTATTAACATCAATACTTTGCTTAAATAGATCAATCAGTGATATCTCTAATTTATCTTAAATGATATATAGACACAATGATGAAGAAAGTATTTTAATATAAAATAGACACACACACACACACACACACACACACACACACATACATATATATATATATATATATATATATATATATATATATATATATATATATATAATTCTGTCCATGCATTATTATTATTGAGTATCATGTAAGTTTGAAGTGCCTGCCATTTGTATTGTTTTGAACATTTTAAAAATATTAACCATTAGCTCAAATATTATATTGTCATTTGCTTAACTATGAAATGTTGTGAGATCAAGAAGTTATAAATGTATTTGCTTTCTCAATGCATATACTTAATTTAAAAAAAAAGTATAAATAGAAAAACAAAGCTGATAATCAGTTTTAAAAATCTTGTTATAAAATAATACTGAACAGTTTCTGAGAATATAGTATTAATTTAGATTTCTAAAAGGAAATGAACACTTGAGGATTTAGATGACTATATGTCACAGAATTAAGAAGGAAGAGTAGGTTTGTGTTTTTAAATATTTAAATAGATTTTAGCATATACAAACTTCAAATTTTATTACACACACACACACACACACACACAACTCTTTCCCAGTCCTTTTATAGTTTAATTTTGCATCAATAAGCAAAAAACAAACTAAAAAAGAAACAGCACTTCAGTTAATACGTATGCATATATATTTTATTATATTTTACCTTAACATAAAAAAAAATAATGTGTAAAATAAGAATAGAGCTGTCGACTTATTTGATTTTTAATATAACTTGCTACTCTATGTATTTTCATTTTAGTGTTGATACTTAATTTTAGTTGCTGACAAACCATAATATTTTGTTAGATTTTGTACGGGCATTTATCAAACAAAAATCACTTTTATTTATTATATAAAACAGACATCACTCAGAAGAGGAAGAGATTGAAATTCAGTTTTTCTTACTCTTCATTTTCCAGGTATTAGGTAATAGTAAATATTTACTGCTATTGATCACTGATTGTGAATAAAATAGGGGGGGGGGGGATAATGAAAGAATCTAGATCTAACACTGGATCAAATCTATTTATCTCCCTATTTTCTCTGCCTTTATACGTGCACACACAGAGAGAAAGCATGAAATGAAAGACTGGTTTAAGTAGTGTATAGACTTCATAACTATATAATACATATCTACTAGTACAACATAAATTACTTTGGTTGAAATCACTTTCAATACTGGTAATAATTTTTATAAATCATGATTTAAACCAAGTTTTACTTGGTAATATTTAATAATTAGGAAAAAAAAAAAAAGATGAAGAGTAACCTACATTTATAATTTGTCAATTGTTCCAAAGTTTATTGGTATTTGATTAATACTAAAATGTTTAATTTTGATAAAATATTTTATTAGTTAATTTTTATTTGATATGTTTTTTTGTCATATAAAAGTGAATAATATTAGATTTCTAATTGTTTTATTACTGTTTAAGGTATAGAATGATTAATTATAATAACCTGATGAATGTATTATATAATTTTTTATTTCACTCTTTTTCTTATGAAAAAGAAAATCCTTGTATTGTTAAAAATTCTGGTAGTGTCCTTTATTTCTTCAAATATAGTAATCATCAGATTACTTAGATGATTCCTAAACAGCATAAAATAGTTTAAAGATTTGACTAGAATTGAATATCCCAAGATAATCATAGTATTTCATTTTGATCAAGTGAACATGAACCAAAATAAAACTAAATATAGAATTTAAAAAAAAAGTTGAAAATATAAAGGGCAATGTAGAAGTGTGAGTTTTGTTTTTTGTTTTAGTGTACAGGCATTTTCAAAAGAATATCTTTTATCTAATATAAATTTTTGATAGTGCTAAAAATTAATGGTGGCTCAAAAGAATATTCTGTTTTAAAGCATAAAGTACTTGTTAAAAGATAGAATGTTTATAGAAAGAAATTGATAAAAAAAAAGTCAAGTATAAACACAAGATTTGCCAAACAGGCTAAAGTGCATAGTTGCAGTTGGCATGTGTCAATGGTTTTGAGAGCCCCCCCCCCCCTCCCGGGATTGTAATAGGGCTGTCCTGGGCCTTTTATCAAATGTAATTAGTTGCAAAAATTTCATTTTGATGTTATAAAAACACTTGAAATATTTCTTCCTTATTAAATGTTAAAGAACATAAATATCAAATAAATACTGAAAATTAAGTTTATAAATTCTATATACCTGGAAGGAATTGGACTGATTTTTATATTTCAACTTTATATTATCCGTATATCAAGTATAACTACTTGTTATTTGGTAATGCTATAACCAAATCATTATATAGTATGTAACAGAAGTAAAAGTTTGCATAGCATACTTTTAGAAATTATAAAATCAGTTCTTATTAACTGAGAATTTAATTCTGATTTATATGGTTACTGGTTTTTAATATTTCATAATCATGTTATTAGATAGAGGAAAACCATTCTTGAATACATTTGAAGCTACTGTTTTTATATATGTATATATATAGGCGTGTGGCATAATGGTTATTTTCGTGGGAAATGGACTTTGCTGTTTGCATTTCACATAGCACTAATACCCTTGGGAAAGGTATGAATCCATATATTCTCCCTCCAGCTATGGGTAAAATAGTAGGGCAGACTGGGCTCTTTAACCTAGGGTAGGTAACTAGTCTAGGAGAAGGAAAACTCAATTCAAAAATACTGAGGTCAGTTGTTGATTGGGTTATGTGGCATTTCTTTGTGCACCAATTCTTTCCTATCGACTGTGCCAAAAAGTGCGGAATGGTCCAACACAAACCTTCACCACTATAAACAAATCACTGTGTTGGTTGTTCACTGAATGAACACCCATGCGTCGAAAATTGACGAGAGTCATATATATATATATATATATATATATATATATATATATATATATATATATATATATATACTTAAAATAAATGTTTTCATTTTAGATTTATTGTATTGCAAAATAAAACTTTGATTTCATTTTACTTAGTGGAAAATTAGTATAGGATAAAGATATTGAATTAAAATCTCAATTCTCATAATTTTTTTTAAAATTTTTTTTTTTAACAAAAATGCTGTCATATGATACAGCATAACTATAAAGTATTACAGAATGGCCTGTCATTGCATTTTTTAATATTTCTATAAAACTAATAATGAGGTTAATTTCTCCTTAAACTGAACTGGAAAATAGAATATTGATGAAATACTTTGTTAATTTTGCAAATCAAGAAACCTTGATTAGCTAGCATCTCCTATTCAAATTCTCAATAGTCAATCTTTAACACAATAGGCCATCAGTTGTAGCCTATTCATCTGATATATATGAGAGATATTGAAAATTATGTGTGTATTCAGTCTTCATGTTTAATAAAAGAGACTCAAGCTTGTAACCTTAGAAAGCATTGCTTGCAAATATCCTTGTATTGTCTAGAATTGACAAAACTACCTTCTTTTTTTTTTTTTTTTTAAGAATGTTTATGCTGTAAAGGAATAAGGAATCCAAATTGCTGGTTTTCAAACTGGAGTCATGAAACCTGAAATTTGGATTATGTATTCCTTTACAGCATAAACATTCTTTTTATTTTATTTTTGATGTATGGAAAGTATTAACGCTGAAACTATTTACCAAGACAGAAAGGAAAAATAAATGAAACATTAATTTTCTTCAAAATAATCATCCTGGCATTCAACATCTTATTCCAATGAATTTCTCATTGGTTGAAACATCTCTGAAACTCTCCTTTTTGATATGGTGTGAAGCTGTGTACCTCCCCCCCCCCCCATATTTCTTTTAATGTTCTAAAATATTATCAATGAGATGAATTTTCAGTTTAGGAAACAGGAAGTCATACTGATCAAGGTCTGATTAGTATGTACAGTGCTATGCTTACACAATCCTGTACCCCCCCCGTATTGAGACCCCCCCCCCACACACACACTCAAAAGAAAAATAGAATTGGTACAGACTTGTCTAGACAGCAATCTAGATTTGATCATTTTATTATACAAGTTACTCAGCTGTGCATGTCTTCATTTAAATTAAAAAATAAAAATAAATAAAGCTTTTAAAAAAAATTATTTTTTATTTTTTATCACATCTAGTATTTTAAACAATGATTAAAAAAATCAATATAATCTTTTCTAGGACAAATAAAGCAAGTATTAATATAATTTACAATAGTTTCTAGTACAACCAAATTTTTATTAGCATGGCTCTTTCATTTTTTTTTTTTTTTTTTCAATAGAATTGTGATGATTATACATTTTCCAATTTGTCAAAAATTCTGAAGTGCATATAGTTAAAAATGCTTTGTTTTTCATCCTGAAATTGCAGACTTATTGATGTAATATGCACGGCATATATATATATATATATATATATATATATATATATATATATTTATTGTTTGGTTAAAGATTATGGAGCTTTTCTTTTTTATGATTTTTCTTTTCTTTTGATTTCTGCTATTTTCTTTGTGTTTGGGTCCAGTAGATACTTTGATACTAGATTATTTCTTTGTTTCAAAGAAAATAGCAAGACAGCTGTGAAAAAAAAAATCGTAAAAAAGAAAAACTCTGAGGTCATTAACCAAACATGCCCTATATATATATATATCAACAAATTTGGTTAAAAATAATGGAATCCTTACTGTTTTGGAGTTTTTTAAATTTTTTTTTTAAGTTTTCTTTCAATTTTTCTAACAATTTTTTAAATGTTATCATGAAAGGAATTAATGAATTGCCAAAATTCCTTTCATGATGGTAATATTAAAAAAAAATTGTTAGAAAAAATAAACTCCAAAGCAGTAAGGATTCTATTAATTTTAATCAAACTTGTTTGAATGAAAAAATGCTGCCCGAATATACCTATTTCGTGTGTGTGTGTGCATGCTCTCTACCCAACAGTGTTATTGGCTCCCTGTATCTTTTTTCCATAGAACAGATTACTTTCAGATTGTCTGGAATTATTTTATCATAATGGTGATTATGTAACTACCTGTCTGTAACTGAAACTATGTCACCACTTCCTTAGTTATTTGAGATATATTTTCAACGATTACAAAATAGGCATTATTTAATTAGCATCTTATTTATTAACGATTGTTAAAGTCTAGCTGAGTTAGATTTACCGCATAACTGTCCATAATATTAATGCATTTAAAGTCCTGAAATATGTGATATATATATATATATATATATTAAATAAAGATTTACATAGTATATAATGGGAATAATTTGCATAATGATTTTAACAAAACTGGGTTTAATAAATAATTATTTGCTGTTACTGATTTATAATACTATCATGTTATTCTCAAACATATCTAAGCAATCCTAGGTATAATTTTATTTAAAAATCAATTAAAATAACATTGAAATAAGTGTAATAGCTTTATATTTGTTCTTATTTAGTTTTGTTAGTCTTTTTAATTTAATATAACATTTTTTTTACATTAAAACTTAAATACTTGTGCCCAGGAGTGCATACTTTTGCTAGTAATTGTGTGTATAAACTGATTGATGTGATTTTGTGAGTAGACATCTGTCTCGTTACTCATATCACTGTTGTGACTACTTAACTGTGTCCATATTCACCTTTTGGTCTTCATAAATCATTGAAGAAGACTCTTTTCTAATCTCACATCACCTTTGGATGGAGACTAGACTTAGTGCTATTGATAAATGTCACTTCATGCAAGTTTTTTTCTTTTCTGAATGGAGGAATTCAATAACACCTCTGCTTTGTACACACTTTGTACTGCTGCTCAGCTACTATATACCCCCCCCCCAAAAAAAAAAAAAAAATTGTGAATTATTAATGGAATGTTTCAACCTCTACTGCAATACCATCAACACCCACCTAATGTTGTAGGCCAATATAATAAAATAGACATTACTCTTGGAGTGACTATTGTACAAGTGTGGCATGCAGGGTCTTATTGACTGTTGGTAAAAATGCATAGCTAATGGTGGCGACCATGTGGAAAAATGTGTTGTAAATTCAAACTTTTTATCCAACAGTGTTATTGTTCTTCCTGTATATGGTGTAGTTTCCATGGAAATAAATAAGAAGCATTACTTTCAGTGTACCCCATATATTCAGTTATTTCATAATAACTCAATTCCTCTAAGTATCCTGGGTATGAGGCTCCAGTTCTGGAGTCCTCCATTTAATGCCATTATTCCCAGGTCCACCCTGACTCAGAATGGTAGAACCTTTTAGGCTCCCATCTATGGGTCAAATTGATATATTTAGAATGATTTTGAACTACATTAATACATTGGTTCTTAAAAAAATTTATAACTAAATATAAAGTCATTACCTGTTTAAGATAATTATGAACTATATTTATATGGTTTCAAATTATTACATAGGAATAATTTCTCAAAGCCAAAGGAATAGTTAGAATAGTCAGATATATAATTGCCAGTAAATTATTAAATATGTATTTACTTTAAGACTGTTTAATTGTGTTCAACGTTTTTGTATTTAGAATAGTTTCTTGAAACTATAATTCTTTGCAAATGATTATTATTAAATAGGACTATTATAAAAAAAATAAAGGCTGATTCTGGCATTAAATAACCCAGTAAGATTTGATATGCCATAAAACTATCCAATCAGTGATAAAGTAACCCCCCCGTTTCAGCTCTGCTTAGCATTAATGACATTTTTGATGACAGAACAGCTGTAACCATTTGGGACAATTTGTAGATTCTCTATTTACATCTGCTCATACATTGCTTCAGAAATTTCATTCACTTATTGATGCCAACATTTTGGTTCAAATTGTATGATAGTCTTCTGTAACATTTTTACTTTTAACAAATCTAGGTTTAATTTATTCATACTTGTACTATTATTTATTTATATTTGTCTTTCTTTTAGTATCTTCTAAAATTATCCTTAAGTGGCACTATAGATGATCCATGTTTTAAATTTAAATGCTTACTTGAAAATATGATAGATGACTTTAAAAATGAACTTGACATTTCTTAATTTAAATATTCTAAGACAATGATATTTGGTTAGTCAAAAAGTTTGGTTAGTTTAATTTAAAAAATAAGACATTAAGAAAAAAAAGTTTATTTATAGTTGAATTATTGAACCATATATTACCAATTTTGTCCAACTATCTTCTGACATTTTTCAGACAAATTCATAATTTAATTCTTCCAGAACTTTCTATATTTCTGATCAAAGAATTGCTCTAGATGCCTTTTGCAATCTTCTAAGGAATTGAAAAAATATTTCATTAAAAGAATTTTATAAAGTCTGTAATAAATGCTAATTGAAAGGTGAAATATTCAATGCATATGGAAGATGAGTTAAAGTTTACTAGTCATTCTGCAACAATTAGTTACCAAAGAAATATGCAATCTAACTTTATCTTGATGAAGTATTATGGATGCTTTTACTGTTAATTAATTCTGGACAGATTCGTTTTTTTTTATCAATTGCTGTTGTCTTTAATTGATTTAATTGGGCGTAGTACTTGTTCAAAATCAATCTCTGGATGGAGAACATAGTTGAAGACTCTCTTCTAATATCTCCATTGCCTTTGGATAAAGACTAGTCATAGTGGTGGTTCTTCTTTTTGTTATTTTCATTTTTATTTTTTTTATAAAGTTTTTTTTTTTTTTTTTTTTTTTTTAACAAATTATGACTAATACTTGTGTAAGGTTTAATATTTTTTTAAAAAACTTATGTTGTAATCCTACTTCTTTTGTTCTTTTTTTTTATGGGGAGGGGGTCCAATATGTCCTGCTGTGTGTACAAACATATTGTTCCAAGATTTTCCGAATCCTAATTCAATTGCATATCTCCGTTATTTTTTAAATAATTATGTTTTGTGATTATCAATCTATAATCAAAGATGTCACAATGCCAATACCATTTCTTAAATCCTGATATCAATTTGAACATTGTTTAAATGAAATATGGAAACACATAAATTTTACATTTCTTAAAATTGTCTATTTGTCATGTTGTCTCACACAATTGGATATTTTGAAAAATTTCTAACATCTTATTGAAATTAAAAGATCTAGTATTCTTTCTTTTTGTTTAAATCTGATTATAACACATTAAAATCTTTTATCTTTTGTTTTCTTGTCAGCACATTATTGTAATTTCATTTAAGAGCTTCCAGCAGTGAATTGCAAAATAGTCTACATCAAAATTAACCATTTTTTAATCTCTCTTATAGTACACCTGGGTTTTCATATTTTTTTCTTTTTTAATCTCTCTATTCTTTCCCTTTTATTTAATATAAATCATGTACTTATTTTTAAAAGCTAAATAATTGTTACTTAGTAATACATTGATTTTTTTTTTTTTTCTTTTCCCTTCTTCAAAATTTTGGTCACTTTGCCATTTTACTGATACTTCATTTTTGTTTATGGTCAATACATTTCTATCTTGTTTGGTAGCAGACATAGAAATACTTAACTATAAAACTAGAGAAAAGATACAGTTGAATAATTTCTTGACTACTATTAATAGAATAAGTTTAACATGGAAAACTATTTTTGACTAGCAATCTATACTTATCTAATTTAAAGTTTCCTGTGTATGAAACTGAACTGCATCTGATGATTAGGCTCCAGTTTTGGCAATCTGGGTAGTATGGAATACCTTTTATTGCTGTTACTCTTAGGTCCACTCTGACCCGGAGTGGCAGTACCTGTTAGTCCCATCTATGGGTCAAATAAATTTGTTTAAAAATCATTCATATTCGATAGGACCATATGCAAAAAAATAATTAAATAAATCAAAAATCAAAAAAAATCTTAACAACTACACAAAAAATCTAGATATAACCCTAGATGAGTTGACATGCCATTATAATCAATCATTTTCTAATTTAAAGTTTTATTTCTGTATGATAAATCTTCATCAAACATTTGATAAATTTGAGTTCTTGATGTTAAAGAAAATATGAAGGGTTTATTATTTCATTTTATAACCGATTGAATATTATTATAAATTTAGAATATTTGAAAACTTACTAAATAGTATTGAGTAAAACTAAAAATCAAAATTTTTATGAAATTAGACATTGTTAACTATCTTATAAAAGTAAAAAAGTAAAGTGGCCTATTGTCAGTATCAACTGGAGAGCGATGGAGATTATTTTTTTGTCTGAAGTGAAGCACCATATCTACCATTAGCTCTCCACTTTATTGCACAGATCCAAACTGTGCTACTCATGCACTGAGTTGGTAAAGGTTGGTATTGAACCCAGACCAGAACCTTTTGGTTGATAGGTGGATGCTAAAATATAAATATGTCTTGTTACATAGCCATTTCTGATTTTAATCCAGACTTTTATGCATATCTGTAAAATTTTAAATACTCAACTATAATTAAACAACAGTTTGGAATTTACTTATGTGTATATTTTCTCAAAAAAGAAAAAGAAAAAAAAAGTTATTTCTAGAAGCCACTTAAAGGTTATTTATCTTTTTGATATTTCACTTGTAATTTTCACCACTCTTTAGAACTTTTAAAATTTTTTTATTAATGAATTAAACATTATTTTTTTGCTCTATAAACACTAGTCTTTGAAAAACAATAGTAGTCTGACATTCAAAATAAGGTATAACTTAATATGTGTATAAAGATTTATGATCTGATACCAACAATGTCTATATTAACGCTTATTTTTCCCTCTCTGTCAAATTTGAAGATTTTCTATTCTATTTTCACAAATAACATTGTACTATCTAAGCCTTGTTATCAGTATATTTTATCATACAATTTTATTTTTAGAACATCACCATTAGAAAAATGAAGTTTAAAAAAATAAGAAACATTTTTGTGTGTCTGTATTGGCCATTACTAAATCTTCCTTTGTCTCAAAATCAAAATATAACAACTTTTTTCAGCTCAATGAATTTTAAACCATAAAATGCTTTAACCTTTAGAATGTTTTGATAGAACCTTCTGTTGAAGAATCTTTTTAAAGGTGATTCATTGTGTATGTTGATCAGGTTAATTACAACTAGACTCCAAGACTATATATTTTCTGATTTAACTTCTTCCAAGGAAGGTTTTGATATGAAACTTTGTTTTTTGTGTATGATCCATAGAACTGAAGATATTTGTTAAAGACAATAGTGTAAAAAAGTTTTTAATTGTTAAAAAAAAAAAAAAAAAAAAAAAAAAAAGAGTAACATTTTGCATAAGAAAATGTTTAGGTCAACAAAATACTTGAATTTATGGTAGATTACTTGAAATTTTTAAGGAAAAGTATATTATCATAATCTTTGTGTAATTTGTTAAAAGAAAGATTGAGATTACTACTACACCATCATCACCACCATCAATAATAATAATGATGATGATGATGATAATAATATTTGTCTCTGAAAAGTTGTTTAGTTTTTGTAAAAATGCAAACCCCCACACCCCACGATCTGCCATATGGTAGATTTTTAGTTTTTAGGCAATACTTAAAAAAAAAAATCTAGCAAAAAACTAATTATTTTATGAAATTCAGGACTTATTCATTAACTGTTCTTTTTTTTTTTTATTTAAAAAACTATTTAACCCCCCCCCCAAAAAAAAAAAAAAAAAAAACTTGAAAATAAGCACATTTTTTTTATTATTTAAAATTAAAAAAATTTTTTTATTTATTCTATTTCTACTTGAAGCTTTATGAAACTTTGTTATTAAATAAAACTATTTGACTAATCAAAAATGTAAAGTTTAACATTGTCTTTTTTACTTTTAAATAAAAAAAATAAAAATGAAAGCCTTGTGAATTTCAAAGTTAATTCATAGTTTTTATCCTTTTTGCAATGTCAGATAAAAAGGAATATAAATTACATGGTATAAATGATTTGAGTCATATACCAGTCGGTTTCTGTGTGTCTTAACTCTTAAAATCCTGTTATGAATTTTCTAAGTCCAGAGCCCCATTCCTATAAGGATTTATCAAAAAATGGCTAAAAATAGTCTTTTCATTTAAAGTTACCTGTTATTTCCCTTACATCAAAGACTTCTAAATATGTTTAATATTACATTTAAACAAAGGGTATCAATTGGAGTAGATTAGGAAAATGAACGTGACTTCCGGCCGGGTGGAATGAGGTGGTATAGGACATTAAGAGTTAATCATTTTTTTAATTTGTTGAAAAACTAAGTTAGACAGCTAAGCATCAACCATGGTGGTTTTGATAGTAATTAGAATAATATTATGGCAAAAATATAAAAGGCAGCAAATTTTTTGTTGCCCTTCTTTGGATTGTTTTAAAAAAAAATGTTTTTATATATCTAAAAATATTTTAAAACCTTTTAAATTCCATTTCATTGTTTTATAAGACATTTTTCATGGTCAAACACAAAAGAAAAAAAAAAGAAATGTTATTAAATTGAAATAGAAACGAAAAAAGTTGAGTGGGGTGAACATTGACTAACAAATATAAATCAATAAAAGAGCCATTTAGATAAATGTAAATTAACGATTCTAGAGTGGAGAAAATTTAAAGAATAATTCACATATTATTTGTCTGAATTTTTTCTAGATGAGGTTTGATAATTTGTATTATTCAAATTTTTCAGACAGTTGTCCTCATCCTAATTGTTATATACACAATGTTTTGGCTGATGTGTCTTCCGGCCTTCTTCAGGTGTTTCTTGTTGAACTCGAGGAACCTTCTTGTTGAATTCATTGTGCTATGTGTCCAATTGGACAAGAAACACCTGAAGAAGACCGGAGGGGCATCAGCCGAAACATTGTGTATATAACAATTAGGATGAGGACAACTGTCTGAAAAATCTAAATAATACAAATAATGTTCATATTCAACACTTTGACGTCATATGGCTCTTTCAGCAAATAAACAAAGAAAAATGAACATAAGATTTCTGGATATGCTCTTTGAAGAGGGGAAATCCTATAAATCCATTGTCATTATCAGTTCTCAGGACAAGTTGTTAATTACTCTCAATGGCCTTGAATCAACAGGAACTGCTCCACATAATTTGTTAGTGAAGCTTAGATCATACTACTACATCACTTCAGTCCTCAAAAACTTAGTAATGGCACAAGATTTAGCATCAAAAGTATAATGACCCATATCGTAGAAGCCCCCCAATCATGTCAAGAAAATTTGCTGCAAACAACTGCTTTATCTCTAGAATGTCTGAGACCAACTGACTTGACATTTGAAATTCATGGCAGATTCAGTTTTGTCATGACCATCAACAAATGTCAAGGGCAATAATCACTAAAAATTGTTGGACTGAATCTGGTAGATCATTTCTTTTCACATGGTCAGCTTTATGTTGGTCTTTCAAGAGTTGGTCTCCTTATTTTGGCACAAGAGGGCAAAACTAAGAATTATTATTTAGCTTGAACTTTTTAATTCAATAAGAAAAAAACAAAATGTTATAATTCCTATAACAATAAAAAAAATACAGTAATCCTAAATTTGTACATTTACTTTGATATGATACATATTGATATTGGGCAATGCTGGATATCTCTTCTAGTTATATAAGATTATTAAGAATATGACTTTATTTTTGTCTATGGATTCTTTAACCTATATCTTGTAAAGAAGAATATTCAAAAGTATATCATTATATTTAATTAGAGTCTATATTTTATTGTTTTTCAAAATTTTGATAAATTGAATCTATTTCAAATATGACCAGAAGAGAAACTATTTCTGTCTTAATGGGATGATAACAGTTTGGAAGATAATGTTTCCACCCACTTTTGGAGTAGAGACAACAAATGACATGCTAATAGGTTAAGGTATAGATCAATTATTTATATCTTTTAAATTATAAAATGAACAAGTTCAGACATACAAGTAGTTAGAATATTCTATAAAACACTGCTTGATAACAATTTTATAGATAACAACCATTTTAATTTATTTGATTTTAAAATTCTTTTGGCTACATGATTAAAACAATTTTTACAGTATAGTAAATTTTAAAGGAAGAAAATCAAGCTAAAATATGCAATTTCCTTGATATATTTTATTTTTCATCATTTTATATGTAGCGGCCACCAACTTCAACTACCTATGCAACTGCTCTGCTAACTAAAACTATTGCGTCTTGAATTTAACGTTGATATTGACTCTCTCATATATTATATTTTATTTGTGTACTATTGCAACTGCTTCAACAATGTCACTGACTACTTACTGGATTGGACTCAATGATAGCAGATAGACTTAATTTTTTTCTTCTTCTTTTTGGCTATTATTATTTGCATTATTTTTTTTTTTTTTTGTTTTTGTTTTTTTGTTTTTTTGTATGAAGTAACCTATTGTATTGGATAATGTGAATAAATGTTGGTTTGTGCTAGATTTGGCTGTTGCAATCGTAACAGTAGTAGCTGCAATGATAGCCATGGAGTCATATCAGCATTAGCTTGACCTACCACGTGGGTGGTGGTGGTGGCAATAGCATTCTTCTCCCCCTGTCTATTTCTCTTATTTATGCTACTTGGATAGACTATTTTGTTTCGTTTCTTTATCCAGTCTGATTATATTTTTGTAGGGTCTGTCTGAGGTGGGTAAAGGTTTGTTGTTTTTAGATAATATATAAATATATATTTGACAATTTGAGGAATTAGATATTCTTTGTGTTTTTGTTTGAATTAATATATTAAAACATAGATACCTTTTCCTGTATATTTCCTGAACAAAGTGAACATGATTATATTTAACTTAAGTTCTTCTCCATTGTGCATCTGTTCTTGTCCATTTATTTTGTATCTATTTCAAGGATTTATGCATATTTAACATTTTTTCTTTTTCTAATATCTATATGCTCACATTTGTGCATGTAGATGTTTTTGTTGTTTACATATGTGTTAGAGCCAAGTTAGTTTCTTTCAAGAATTTGTGTATTGTACCTTGTATGTTTTTTTTTTCACTGTATGTAGATTTTTTTTTTCTTTCTTTTTATGCATAGATTTTTTTGTTCTTTAATTCTTGAGTGTGATTAAAAATAAAATCACATGCATACATAAGGATAAACAGATGCTACACTAAATTGATCACTTTTCTTTTTATACAGTTTTGAGGATGCTTAGTTGTAAGTGTAGTAGTTTGTTTTATCTCTTATGTTTACTGTTCAAAACTGTACAACGTGTTGTTTGAAAATCTTGCCTCTTATGTTTTGACTTGTCCTTATTTAAATGTATTAGATTATTTACCAATTTTTGTTGTGCCACTGTATAGACATATAATTAGTAACTGTTCTTCATATAGTCTGCTTGTATAGTAATCTGTATAGTAATTTTCATGAAAGGAAAACCTAATTAGGGATGCAAGAACACATTTTAATCAAAACATATCTTAAGATTTCAATATTTATTTTTTACCATCTCAAATACATTTCTCAAGATCTTGATATTATTTTAGAAGCAGAAATTTTGAATGCATAAAATGTGCTCACATATATAGAAAGCTGTATACAAATGGATTCTTAAAATATTTGTATACTTTTGTACAAACTTAAATAAAACAAAAAAACTCAACTTTTAGATTTAAAAAAAATGTAAAATTAGGAAAATTTCATATTGTAAATGAACATTTTTTTTTTTTTTTTTTTTTTTGTGTGTGTGTGTGTGTGTGTAATCAAAAACAAGTTTTTTTTTTACATAGCTGATGGTAGGTATGGCGCCCCACCTTAGACGCTAAAAAACAATCTCTTTGGTCTAGCGCTAATGAATAGACTAGCTGATACCGACTTTAGGCCGCCCTGACAACTTTTGTTTAAAACTAAATAGTCTAAATTTTCAAATGTACTTAGATATGGGATACTGTATGACATATATTGGTCATACAATCTGGTGTCGGTTCAGAGTAATGAGCAACTATTTTGTTAAGGTAATGTGAAATCTCACTCAAATCAGAAATGCCTAATGTTACCATAACAACAGAAATTTTTATTACTTAGTAGTGAGACCAGGTTGGGGGGGGGGGCTTTTATTTTTTTAGATTAAAAATTGATTGAATTTGTATACTTTTGTACAAGCTTAAATAAAACAAAAAATTAGATCTAATGAAGGAAAAAGGATTCACATTAAAAAAGCAAGAAGCTTGGAATATCCTGCAAAAACTATTACAAATACAGACTACATAGATGATCTAGCACTTCTCACAACTACACCTGCACAAACTGAATCTCTGCTGCATAGCCTAGAGAAGGCAGCAAGAGGAATTGGTCTCTATTTGAACTCAGTTCATGTTTTAAACAAGATAGACATTTCCACACTGGATGACAATTTTCTGAAATGTGTAGACCAGTTCACATACCTATGTAGTAATATCTCTTCTACAAAAAGTGATATCAATATATGCATAGGAAAGGCATGGACTGCTATAGACAGATTATTGATCATATGGAAATCTGAGACAGAGCAAGAATTCTTCCAAGCCATAGTCATGTCAGTGCTACTGTATGGCTGCACCACTTAAAACGTTTGGGTAAAAAGCTAGATTGGAACTACACAAGAATGCTGCATGCTATCTTGAACAAATCCTTTCAAAAACTTAAATTTTCAGCTCTGTGCAGGTACTGGATGCCTTGTAGAGGACTTGCCAGGAGTGATAGGATGAGTTGCAAGAATCAAGGGAATCTGCTGTCAGCACGACTTCATGTTACAAAGGTCGGCTGAAAATTTCATAGACTGACCAAGATACTCTTATGGAATGTGACTAAATGAGGTTTATTTTTCAACATAGCTCCTGTTCACACACTTTATTGATGTTACATCTTCACTGTGAAACTGTTTAGTCTTTGTTGTTACATTCACTTAAAAACTTATTTCTTGTTATTTTAATTTAAATGTGAATCTGCTTCATGCAGTACTTGGTATATAGACAAATACAATTTAAAGCATTTACTTACTGAAATATATAGATGTGCACTATAAGTAGATAGCAATAAGCAATATATATTCTCTTTGATGAAACTTAAATCTCTTTAAGTTTCATTTTAGTTGTCTTTCATATCTGTGCCCACAGGAATATGGATAAAAAAAAACAATACCATAATTTACTCTTTTTTAATTATCATAGGGTTATAGCTGGTTATATTTTTTTTTAAGAAATTCAACTTAAATTTTTTTTTATCAATCTTCATAGAAAGAATTGCATTTTTGTTTCTTGTCTTAGTTATAAATTGCATGAGTAAAGGTTTTATAAGAAAGTATGTATTTTCAGTTTAGTATTGTTAATAGGTTGTTGCCCTATTTAAAATGTCATGCCTAATATATTTAAAAAAAAAACAAAAAAAAAACTTTACTGATTTATTACACACCATTAATTTATTCATCTAAAGATAATAAAATATCACTAGCAGGACCTGTGGATATATCACAGCATGATAATTTAATTACTACAATGTTTACTTAAGAGCTATTGCAAATAAAATGGTTCAATATGTAAAAAGTATATAATAATCTTGATTTAACTCTTTCACTCTTTCTTAAAGGGGGTAGGTTGAAAATATTTACATTGATTTACTGATAAAAAAAAGTGACAAAAACACAACTCGGAAAATATCAAAGTTTGGCTGGAAATCTGCCTGATGCTGGCTCGCTACAACATAGCGTAAATTAGGACAGGGGGCTAGGAATATATGAGATCAAAATTACCAAAATATATTCCATAATTCACAATTTCAATATTATAAATAAAACAAACATAATTTTTTTTTTTTTTTTTTTCCCAATTCATTTTAATTTTAAGTTGGGCATTTAAGTGACACAAGACCATTTGGAATGTTTTGTTTTTAAAATTGGGTGAAATAAAATGGAACAAATAAGGATTTACGTTTTTGCATTGCAACCAGAGGGTGTTGCAGAATGATAACGGATAGAAGATTTAGAATAGAAACGTATTAATGTATAGATTTTAATTAAATGCAAAGATTATATCTTACACTGGAAAGAAAAAAATACATCATGTAGTGCAAATCTTTACTAAGACCTAAAAAATCTCCTCAATAAGTTATATCCACATTCAGTATTTTTTTGTACTGATTATTTTTTATTTTTTTATTTTTTTTAAGATGCTTAAGATATAAATTTTCTTAACACCTAATCAGATACTATTAACTCCTTTATGACAAAATCTATACTTTTTAATTTTTATTCATCTTCTTTAAAAACAAAAATGATGCTTTAATAGTATTTACTTAATATTTATTATCAATGAATAACAAAGATAATCAAATGGATGACATTAGGTCATAAGCCCAATCTTGGGATATTGAATTTACAAAACATATTTGATAGTAATTTATTACTTTTTATGAGGTATTAGTTAGACATGAATGACTTCTTATTTAGTGTGATAGGATTTTTTATAGTACACTTCCTTTTTATTTTTTTGCTTAAAGTATTCTTATTCACAATTACCTCTAAAGTCTTAATCTTACTTCATAAATATAGAGAGTAAATGGTCATAGAATTTCTTTTTATGGCTTTTTACAAGATGAACAGTAACAAAAATACAAAGTGTTGATTAGTTTGAATTGAATCTACTTTGCATTTTTTGCTTAGAAAGATCACACACACACACACACACACACACACACACATATTCACACAGAGTAGCAGATGAACCTAGCATTGCCTGGGATAAAAATATATACTTAAACACCAGACCTTGAAATTAACGGTGTCTTTTTATTCCTAAAATATTCATCAGCTACACCCCCATGGAACAGTCAATTTGAAAAATAAAATAAGTAGAACCAACTATTAAAGGATGAAAAATTTTCATAAAAGAATTTTTTTTTTTTTTAATAAAATAAAAAATAACCCTAAAATTAATTTATTAAATTTTTTCATAAAATCTGTAAGTTTTTTTTACAACAAGTTAATAAATAGAGGTCACGTTATTTTTGTATTTTTATTTTTGGTTTGGACTGTTGTTAAACTTTGACATGAACTAGTATAAAACTATAATATTCAAGTTCTATTTCATTTCTTATGCTTTTCTTTTCTTTTCATCATCAATTAAAAATTCTAAAGTTTTGGACATTCTTCAATGACTTGAAATTTGTCTTTATTACCCCCAAGCTAAAAATTCATTTTTTTTCTTTCTTTTTAATAACCTTAAAATGTATTTTGATTTTGTTAAACAAAAATTCAGTACATTCTTTTATTAAATTTTTTAAATTGGTAGATATATTAATTCTGTCAGTAGATAAAAAGTTACCTTAATTATAAATTAGCAAAATGACTAATTCACAACCTACTTTTTCCCAGTTGAAATGAAAATGCCGTATTGGATATTTTTGGGAAATAGAATGTTTTATTGATTTTTTTTTCTTTCTAGTTGCTTGAAAGTGGATAACAATTTAGATCAGTAAGACAACTAATTGAAAACATGCATTTTTTTTTTTTTTTTTTTTTTTTTACATCCATAAAACATACTATTTAATTGTTATCTAAAGGTTATCAACTGTTTATTCAGTAGCTCAATCTTTTGCAGTTAAGCTAAATATTTTAAAATCAAAGTTCTGTTTTTAATACAATTCTAGTACTAAAAATGTAAGAAGTAAAATAAGAAAAAAAGAAAAATAATGACTTTGCATCATGTTTACTACTGAAAAGAGAATCTAAGTAAACATTTTAGAAATCTAATAGAGTAGGTTTATTTAGATATAAATATATCTATAAAATATTCAAGAATATATTTAAATTCATCAATTAATAAAGCTAATAGGCTACTCAAGAAAAATGTATCTAAAACTTTTTAATGTGAATTGGAAGTGCCAGGGACCAAACTGGTGAAGAGAATGAAGTTGGCTAATTTCAAACTCTGGCTTGGAAAGTTTGTGTTCATTTAGTATTTTGAGAAAGGCATGAATCAACTTCTTTCCCTCCTCTTTTTAACTATGAGTAAATGGCAGAACAGTTGGAGGACCTTTAGCTTTATGGCAATCAATCTTAGGAAATTTGATACTAGATCAAGTCTGGGATCATTCCTTGCTGCTAATACTTTACATAGAAGAGTAGCAAGGAATGATCATTTACCTGATCAGGTACAACTTGTTGCATGCTACCTGGAAAGGAAACTTAAACTACTAAGTAAACCTCATTGTCCTAAGAGATGCCATGAAAGGTTGTTGCACAGTATGGCACCCTAATAACATCATAGGTCATTTGTATCTGTCATGAGCATGACAAAAATATCATACGCCAACTTACAAAAGTTTTTTTGTTAAAAAGACTTCTGCATTATTTTAAAAAAAAAGTTTAATCCCAGAAAAGTTCAGCTGTTTCTTTTTTTAAAAAAGGGGGAAAAAAAAAGAAAAAAAAAACTAAATGTTAAAATCAATGATAAAAATGATTTTTAAAAAATTTTCTTTCTCCCCCTCTATTATACTTTCATGTGACATAACAATAAAATCTAAAATGTCATAACTGTAGGAGCACTAGGTGCAACATAAAAATTATTATAAAGATTTTAATCTTTTTTTTGAAAAGGTACAAAAATATATTTATATAGTGTGAAACAAAAAAAAAAAAAAAAGTACTTTCCAAGGTAGAAAAGACATTAGAGAATATAGCGACCACTTTATAAAATATTGTAATGAAATTAATTTTCTGCTGACTGGTTCCATATCCAAATGTGAATCATATAACCATACTACTTTGATAGTTTTCCAGTTTGTATACTGGGTCATCCACCTACTCATCTACTAAAAACATTCACCCATAAATAACAGCTGCGCATGTAAGGTTATTCAACAGGAAATTAGTGAATTATTTAAATAAAATAAATTTTTAAAATCTTATAGAAATAAATTATTATTCTCCTTTTAGCCTCTATGCTTTTATTTAATCTTGGTTGCAAATTGTTAATTCCCTTTCTAAATAATTCTCCTTTTAAAAACCGGTAATCTTTGAAAAGATCTTTTACTTTTTTGGTTGGAGAAGTTTTTGCCTGTAAGGAAATGGTTTTGATATTTGTATAAATGGTAATCCCTAAGAGAAGTCAATTGAATAGCTTAGGAGAGAAATAAAATTTCTATCTTTTTAATTGATTCAACTTGAGTAACATTATTTTTAAAACCTGACAATAAGTGTTATTATTCAGAAAATGGCATGTTTTTTAATTTACCAAAGTGGTTGTGTTTTGAATGTACAATTTTAAAAACTGATTTACATATTTTTTTGCATTAATTGTTTGGTCACATTTGAAAAAAAGAAGTTAGGCTCTATCAAACCATTGTTTTGTTCTGGTTAGTTGTTTTTGTTTTATGGCATATCAACCCTTTTCAGGTCATTTAATGCCGAATCAAGTCATTTTTGATAAAGGACGCAGGTTATTTACAGTACCTGCTATTTCTCAAGTGGTCCCTCCCCCCATTCGAAGAGGCTCATCGCTGCTTAACTTTGATCTAGTGGGAATCTGTTCTTTCATCATAACTTGATTGTAATTTGTGTGTTCTAGGTATGATACTAAACTGCATCTGATGGTGAGGCTCCAGTTCTAAAGATCTGGGGAGTGCAGAGTACCTCTTCTTTGCCATTACTCCCAGGTCCACTCTGACTGTGGGTAGTACCTGTTAGGGTACCATCATTGAGTCAAATAGATCAGTTTAAAAATTATTTGTATTCAGTTGGACTGTATACAAGAAAAACACCTAAGAAATAGCTAAAAAAATGTAAATATGAACGTGCAATGAATGCAACCCCTTGACCACTAGGCATAAAATAAACCAAGAAAGGTTGACATGTTGTTAAAATCAATCCATTAAATCATTGCTGTTTCACCAAATGCTGAAAGCATTTTGTGGTTGATAATGCAGTTTTGGCTGATGTTTATGATTATTATTTATATCTAAGCATTGTATAGATCTGGTTAGTATACAAAAATTATTTTATCTCTATAACAATGATACAATGCAGTTCTGTATTACTGAATATGATAATTATGGTCTTCTATACATTTAATTTTTGCTTTGTTTTCCCTTCAATTCAAATTGAACCCATTGAGCCATTTTTGTTTTCTTGTTTGATTTGCAATAGTTCCAGTTGATTCACTGAAATTTACTTTGATTTCTCTGATTCATTGATTGATAGTTTAGGACAAACTCTCTTGATTTTCTAAGTTCAAATCTCCACTTGCAAATTTTTAAAACCAAAATCTCACTAATAGTTTCTTGTCCATTATTGCCTGGCTTATTATAGAACTAAATAAAACTTTTTATTGAATAATCAACAAATAATATATTATATAAAACTAGAATATCAGTTTGTATGTTTGTTTTTTTAAATGCTAAAATATAAAAACTTAAGATCAGCAATTTCATTTTGAACAACCTAATAGAATGAGTATTTAGTGGCTGGGTTAACTGTATTTCCCATTGTCACTAATAGACAATGCCATTTCAATCCAGTTACAGTATTTTAGATATTGTATTTTGAACTTATTAAACACTCCTCATTTTATCTGCGAGATTGGAGCAACATCATCTTCCTGTATCTTGTCTATTTGACTCTGTGCCAAACTAAGCTAACAGTGTGTATGTGTGTGTTAGTAGAAACAGGTCTTTACTTCAGTTATACTCTTGATTCTGTTTTTTTTTAATTTTTTAAAATTTTATTTTTTTAATTTGATACCAGTGTATTATGATCTTATGCTTTTCATAGACAACGAAAATGATAACAGTCAATTACAATTTTATGAAAATGATCCAATAGTTTGCAGAAAAGTAAATAAAACCAAAGGAAAAAAAGAAAAAGATTAAAAAAAATCCCCCAAAATCAGTTTTATATATCCGAAAGCACTTACCATGTAATTGTATTAGTTATGTTTAGAATTTTTGAATAATTTTTATAAGAGCAATAAGACTTGATTTATTCTTTGAAATCTCTAAGCTACTCATTTATATAATTTAGATTGTTTTCTGACATTCATTATTAATAGAAACTGTAAGTAGAATTGTCTGTGTGAAAATTCAAGTTTAAAAAAAATCATATCCAATTGTAGATTTTGCATATGGATCATTATATATGATTTGGAAAGCTAAGTGTATCATTGTTAATATGTAATATGATGTCATTTTTATTTCTGGAAGTAAAGAAATCTTTCAGCTAACCAGAGTTGTGTATTATTAAGGTTAATGCTAGGCTTTTTGCCAGACTCTTTCTGTTCAAGTGGAATACTTCATTCACATCAATTACTGTTAACATCAGTTTTCCACAGGTTCCTTTGCTACCAGATGGAATTGTGAATTTTTATGATTGTTCTTAGGCATTAGCTGTGCTTTGTCATTGTTTAATTTTCTTTGAATGCTACTTACGAACATTGCCATACATTTTCATTCTGTTATGCTAGTTACAGAAAATTAGTTAAAAATTATGAATGTGGTCATTGAAAAATAATGTCAAATATATACAGCTGTTTGTACGCATGCACATATTACATAAAATTGTGTCATCTGAATAATTGCCATATACATCTGAGTTATTGCTTTTGGCATTATTTATGAAATTTCTTATGAATTCTATTTAACAGCATGCCTATAATATATTGGCCAACCTGGAGGTTCTTGCTTAGTAGAGATATCTAATTTGTGTAGTCAGTTTTGAAAATCAAATTGTGACAAATAACTGTCCTTGGTTATAAGTGTTCAATTTGGCCTTTTGTGATCTTTATAAATAAGCAATTATTTTGTTGATAGCTTTTATAATTAAACTGCTTAGTTATTCAAATAAAACCTATTTTCTGCCCTGAAACTTGTAATGACCTTTTAAATCACAGCCTGGGTTTATAAAGGGGAATAACCAGTTGTTGTTGAGATTTTTTATTTGTATGTTTTGAAAAATCTAATTTTTTTCCCTTAAATCTTTGAGTAGTATTCTATATATAATATTAATATAAGTTACTCAATTAATTTTGTTTAATATAGCAAATATTTTATTAGAAATGTTACTAGTACAAGATATACAGGCTGCTCTTGCCTATCTCTTGGATAATATTGGAGATATTGAGAGGGGAGAGTTGCTGCATGGGTAACTACCCTCTTTCATAAATCTTGTCCAGGTCTACACTCTAATCCAAGCACAGATCCATAGCCTTGCAAAACTAACTTATGCTACTAATGTGGAGATGCGAACATTTTATAATTATAATATTAGTAATTACCCATGCAATAACTCTCCCCTCCCCATGTCTCCAAGAGATGGACAAGAGCAGTCTGTATATCTTGCACTAGTAATGTCATAGGAATTGCCAGAACCAAGTTGAAGACAATCTTAGGGATTTGAGCTCTTGTTTTTTTTTTTTTTTTTTTAATTTGAGGTTATTCTTTTTTGAGGCTGTTTGCTCATCCAGTGTACTCTGCTATTTTACCCATAGCTGGAGGAAGAAGAGATGTATTCTTTTGCATTAATAATCATTATATCATTTGAACTTAAGGCTACAGAATTGCATAATGAATAAAGATACCTGAAAATGAAATTAACAAAAAAGTTTCAAAGTGGTGTAACAGTTTTGTTGTACGAATAGACTCTGCTATCCGGGTTCAAATCTTGAATGAGGCTATTTGTATTTCACATAGCACTAATACCCTTTGAAAATGTATGAATCCAACTATTCTCCCCCAGCTATGGGTAATTAGTAAGGCAGCTCTTTAACCTTGGTATAGCAACCGGTCTAGGAAAAAGAAAACTCTGAATTCAAACTGGTTGTATACCTGGAGAGGGATAGATTCTGCCAGGCTGGTCTTGCCCAAGATACACTACATGAGTAAGCCTCCCCCATCCCCCCAAACAAAACAGAATATGGGACCAGTGGAGAAGGGCGGAGGGGGGGATTGTATTATTGAAAAACATTTTCTGAATTTTAGTCCTTACATTCTTGTACAAATGCTCTCTATTAGCAGAACATCAATTAAAACAAATCAAATATTATCTGTAGCATTGCAAGCAGTTAGCTGAAATCGGTGGACATTGACAAATTTGCAACCTTAATCAGTTTAATTTGCAATTTCTCAAGTATTTCTGATCCAATCTTAAAAATATTTATATGGTTGGAAAGAAAATAAAATAATCTTTCTAGATATGTAATTTCCATGGGTTTTTATCCATTGAATTATTTTTTTACAGTGATTTAAATCGGTATTTTGCTTCGAACAGCCGGAAAAGAAAAAAGAAAAAATTTTTTTTTTTTTTTTCAAGCATAAAATTTAGTCGTTAGTTTGCATTGCAAAATCAAAGAGAATAATCTTTATCAATATTCTTGAAATTGAACACTTAATTAGTAGACACTTTATACTATATCGTGTAGGTTTTTTTTTTTTTTCTTTTTCTTTTTTTTCTTCTTCTTCAACCTTCAGAAGCGAAACTACTACCAACGAAAATTGATGCAAGTTCCTTCAAAAAGTATAAGCTAAGCAAAAAAAAAAAAAAAAAAAAAAAAAAAATAGCACTATATCTTTAATAGAAGATAGTCTCAGAATTATTTTGATATATAATATGTGATATTTACATGATGGTTAACTGTCAGGGTTTTTTGTCAAACATTCAGTTTTGGAGAGAAAAAAACGAACTACTATATAGTATGAAAACATTAACAAAACATCATTACACACTGGCTGGACAGGCTTTGTTTTAAAAAAAAAAAAAAAATCATGTAAATAGGCATTCTATTTCTTGTATGTAATACAACATATCAAGTATTTAAAAAGGTATTTTTAAGTTCAAAGTGATGTTATTTATTTAAATTAATACTATATATGTGTATACATGCAATATTAGAATGAAAATGTTGAATAATCTTGTGGTAAACTTTAAAAAACAAAATGTTGATATCTATACCTCATATTCTCTAAATAATGGGTTATAGCAAGAGATACATACAATTTGAGTGCAGAATCAGGAAGAACATATAATTTTACATAAGAATTATAAGTTTTATCAAAATTGCTCCAAAAATAAAGAAAGGGTGAAGAAATGACTGAATTTATTGTTTTGAATTGGTCCGTGATTTGACATATTTGTTAAACAAAATTATATTCACTTTTGTACCCCCAATTTTGGGGCTTTAAATTCTCGTAACTTTTGAACCACTGGGGATATTTGCATAATTAAAACAGTTCTAAACTCCATTTACAGAGCTCTATATAACTAATGTGATTAAATAACAATAACTTCAAATAAAAAAAATCAACTGGGAATGCTATATTAAATAAGTCATTAATAGGATATTGATATTATTTTCAACAATTTGAATTGACTGCATGAGTTTTTTAAAGGTTGGTGTGATTTTAAGAAATATATTTTTATACGTAGTAGAATAATTCAGTCTTTACAAAACTGTTTACATTATTGGGGTGGGGGGATCAAAATATGTAATTTTTAAACTATATTACTAAAAAGGCCTATCTAAAAATTATTGCTATAAACAGTATTTATTTTGACTTTGTAGGTAAATGATATCTTATCATCTCGTGCACAAAAGTTGCAAATGGAAAATCTGTTGAGTGTGTAACCAAATGCTAAATTTGTAGCTGAGTGACTTTTGGTAATGTGGTTATGTGATCTAATATCCAACCATATTCTATAAATTTATTGGTTATCATCAGATAGATGCAATTTTAAAGAATCCAAGAAGAATTTAAATGTTTTCTCTCAACATTTTATTATTTTGTCTGTTTGTTTAAATAGTTATTTTTATGATGAAAATTCATTAAAAAAAATTGATTGTCAGTTCATGAACTTTAGATAATAAATTTTGATTCAGGATATTCTTAATGTCAACAAATCTTTAACAATAGCAGTTAGTAGCTTTGTGAATAGTGATTGATTTGTACTTGTATGTGAATCACTTAACTTTCATTTGCCATCCATCTGTACAGCTAGCATTTTAACCAGATCTCATGATATACAAGTTGGTGTGTGTTGGAAAGTGTGGGATCCGAATGGGCAGCACCAAACTGATGTAGGTCAGGCCTGAAATCTTTCTATTCAGCATTTTTTTATTTTTTTCATTTTTTTTTCATTTTATTCATTACTTCCTCTAAGATTGGTACAATTTTTTTATGATAGTAATACAAGAAATCATAGTGATGTTTGTTATTTGAACATCTTCATCAGGTAAAAAGCTTAAATAATTTTGAGCTGAGCATATTTCTATCTTTTTTTTTTTATTTGACATAAAAAACGGATTCCAGTTTAATATTAGATTGTGAGAAAAATTAATACTTTGATATTTTTTAAATAACTCAGGTTAACTGTTAGTATCTAATATAGAATTTTTTTCCATAAATCAAATCCTAAAATATAGTTCTATTTTGTTAGTTTTTAGTTACAAGAAAAAAAAAATGAATGTGCTTTAGTAAGTGCAATTATGTTTTGTATCTTATTAATGAATTCAAAATAGGAAAAATATGAAAGTAAAAAAAAAATTAAAAAAAAAAAAAAGCCTGAAAATATCACTGATTTGAACATCCTAAAATGATTTCTTTATATATTAGTTAGTTTAAATAAGAGTAAAGTATGTGTGCATTTAGAAGTGTTTGTTTGGGTGTGCATTCACACATGCACTCAAAAATCTGTTTTCATGTACATTATTTTATTTTATTTATTTTTTGTCTCTTGGTTATAGTTATTTATTAGCATCATTAAATTTTCTTTTTTTTTTTTTTTCAATTTCAGGATGAAGTCGTTGAGAGTGCAAAGTCGTCGTCGTTGGTGGTGCAGCAGCAGACAAATCCTGCTTTTGAGGAACTACGAGTGGCAGAGGTAGCGGTGCCATCGACTGGTGCTACCATCTTAGAAGATGGTGACACTTCAGAAATGGTCCTGCTGAAGGCAGCTGTTGCAAAAGAAAAAAAGAAAGACAAGGGTAAATTTTTGCCACTAGTGATTCCTCACCATTATTTTATCGGACGGAACTTCAGATTTTGGTTCAAAGCAAACTTTTAACTGAGTTTAAACTTTTTATGATTCAACCAAAATTTATATTTCTCATTTATTTATTTTTAATTAAAATTAATTATTCATTGAAACTTTTCTGTCTGGGTTGTCATATGCTTTTTTGTAAAGTCTACAATAGTTGATCTAATATAAACAAAAGAATATCACCATTTAATGCCACTAGACATTAACTTTTCACATTTTGTTTAATGAGTTAATTTGCTTCTAAAATATTAGAGATAATACTTTTTATTCTTTTTATTTTCATGTGTTTTTAAGCCATATTATTACTCGGATTATTTGACTTTTTCTTTCTCCAGTATTGCTTTAATGATGAAATAGGTTCTTTTGTTAACCTGTTAAATTCATAGGTAATCATATATATATATATATATATATATATATATATATATATATATGATTAGCTGAGTATAGCATAAAGCCATGAATCATTCAATGTGGGTAAATCAGTGACTGATACAAGCTGTGTGTGTGTGTGTGTGTGATTCTCTTGGCAGTTTTGTCCCGAGTTGTATGAAAGTAATGTACTATATTCTTTAATGTGAAATCAATTTATATTTATGCTTATATTTAAGTATTAATGATAATGCCAATCAAACTGGTACTGAAAATAGGGCCTAAAAATTTGTTTAAAAGCCAATAAAAATAAGGTTGTTGATTATAAGTTTGACTCATAAAAATTCTTTATGAAGATAAATAAAAAGATGTTGATATAGTGTAATAAAAAAAAAAATTAATGGATGAGGATCTTTGCTTAATAATAATAATAATAATAATACACTAATATAGTTTAGAAATGTTACTTATAATAAAAACAAAGCTGTTGATATTAGTTGAAATAAATGTGAGGTGATACCCTATATAAATTTGGTTGTGATTATGAATAATGAAAGAAGAAAAAACTAAAATTCAGAAAACTAATTGTAACAAATGCCTCTTCCATTACATCACAAATATAGAAATTTGAAAGTAATTAGAAATCTGACAGTATTTTTAGGTGTTAATTTAACAAAACGATGTTTCTACAGAAAGTAGTTGAGAATAATAAACAAATAAAGTGTTGATTCCCAAATTCAATCAACGTCTTTAACATGCTTGACTCATCAAAAGGAAGAGTGGTTATAAAATGAATTTCTATCAAGTGAGATAGTTTGTTAGAAAGAAAAGGACAGTAGTGGATATGTTGCTAGAACAATCTAATACTACTGGCATATGTCTAAAAATTACAGCTAATAGTTTACAAGAACTCAACATTGACTCAGCTGTTGACTAGAATGACATCACTAGAGGTAACAGTAAATTACTTCAAATTGGCTGATATTAACAGTATTTGGAAAAGAATAAATATTTATGTTGTATACTTGACTTTTTTCAAGTAACTTTAAAAAAAAAAATCCCATTACTTATACAGTTCATAAGTGTGAAAAACTGAACTATTAAAACGGAAAAATGAATTTTTAAAAAAGCACATAAAATGAATTTTGATCTTTAGACAGATTATCTTTAGATTTTTGTGGCATGACATTCAAAATTGATTCAGAAAAATAAACTACTCAAAATATTAGATCATTTTAAAGTATATTTATATTACTTCCCCTTTAAGTATCTATAAGTATTTCTTTTTAAATTTATGAAAAAAGAAAGGGAGGGGGGAGCTTAATATTCACATTTACTCTTTTTCCTTTTTTTTTTATTTTTAAAAAAAAATTAATGATAAAATTCTTTTTTTCTTTTCTTTTTTTTTTTTTTTCTTGGAACATCTGAAAAGATGATATATTCAATTAAAGACACTCAATTTGATGATTTTAAATACAGATTTAAAAAAATTGGGTTGTCACTGTATCACATATAAGGTTAAAACTAAGTAAGAAAGCCTATACACATGCAGACAATATCCTGATATTTCACTTAATGATGCAATATTTTTATATTAAACAAAGCATGTTTTTTTTTGTTTTGTATTTAATATAAAACCTTAAAGGTTTAGTTTCCTGTGTTATATTGAAAGTTATTTTTTTTTTTTTTTTTGTATACATGGTTGAGCTTGTTAAACACATATATTGGTTATATATTGTCTGGTGTACAATTTAATGACTGTCATCAGTCAGTAATTTGCAAAACAAGCTTTTATGTTAAGTTTTTAGTTCAAATTTAATAAAGTCTTATCTTGGATTAATAGGAAGTGCTTACAATGTTAATATAAAACATGCTTTCTTTTTAGGAAGAAATTATAGGATAGAGAGATTTTACTTTTCTATTTATTTTTGTCAAAAAAAAAATGTTGGGAAGTGATTACTGTATTTCAGTTATCATGTCAGCATTTTCAATCTTAATATACACAGGTGAAACTTTAAAATATTATATATAAAGGTGTGTAGTGTTTTAATAGACACATTTGACTCTTCAGATATTTTATCTTTACAGACAATATGATCAGTTTTTATGAGGAATTACATTAAAGATATACATTTTTGTATATTACCTAGACACATCTTGCTAACTACTAATTTAGCTTATAAAATCACATTTTTTTTATTATTATAAAGTTTGATCTGATATTGTATTGACAGATTTTTGCTTGATAGTTAGACAATTTTGGGTATTATTATACATAGATTATGAAAAGCTTTGCTTTCTATTGTTTCTATACAGTTTAATTATTTCAGTAATGTACATCTTTCTATCCTTAGAATATATAAACAAAGACAATAACAAAGAATCCAGTTGTAGAACTGGTTCTCTCAAGTGGACCAGTCAGTCTAGTTAGCAGTAGTATCTTTTACCATCTTAACCAAATGACTTATCTATATCTACTGGTTTTTTTTTTTCTATATTGTGCTAAAGTAATTTTGTTAATAATTATTTATTATCAACTTTGTGATAAAAAATATTTGTATTGGTTATTTTGAATAAAAAGAAAGATAAGCAACAGTTAAGAAATTTAGCCCTTTTTTTTTTTTTTTACTTTATATATTTTGACTTTTTTCAAATACAAATAGACAAGGATGTATTAAGATGAGTTTTGAATTAAAAGTATCAAAGTATATAAATTCTTTTATATCTGATTTAATAAACAAACAATTATTAAACAATTTCATAGGCTTATTAAGGTATTTTAAAACAATTTCTTAACTTCCTTAATAGATTGTAAGCTGAAAATAATACAGTGGTACCTTGATATATGAGTTTAATTAATTCCGCTCATAACTCAATTTCCTTGTATATCAAATCAATTTTTCCCATTGAAATAAACTGAAATGCCATTAATCTGTTCCAAACCTTCTAAAAACACCCTATTTTTTGTTTTTTTAAATAAGAAAAATAGCACTGTATTGTATAAAAACAATAAAATAGAATGTAATGAATTATGTGTTTTAATGCTTATTTTCTTTTCTTTTTTATAAATAATTTTCTTTGGTGTAATATATTTGGAAACTTGGTGAACTTATTAATATAAATGTATCTGAAGCTTGCTTGTACCTCAATTTTTAGCTCTCAACAAAAAGCAAAAAATTGACTGAGTGACAATTTGTAACTTGAAAAACTCATAAGTCAAGGTACCACTGTATTTGGCTTTCTCATTCCACCCTTCTAAAAATATAAATTATGCTAGCGTACTAGCTATAAAAAAAATGACTTATTTATTCTCAAAGAAATTTTTTATTTTTTTTAAAAATTTGAATTATTTAGAATTTGAAACTTTTTTAACCAGTGAATTTATTTTTGAAAAACAAAGTTCTGTACAAAATTTTAATTGTGCAATTAATAAATTTCTTGATGGCTCATTCTGACCCCACCCCCTCCCAATTGAAGGATGAGAAAAACTTGTTTTAATTGTTTTCCTAAATCTTTAAGGTGTATTATTTCCTCTAAAAAAAAATTCTTTAAAGCCTTATTCGATTGGAACAGGAAATCATTTCCAAGAAAAACAAAATTAATGAGTGAAAAATTCTATTTTTAATTTGATTTAAAAAAACCAAAAAAAAAAAAAAAAAAAAAAACCCATTAAGGTGACTAATTCAAATAATTGCATACAAACTTTTGAGTAAAGTTTTTAAAACAATGCAGTATAGAATTTAGAATCTATTTTATCACACATTTGAAAGTGTTCACTTAGTTAAGAACTGGCATGAGAGGCTATCAAATTTAAATAATTCTGTTTGTTCAGTGTGACACATTCAGGTGAACAAATTTATACGCACACGTGCACACACACACACACACACACACACACCAAACCCTCTGCAAAAGCATTATGTGACACAAGGTCAATTTATTTAGCAGAGTTTAACAGGTTTATATTCAGAGTTTCCCTACTATTTTTCCATAGCTTGGAGGGAAAACAGTTGGATGTCTACCTTTCCCAAGGGTATTTTGCTATGTGAAATGCAAACGGTTTCGTCCAGGATTTGAACTTGTGTAACGGTGTCCATTTCCTACGACGTTAACCATTACACCATGAACACCTACAATATATATATATATATATATATATATAATATATTACTATTACTGTACGCGGTTCATGTTCCTGACACTAATACATTATTCTGTGTACTAGACATGAGACTTTGATGAGTCGTGGTGCACCTGAGCCCTGTACACAATAAATTTCATTATTATAAGGGCAATTCCATGTCAAATCATCCTGAAAAAAGTAAAATTGTCACCCACCCACTTCAGGTGTGGACTGTGTTAAACTTAGACAAAATTCCCCAAAATTAGTGCTTCCAATTCCAAAAATTGACGGAGTTATGTTGATTTAAAAAAATTTTTTTTTAGCTCTCCAAATTTGGTTGGGTTCGCGAAAAATGGCAACTTTTTGTAATCTATTTTTGTCTGTAAAATGAGTTATAGAGCTTCTCTACGATTAAAAATTGGTTTATAGAAGCATTTTTAGCAAAGAATCCTAAAATGTTATCGAAAAAAAAAAAGTCTGAAAGTCAACCAATTTTAACTTATTGATTATTTCTGAGTTATTCCTAGCAAGAACAATAGCCAGATGTGTCACTGAATCTAAGACAATTTTTTTATCTATTATTATTTCACATATATTGAACATTATTTGTACCAAAAAGATAGTTTGGTGTTTGCCCAGAACCTAAGCTACAACATCATTTAAAATTTTGCAAATCATTAATAATTTAAAACTGGTTAACTTTTAGACTTTTTTGATAGCATTTTTTGATTCCTTGGGCTAAAATACCTTTATATACAAATTTTTAGGAGTAGGGAAACTCTAGAGCTTTACAGACAAAAATAGACTTCAAAAAGTCGCCATTTTTTTGTGACCAAACACCCAAATTTGGAAAGTTAAAAATCAACATAATTCCGCCAATTTTTGAAATTGGAAGCTCAAATTTTGGGTATTGTCTAACTTTAAGATAGCCCACACCTGAGAAAATTTCAGAAAAATTGAACTGAGATGTTTTAACAAATTTTAACAATGTTGTAGCTTTGGTCATGAGCAAAAACCAAACTATCCTTTTGCTACAAATAATATTCAATAGATGTGAAATAATAATAGAAAAAAATCTTTGTCATAGATGCAGTACCACATCGGGATATTGATTTGCTATGAAAAAATCAAAAAAATCATCAATAACTTAAAATTGGTTAACTTTCAGACTTTTTGGATTCCTTGGTCAAAAATGCCTTTATAAACCAATTTTTAGGAGTAATAAAGCTCTAGAAACTATTTTATAGACAAAAATAGATTACAAAAAGTTGCCATTTTTCATGCCCCCCTCCAAAAAAAAAAAAAAAATTTGTCGAGCTAAAAATTGACACAACTCCACCAATTCTTTGAATTGGAAGCTCAAATTTTTGGGGATTGTCTAACTTTAACACCTGTACAAAATTTCAGAAAAATTGAAGGGGGTGGGTGACATGGCCTGGATGATTTGACATTGAATTACCCATATATATATATATATATATATATATATATATATATATATATATATATATATATGATTGGATTAAAAATCAGCTACAAAAGAACATCATATATCTTAGATTTGCTTAGATCAGTGGATAAGTTACTAGCTAAATTAATTTATAGGCTTTTAAACAAACATGGGGCTTCCATAATAATTCAGTAATCTTGCACCAGCTTGTGACTGGATATCAGATTCTGAAAGAGATGAGTATTAAATACACCACACAAATGTGTAGCATTGAACCATGGGATGCAGCTTGGTGGATGTATAGCAAGGTGGATAAACTCAACAGTAGATCATCTGCATGCTTCACCTGTTGCTGGGTGGATGAACTTGATAGGTCAATGACCAGAATCAAACAGTTCTGCCAGGAAACTACTGCTACTCATTATTAAAGGTGGTGTCTATTTAAATTTTAGATTAATATTTAGAGCATGAATTAGCAGTTGAAAAACTTGGGATTTAATAGTTGTGATTCAATTATCATTGTTACTACACACATAAAATAAAAAGAAAAGATAACTAAACAATTTCATATTTGTCAGTTTAACAGCTGTAAAAAGCTCATGTTATATATAAGATATTAGCATAGTTCCTATATATATATGTGATGCTGATAGCTTTTTGATTTAGTGCGTCCTGAAATGCACATGTTTGCTTTGAATGAGTTCCAACTAAAGTTTCTTAATAGATTGTAGAGTTTGTTTTTTTTTTATTTATGATCTGTGGAAAAAACTAAAGCCATCCAAATCCTACCTTGTAACCTATCCTGTGTAATTCATTTCTAAGAAACCATTCTTGGAAAAAAAAAAATATATATATATATATATATATATGCTGGTGAATATCATGGAAACCTTAAGGACATAACTCATCATTTGAGTTTCTTATAGTGGCAATGCTCACAGCACCCTATGATGCTGTAGATATTTGCATTTTCGGTGACTTCCATTTGAGAAAATTGCTTATAAAATCTCTATAAACCCATAAAATCTTGTCAAACCATATATCAATGAAAGGAAATTGATTTATTTACAAGTTTGTTTATATGTATATCTTGTTATATAAATTTTTAACTATGAAACAAAAAAAAAATGACAAACCTTTGAACTCCCCTTTTCTTGAAAAATCAATGGACCTGGGATTCTCTCAACCCATTACCTACTTTCATTGGGATTAAGGAGATATTTCCAACTTATAAATATAAGGTTAAATCTTTTACTTGGAAGGAAACATACCATTTTATAATTTTAAGGGAATAACTAAATAAATCGTTTATATTATAAACAGACGACACTAAGCACTTGAAAAAAATAACTTTGATAAATATTTAAAAAGAAAAAAAAATTTGATTTTGCATTTTAACATATAAAGAAAATGTGTATATTTTAACCTTGTGAACCAACAATTTAGTTTAGTTTTTTGAGAATTTTTCAAAAATGGATTAGATCTCGTCAAAACCTGAATTAAAAGAAAATTTGGTGTTTTAAGTTATTTATTTAAATTTATTTTGGAAAAATTCTCAATCCCCCTCCACACACACACACACTTTTTAAAACACCACTGGTTCATGAGGTCAAAGGTTATGTTAAAACTTTTAATTGAAATTAAAGAAAACTTGGTATTTTTGTTTTAATAAATTCCATAACTGTTGACCAAATTTTCTTAAATTAGATCTCACTGAAACCTGAATTAATTTAAAAAAAATTCTCAAACAATTAAATTTTGTTACTGACTTTTCAAAAAACATTGGTTCAAGAGGTTAAAATATAAATAAATATACACTTTTACTTTTCTGTTAAAACTTTGTTGTAAAATGAAGTAAATTTTTTTCTTTTTATCAAAAAAAAAAAAAAAAAAAAAAAAAAAAAAAATTATTTATTTTTTTGATGCTTAGACTGTTTGTTTATAATATTAAAGATTTACTTCATTATTCCCTTAGAATTATAAAAAAAACAGTATTGACCTTATATTTATAAGTTGTAAATATCTCATCCCATGCCTAGCACCTAATGATTGTCCCACCCTTATTACCCTTATGGCAACCCCCAACTCTTTTTATCATATATGTGCTCGAAGGTGGTGGGGGGATCTTTATGTCCTGGGAATGTGGTTAAACTCTATCTGATGGTGAAGTTGCAGTTCTGTAGGTCTGGGGAATGTGGAGCACCCCTTCATCACCATTGCTCCCATGTCCACTCTGACCCAGAGTTAGGGTCCCATCTATAGGTTAAATAGAAAATTTGTTTATAAAAAAATTGAGTTTTCTTCAAAACTATCGCTACAAATCTTTCAAAACTTTACCTGCTCTAAATGACCTTTTGAGGTTGATATGCCATAAAACAAAACAAAGAATCTCATCCCATAAAAGAGGGTAGTGGTTTGAGAGAATCCCAGGTCCTCTGATTTTTTAAAGTAAATCTGTAGATGATGCATGTTTTCTATGGCAATTACGAACAAACTACTGAACATAAATTTATAAAAAAAAGTACATGAAAAATTAATTCTGTTTCACTGATTGGTAATTGAGATTTAATTTTTTTTTTCTCTTGCCTTATTGTTAAAAAGTTATAAAAACAAGATGCACATTTAATTAACCTTGATAAACTTTAGATAAATCCATTTCCTTTTGTTTGATCTATGGTTTGACAGGATTTTATGGGTTAGCCAATTAGAGGGAAAAATCTTTTTTTATAAGCATTTTTCAGATGGAACTCAATAAAAATCCAAATGTCTACAATGTTTGAAAGTGCTGTGAGTGTAATGTGGAAATTATAAAATATGCAGAAAAGTTATTTTATAGATGATGGTTTTGATTTTTTTTTGTAATCTATTTAATTACATTTACACAGATACGGATATTACACTCTTATCCATTCTAGAAGTGTGAGGGAGTAACACCTTGATTCTAGGCAAGATGCACACTCACCTTAGCAAAAAGAACAAATGAATAAAGTCACACTATTCATTATTTAATTAGATATCTTGTATCAAATTAGGTACCAACAATTTTGATGTTATAGAAGTACAAAATCAATTTAACTCTCCTGAGTGGGGTGGGGGGAAAAATTTACCAAAAATCAGAATTATCCAATTTTAATGAACTTTTCGGTGTTGATTTATCAATGAATGAATTTTATAATGCATCAGTTATTTTATTTCAAAACTGATTTTTAAAATTTTATTTTTAGGTCACTTAACTTTGATCTTCCCCTTATTTTTGAGGTGCAAAATACCAGTGGGGTTATATAAAAGTGAAACTAATTACAGTATAAATAAAAACACAAAAGACAGAACATTTTAAAGGAGCGATCTTAGTAGAAAATAAATACCAAAAATCTGAAAATCAAATGTAAAAAAAAAGAATTTTGAGATTTTTGTATACTCCGTTGTATGTGAAATATAATTACCTTTTAGATTATAGAGTGAAAAAAGTATACATCGATATTTGTTCTGTTCAAAAGGTGGGGACCTAAGTTTTCAATTGAGTTTTCTTCAAAAATTATTAGATAACCATACTAAAGTAAGCATGTTATTAAATAATATTTGTTATTAGAATCTAAAAATGAAATTTAAAACTTGAAATTAAGTAATTTTAAGTAAGTAGTTTTAAATGAATTTTATCTTTTAATTAGGTATATATAAATTGTTGCTCTCAAAGCACATATGGATGGCGGGAACGGTAATGTTTATTTTAAAGAATTTTAATTTATTTCCATTGAATCAGTTTGATTGAAACGATTCAGAAATTTAAAAGAAAGAATTCATTGATTAATATGTCAACACTGAAAATTTTAAAATCAGATAATTCCCTGATTTTTGGTAATTTTTTCTTTATCGATCTTGGCCATTGTATTTTTAAAAAAATTTCTCGCTGACTTTTGTACTCTTAGTTTTTCTGCATGTTTGGAACAAAGAAAAAAAAGATATTTCATTCAAAATAAAATATCAATCATTTAGTTTTTTTTTTTTTTTTTTTTTTTTGGACATAATATATTTAATGTTTTTTTGTTATTGGTTTCTAAAAAAAAAAAAAGTCACTGTGAATATGCTAAAACAACAGTCAGCATGAAATGATAATAGAGAAGGGAAAGACAATAGTCTCACATTTAAGGTGTGAAAAAAAAGTGAGAAGGGGACATGTTCTCATAGTACTTATTTGATTTCCATGAACAGGCTAATAGTACAGTGAATAGCATGTTACGGTTAAATAAGTGATAATTTGTGTGTGTGTGCGTGCGTGTGCAAGATATATAGATTTGTAAGAAAACTACCAATCAAATAAAATATGAATAGATTATGGCTAAGTAGAAATTTCAAGATATTGATTCTAATGATATATAAAATTCTCATTACTCACCCCCTCCCCCATCCTCAATTTGTTATTTGAATTTAGTTATCATTTAATGACATTTATCATTTACTGATGTAATTAATTCTATTTTTGAAAGAAAGATGAAACATGTTTAATGATCAAACCAAAATATGTAGAATTATATATTAGCAAGATCAATTGCCTTGGTTATAGAATAGTTTTCAGAATTAGTGTTAACTTTCAGTCATGTTACACACACACACACACACACACACACAAAATGTATGTGTGTAAATTTGTTATAAGAAAAATTAAAAACCCAGTTGTGTTGGCTATTATAGATATTATTTCAACCAAATTTCTCTTTAAAAGAAATCTAGCATTTTCAGACAGCTAAATTAATTATGAAGAAGGAACAAAATATAACATCTTTTGCTGTTGACTTTTTCTCTGATTTTCTAAAGTTCATTATTGTATACATAGTGAATTTGAAGATTTTCTTATTTCAAATTAAAAAAAAAAAAAAAAAGAAAAAAAGGTTCCTACTTCGATACCGGGCCTTGCCAACTCAGCATATGAGTAGCACAGGAATCTGTGCAGTAAAGTAAGGAGCTGATGGTAGGTGTGGCGCTCCACCTCAGACGCAAAAACAATTTCCTTGGTCTGGCGCTAGTGAAAAGGAGATAGACTCCCTCGCTGATTGGCTGATACCGACTTTAGGCTACTTGACGACTTTACTTATATATCAATTAGAGACGGGCAGTTTAACCGAAAAAAACAATATTTTTTGGTTCCATCTGCACACCAGAAAACTGCACCGAAATATTTTTATGAAACTAAAACCCTTTAGTGTTGTGTTATTACTACAGAGTGACCATATCCAAGAAAACATGGGTGAAAAAAACTTTCAGATTTTAATAGAATTGAATTTTATTAACATTTATAACATTGTAAGATGAAAAGATTGAACTAAAATATAAAACATTACACATTTATTTCTTTAAAAAAAAAATAGTCAAATCTAATTGTTTACAAAAGAAATGTGGGGGGGGGGTATGACATTTATGCATAACTATACATTTTTATTATCTTTACTTAAAACCAAATATTAACCCCTACTCACCAGTTGACAGAATTTTGAGTATCCAAAATGACAGCATTTATCGAGTGTTTATTTTACGTGACAGGAGAGACCTTTTTGTAAATGACATATTTGCAAATACAGTGTCGTAGCTTATCATGGAAACACAAATAATCTGCAAAGTCAACTTCTGAGTTGTATTTTAGTTTTTTAAGGGTTAAAGAATTAGACAGAATGGAGATTCAAAGTTTTATTCTTCAGAAATCTTTAATGAATCTCTGGTTACTGTTTTAAGGAGTTAACTGTTGAAAATGAATAATAGAAATTTGATTTCAACAGACAACTCCATAAAACTTATATGATTGAGTCACAAAGTTTACCCTGTTATTATGGAAATAATGGCATAATTCAACTAAACATTGAATAATCACAATTTTCTTAAGTTTTGAAAGAATTAAAACAAAAACAATGATTAATTTTGTTTTTTATTATTAAAAATTACATTAAAAACCATTTAAGATTAATGATTCTGCTAAATGTCTAATCATTAGGCATGTTCAAAATGTGAAGAGATGTGATGTTTCACACTTCAACTTTGTCAGTAAAAAAAAGATTATTGGAGATGTCATTTTCATACAGCAAAATTACACTGCTTAGCCAAATTCACTATGAAATTTTTAAGTGAATAAAAATAGGTCAGTTGAATCAGAAAAATGTTTTTTTTTCCCTCTTTTTTTTCTTATTTTGAGTTTTAAGAAAATAAATTTTCAAATAACTTTAGGTGAGGAAATTTTTATTTATCTATTTTTTTCATGTGGCCTTCTGGATTTGTTTTTTCTAGAAATATAAAAATTAGGGACTGGAAATTTTTTTTAATCAAATGAGCAAATGTTGAAAACTCCCCTACGATCTTAACATTTAAAAAAAAAGTTTTTTCATTTTTTTTAATAAAATAAGCTATACATTATAAAATTAAGTCAAAAATAAATATAATACTGAAAATTTCATTAAAATGAGACAATTCCTTTATTTTTAGTAATTGTTTTAAAATTAAAAAAAAAAAAAAAATCAATTTTTTTGACCCCTTTGAGTAAAATTGCACATACCTACTAATCATCATTGCACAAGAGAATGAATGGGTTTCCTTGGAAAGTAAAAATACTAAATTAAAAACTGAAACCGAGTCAGTAAACCTCAGTATTAAGAAAGAAAGAAAAAAAAAAATGAAGTCAATAGCAAAATCAAAATTGCCAAACTCTAATATATATATATATATGAGTATAGATAAAAGGATATGAAAACAACAGAATATGCTGTTAAAGTGAAAAGATTTTATATCATATTCATAGCTAATATTGAACAATATTTCGATTTATAAAAATCATCTTCAGAGCTTGTTTATACTCCGGACTTATCAATAGTGGAGACGAAAATAATATGAATTCAAAACGAAAACATTGATGTTGCAATGGGTTAATACTTAGCCTGTTTGAAAAAGAGAATTCGTCTATTGTCGAATTTGGAATATGTCTTCTTTTTTCAAAAACTGTTACAATAAGAGATACATGACATGACTGTCGCTGACTGAGAAAAGCGTTGGCGGATGTGCTTATATTTGAAACTACCGCATAACTTTTTTGCAGCATCAATGTTTTCGTTTTGAATTCATATTATTTTCGTCTCCACTATTGATAAGTCCGGAGTATAAACAAGCTCTGAAGATGATTTTTATAAATCGAAATATTGTTCAATATTAGCTATGAATATGATATAAAATCTTTTCACTTTAACAGCATATTGTATTGTTTTCATATCCTTTTATCTATACTCATACCGTTCGATTCATTTCCTTTCTCTTAACTTATATATATAAAAATATATTGTGTGTGTGTGTGGAAAAAAAAGAGGGAGCAATAGAATCATTCCCATAATCAAGTCATCTGGTCTTTTGTATATTGTTGTGACTGAGGTTATCAAAAAACATTAAATCTGGAAAAGGTTAATGAAAATAGGTTTATTACCTTTTGGTAAAGGGGAATATAATAAAAATAGAATCAAATGCACAGTTCTTCAACAAGCTGTAATGGCTACTCTGTTAGCAAGACTAGCTACTCTGAATACCCTTGTGTAGTTTGTATCCTTTATGTCTTTTGTTGGATGAGTTCAACTTTCTTGTAGGGAAAATATCCTCCCTTACAATATACATGTATATATAAAATTTCAAAAAATGTAGTTATAAGTATAATTTATTTGAATTTATTATAAGATAACAAAAGTAATTCCCACATTTAATTGTAATTTTTTTCTCACCCTTTTTTTAAAGTCCAAATTGAACCCGTCTTGATTTCTAGGTTTTGATAAAATGGTCTAATCATCACTGTAAGCCGAAGTGTTGACTTCAGAAAAAATGTCTAATTTTTAATATTTTTGTTGTAGATGTGTATCATGTATATTTACACAGATGTAATAGTTCATAATAGCTATCTGTTTATAAATTAAACCTTCTATTATTGGAAAAAACATTAAAAAATAAATAAAAAAGGATGGCTATGTATAAAGAAAAGCTTATATAACAAATTTCATCAAAATTTTAACCTTGAACCAGTTTTTGAATTAACTGCACTTTAAAAGTGGTCGACATTAGTACTATGTCAAATTTCAGTGAAAATGTATTAATAAAAAGTTGTAATGTATTTGTTAGTATATAAGAGTCCACTTCATTTTCAAATGGATTTAGGCTTGGTGGTAGTCTATGGCCTTTTGATAAACATTAGCCTACCAACTTCAGCTTGACATATAAGTCCAAAAGATATTTCTGAGACATATTTTTTGTTGGGGAGGTGTCTTATATGAGAAGTTATATATAGTATGGCTTGATTACTTCTAAGTGTTTTATCCAGGGGCTGGTTTATTTCAGTCAGTAGAGCATCTGCTTAGGAACCACAAAGTTCTGGGTTCGATATGGGCCCATGCCAACTCGGCGTATGAGTAGCCCAGTTTGGGTAATCTGATTTGTGTGGAGCTGACGGTAGGTGTTTGGCTCCGCTTCAGATGCAAAACAATTGCCCTGATCTAGTGCTAGCGAAAAGTGGATAGACTTCCTTGCTATCCAGCTGATACCGACAATAGGCCACTCCATCGACATTGCTTTTTTTTCTCCACTTATAAATAAATTGTTTGTTATTTATGTTGTATTTAATTAAAGCAATACAATTTTAAAACTTATTAACTAATGGAGAAAATAAAATTGATTTTCAGTAACATACATGTGAAAAGTTTGAAATAGATAAAATTATAGATACTTGTTGACTTCTGTAATGTTTGTATATATGTACAATGTCTAGAGAAAATATATAGACAGAATGGAATATGAAAATATTTGACTACAAATAAAAACTGTCATTGTTAATGTAGGCATGTTTTTTTTTGTTTTGTTTTTTTAAAATTAAGATTTGTATTTTAGAATGTATAAATCTAATTTAATAAGACTTGGTGGCTAATGATTCTTAAAAGATTATTTTTATGATAAAAATATAAGCAAGTACTTTTAAAGAGTTTTAAAGTAATACTAGACAAAACGTGACCCGTTGGGACACCCATTGAGCTCTGGGTAGATAATTGGGATTAGAGAAAAGTAAGTTTTCAAAGTGAATTAAATTTTTAAAAAATAAATAAATACGTCCGGTGAATTAAAAAAAAAAAAAAAAGACATCAAAATGTTGTGAGATTTCTAAGAAAGGGAATGTTTGAACTAATTTAAATTTATTAAGAGCCAAAATGTTGAAGCTACTTGGCTGGCTGCTTATGAAACTTAACATACAAATACATTTCACACTCTCCAATCTCTCTCTTTCTACTCTCACTGAGAAACTAACATATATAATGAGGAGGTAATCAAGATCTACATAGAGATGGGGAAAATGACAGACAAAATGTGAAGTAAGAGACGGGTCAGTTTTTGAATTAATTGCAAATTACGACTAATTAGAACCAATCAAAATGGAATTTTTTTCCAAACATAACTCCATCCTAAAACTAAGGAATATTTTAGTATGAATTTTGTGTCATTAAACTAAACAGGAAAAAAGCCTGAAAACAATCATTGATTCACTCACCTTTAGTATAATAATAGATAGATTACAATGTAGTGATATGAATATCTTTTAGGTACTTATGGGGTACACACCAAACTGTTTAGATATAAATGATAAATTAAAAGGAAATCTATCTTAAAAACTAAAGTTTAATGAACCTGAACATGTAAATAACTTGTAAGTTTAGCTCAATCGGTAGAGTGTTCGGTTGGGAACCTCAAGGTTCCTGGTTCGATACTGACCCTCGCCAACTCAGCGTATGATTAGCACAGGGATCTGATGGTAGGTGTGGCGCTCTGCCTCAGACACTAAAAAACAATCTTCTTGGTCTAGTGCTAGTGAAAAGGGGATAGACTCCCTCGCGGTATGGCTGATATCGACTTTAGGCCACACCAATGACTTTACTTACTCACTTATATTACATTACATAGATTGAAAATAATAGTTGGTATTTACTAGGATGAGTCAAAAGTTTTGCAATATTTTGGTGACGTAAGGCACAATCCTGCACATCCAAATGCTTTTGCTAAGATCATTAAGGTGATTAACTACACTGGACTGTGAGATACTCTTTGATTGCTACTCGTTGGATTTGCCTCTGTGGCTTGGACAATGGCTTTGGAATTCATTACCTGATCATTGAGGTTCTTGCAACACAAGCAAAAGTTTTTGAACCATTTTGGTTACTGTACCTTCACCATTTGCACAACAAATGTTTTTGGTTGCTTCTGCAGTGTTATGGCAAAGTTTGAACTTGTAAAGCGTAATTACCTGGATTAGACTACTATGTATGTTCATCTGTTTGTCTTTCAAATCATACATGGAGTAAAACAATGTACAATGTGTCGGCACACTAACTACCATGATACTACCAACCATAACAGGTACTCACCACAGCTTGAACTGCTTTGGTCATGTGATATATGCGCTTGTGACGATGTAACAAAATATTGCAAAACTTTTGACTCGACCTAGTAAATGTAGACCCAACAAGTATGTATATGATTTAACAATGTCACTCCACCCTACAGTAAATATAATGGAAACTCTTTATAAACAATTCTGATAAACCTTTTAAGATGAACAACAAAAATGGAGTATTGCAAGACAAGCTAACACATTAAATTGCTGGAAAATGAAACAAACTACCTGCATCAGTTGTTAACTGCCGAAATACTGCATTTTTCAAACCCTCTATGCTTCCTGTAATTTGACAACACTATACCTAATATTCCCCCTCAACTTTCTCTCACACACACACTCTCTATACATTGTTTATTTTCCTGACATTAATACATTATTCTATGTACTATACATGCACATTTTAATGAGTTGTAGTGCACCTGAGGAATAATTTCATCATCATTACTACTACTACTACTATTAGTAGTAGTAGATTAGTTTGTTAAGTAAAACAGGGGCTTACACCAAGCATAATCTATCTCTCTGGGAAAACTTTACTGAAAGTATATATTCTCCTGACCTCCCACCAGGCCAGATTAACTCTTAACATCCTGTTGAGAATTCCAGAGTCCCATTCCTATATGGATTTATCAAAAGATGGCTAAAAATGGCCTTTGATTCTATAGTTACCTGTTATTTCACTTAAATCAAAGACTCCTAAATATGTTTAATATTACATTTAAACAAAGGCTATCATTTGGGGCGGATTAGGAAAATGAATGTGACTTCTGGCTGGGTGGAATGAGGCGATATAGGATGTTAAAAGTTAACAAAGTCTTTTTAACGTAGGGAGTCATGCACAAACCAAAGCTCATGCAATGGCCAGTGCAAAAAATGTGTGGTCCTGTCAGCATTCCACTTGAAGAGTAATAAACCTGGCCCTTACCCATTCTAGGCGAGGATGCAGGTGCTGCATGTGAGGACAGCCCCTTGGGACCATGTGATATATTTTATCTCACTCACCGGATCAGAGGCTGAGGCTTCTAATCCAGGTAAAAGAATACAGGCACTGTACCCAGTAAATTTAAAAAAGGAATTTCTCAATAACATTCATACTAAGTATCGAGCATGGCTTTTGATATATTCAGCCAATCAGTTCTGTTTGAATTAAGAAATGTATTGCATAATCAGATTCTAAGACTATTTTCAAAATCTTCAGCTCAGAATTTCCAAAAATGGTGTTGACATAATGAGCCTATATTTAATTGTTTAATTCTAAAATAAAACCTTTAAATCTGCCTTGGTATTGTTTTTATGTATTGGATAAACTTCTTTTATTGACCTTTTTGGTCTGGAAGATACCAATTCAATTCTAAAAAGCCATCCCTTCATTGTTTTATAGGGGTGTATTTGAAAATTTGTGTATCTCTTTCCTGGGAGAGTCCTCATGGTGTAGTGTCTAAGGTGCTGGACTGTGACACCGCAATAAGCAAGTTTGAACTCCAGTTGTACTATTACTTTCACTTTTGGACTAATACTCTTGGTAAAGGTATAATCTCCCCCAGCTATGAGTTAAATAGTACCACTACTATTCTTCTACAAGGATGGTTTTGGCATTAAATAACCCATGTAGGTTGATATACCATTAAACAAAGAAACCAAACCATCTCTTTTCTGGGGAGCTCATTTCCTAGGGTGTTCACACATTTAATTGATATTATATCACATGCAAATTAGTAAACAAAATGTAATCAAAAGCTTTTATTGTGCTGATTGGATTCATTTTTAATAACTCTTTACATCTTTTAAAGTATCTATTTTATAACCTAGAATCTCTTTTTGTACAAATCAATCTTAAGTAGAATATTCTATATAGTTAACATGTCACACCCAGAAATTGCAAGTCCTCACCCTAGTTGTCCCATTTGCGGTGAACTTGGTCACACAATACGTTCTTCAAGGCACAATATGGTATCAGCTATGACTAAAGAACAAGCAAGAATTGAATCACTACTTCTTAAGCTGTAATGTTCATATATCTGCTTACTTTCATGGTATAATTGTTGATACTTATTGTGATTGATCAACAAATAAATGGTTCAAAATGATGTATTCCATGTGTTGGTAGCCAGGGAATTAATGGGACACTTTAGTTTCTTTTCTATTTCTTGTGTTGGTTTCAGATTCCCCCACTTTCTAATGGGTGTTTTTTATTTTATTAATATGGACTAATTTACCTTCCACTCCTTACAGTGGTGCCCTTGTTAACACCAATTACCTTTTGTAAGTGTCAAATTTCAATTTTTTTCTGGTAATTTTCCAAAATTATGACACCCTCTTTCAAACTGAATATCTCATTCAATTCTGATTTATGCAGTTTGATTTGTGGTTTAACTGATAGAGAATAAAAAATGGTATTTAATTTTTTTTTTTAAATTGAGGTTAAAATCTTTTTCTGTTCAATTTTTATGTCTTCTTATACAAACGGATAATTAAACAGATTTGGGGGAAATTATTGGTAAGAACCAACAATTTTGTAAAATTTCTGAATTTTTTAGATGAGGCTTAATAATTTGGATTATTGTCCTCATCTTTATTGCAATCAAGGGCAATAATTACATAGAATACTTAACACAGCTTAACACTTGTACCTGGTCATGGTTAATGGAATGAGAACAGTCTAGCCCTGTAGATTGAATAAAGGGTTCAATTTAAAGTTCCATGAAGGCTCCAGAGTTCGAGAAGAAACACCTGCTGAAGGCTGGAGTGGCTGAAACATTGTGTAGATAACAATAAAGATGAGGACAATAGTCCAAATAATACAATTTTGTAAAAATCTACGAAAATTGAAACCAACTTTCTGGATGAGCCCTTTATGTCTTTGAACTGGAGGTCTTATTTTTTAATCTTGGATATATCAAAGATGTACACCTAATATTTCAAAATTTGTCAATTTTTAAAAAAGTACTACTTGTCTAGGGGTTTGGAATAAAAATCTTCAAAAGATCTGCTAAGAAAAAAATCCTTATCTACTTTCATTCAAAATTAAATATCTCAAATTTAAATTAAAAATAGCCCTTGGACTTAGAGAAAACCTTACGGACAATAAAAAATGCTACATTTTAAAAAAAGAAACAGGTTAAAAATCTTTTCTTTTTTGTTTTTTTTTTTGTTTGTTTGTTTGTTCAATTTTCATGCTTAACAAGATATTTGTTGATTTTTGTGTAATTTTGGAGAAATTATACCAAAATGGGATGTAGCATGAAATCAATGAGTATTGACAAACTTCAGTTACCTATAAAAATTGAACTGTACATTATTTATATACCCAACCTCTTTACTATGGGTAGAATGTGACACAAGGTTGCAAGTATTGAGCATCCAACGAGGATTGAACTTAGTAGTAATAGATCTGCGAGAATAGCTTACTAACCATTACACCACTATGGGACGTCCTCATCTGAGTTGAGGTATATTAGCAACATTTTTGGTTATTCCTGAAAAGTTGCCTTACATCATAGCTGCCTCAAAACTATTGAGTAAGGGAGATAATTATTATTTGTCAGGGGGAGGCAATTTTGAGAAGAGTGCTATCTAAATTTTAAATTCTACACATAACATTCATTTAAAGAAAAACTGGAGACATTCTTTATACCTCTTATATGGTTATAGTATATTCAACTAAACTTGTAGTTACACAATAAGGACCTATGCATTAAACTTTTTTTCTTTTTTTTTTTTGGTCGGTGTGGGACTATGAAATGTTTGTATTGTAACTAATATAAAATGAAAGAAAAATAATCCCTTAGGTTTGCTTTGTTATTTTTATAAATTTGTTTTGGTATAATCATTATTGTATAGTTACTGATATTATATTTGGTTTTACATTAAATGCTTCCAATCACCTTGTCGGCTGGGGTATTAGAATACACTGACTGCACCTCTGCAGAATGGTAAGACTCCCCCCATGGGGCCACTTGTCGGCCGTAGGTGGAGACCTGTGATGCTTAAGGATGGAACCCAGGTGGCTGAGCAGTCCATGACATGCAACACTCTACTTTAGCCTTTACTTGAGCTAGACGGGTGGTCAGAGAGGCTCTTTCCGATCAATTGGCTGGCCACGTCAAGCCCTAGCACCTATATGATTGCCCAACCCTATTGCCCTCATGGCAAGCCCCAACCCTTTTTATCATATGGGTGCTAGATGGTGGTGTCCTGGGAATGACGTTAAACTCTATCTGATGGTGAGGTTCCAGTTCTGGAGGTTTGGGGAATGTGGAGCACCCCTTCATCACCATTGCTTCCTGGTCCACTCTGACCCGGAGTGGTAGTACCTGTTAGGGTCCCATCTATGGGTTAAATAGGAAAATGTTTATAAAAAAAAATTGAGTATCCATTAAGAATGAATTTATTTCAAAACTTTGTTGGCATTAAATGACCCACTAAGGTTGATATGCCATAAAACCAAACCAAACACTTCCAAAATATATGATTACTAAACAAAATAATCTGGATACTTATTGATAAGTGTGTTCTATTTTTGCAATATCTTATTGTTATGTGAGAATGGACTTGCTTTCTCTCTCTGCCCCTTTTTATTGGTTGATTAGTAGACTACTCTTTAGAGATGTAACTGGACTTTTGGTTGTTCTCTATTCCATCATTTTAAAACTTTTTAAAAAGAAGTGGTTTACAGAAGATGGTGTTTGTTGGACCCCTCGCTCCCCCAAAGCATTTCTTTCATTGTTCTGAGATAATCCAGACTTTTTATTATGAATGCCACTGGAGATATATTTACTTTAGTAAAGCACTTTTTATTGATATTTTTAAAATTTAGATCTGTATTTTCCTCCACAATAACTGAATATTCTCTGTCTGGTGTAACCTTAATGTTTAGTTTCTACTATCTCCTTCAAATTAGTCACTTTTGGCATGCAGTCTACTCACAAAAAAAGCACTGGTAAAATTCTGTGCTGTGTTAGGTTTGTGTGATCTGTTAAAATTCACTGAAGTTTTTGGTAGCACCTCATTTTTAAAAATTACATTGTTTCCAGTACTAAATTTAAAAGTGAAAAATATAAGTATACAAAACCTCAAAACATCTCCCAAGTATATATTAATTTATATGAATAATGGTTCATTATACAAAAAGCTATGTATATCTTTTTGTTTGAAGTGTTTGTTTTGATTAAAAACAAAAAGAACATTACGTTTTGTATCTAATAAGCAGTTTTAAATTTGCCTTATAGGTTCTTTTAAGTGTATTTTTTCGCCTCAGAATCAGTTAATTTTTTTTTCCTATGTTTTTTTAAATAAGAAAAATAGCACTGTATTGTATAAAAATAGAATGTAATGAACTATGTGCTGTAATATGTTTTAATGTTTTTTTTTTTTTTTTTTTTTTTATAGATAATATTTTTCTAGTTGACGTAATAGATTTGCAAACTTAACTGTTTTTAGAGAACTTGTTAACATAAGCATATTTGAAGCTTGCTCATACCTCAAATTTTAGCTGTCAACACAAAGCTCATAATTCTGAAAACGTTGAGTACTTGTAAGTCAAGGAATTTGTTATGTTCAGTGCTTTCTTCCTTACTAATTTTTGTTGATTTCATTCAAAGATATGAACCTGAATATTACAGGATCATTTGTTCTCTAATTGTCAATTCTCTTCTTTTTCTCAATTGTTTTGATTTAGTCAAAAATAAGTAATTCTATTTGTTTATCTTTTTAGTGTGTGGAGGTGGTGGAGGCGTTGCCAGTTCTGACAGTCAATCTCAGGAAGTCCTCCTCCATCAGTTGCAAACCCAGCCCAATGGGGAGCAGCCAGCTGCAGCATCTGTGGCTGCCATCACAGTGTCCAGTGATGTCACATCCACCTCTTCCTCACTGGCTACTATGTCTGCAGCTACTGTGTCCAACGAGGCTACTACGCATAACCCCATCTCCACCATTCCTCGGGCCATTCCAGTTGAAGGAGATGCCACCATTGCCAAGGAAGCACCTGTCACTACAGCAACAACACCTACTGTGTCAGAGATTCCTGGTCGACGTAACATCCGACAGGCACTGCGTCCTAAACGATGTAAATATGAATTCTATAATTGTAACTATATTTTTTATTATTTTCTTCTTTTTTTTTTTTTAAATGTTGTTTAAAGAAATTTTACACTTGTAAAATTAATTTGTAATAATAATTAACAATTATATAAATGTGAAGAAAAAAAAAATTAGTGAATTTTATTGAAAAGGAAATTTGAAGAATAATTTCTATTGAGTAGTGATATTGTTTCTAACTAGGTGCTCCATACTTCTGGCTGCCATGTGCAAAACTAAGCTAAGCTTAGTAAATAACATTGAAATTGTAAAATAGTATTTGTTAAAAATGATGCTATTTCTTTTCTCATAATAGTTGTTACATTTGCATATGAATTTAATGCCTTAATTGTGATAATTATTATGGGACAGAGGTAGTATATGGAATAATATTCATGTTCTGTGCTACTATATAATTACAGTATTTCTATTTTGCATTTTAAGAAGTAAAAACAGTTTGAAATAATCAGACAGATATTCATCTGCATTTCTCCAAAACTATTTTTAAAGGTAGTTTGTTAGGGAAAAAAAGAAAGAAAAAGAAATCACCATAGTTCTTGTATATTTTATACATTGATATCACTGGACAACACAATTTTCATTGAGTTAGATCTGACATGTGTTTTTGAAGAGCTTTTGCCTTCTGAATCCAGTTTTTTCTGTATCACATCAACTTTTTGGGCTACAAGATACCCTCAATTTGTCTCAAAAACAATAAAATACAGCATCTAACAAATTCATGCTTATTTTATAGAGTATTTTAAACATTTACAATCAATGGAAAATAATAAAACATTGCTTGACTGTAATGTTTGTAAAAATTTATTTTGTTCACACTAAGAACATTGTTACTGTAAGTACGATTGTGTGCAAGTAGTTAAGGTAACAATTTATGCTTATAGCTTTTCTGAGACAATTGTGCTTTATGGTCCAACAATAGTCAGCCATCATATTTACATCTTATCTACCCTGATACCATTCCTTCATGACATCCACAACTTAGTGGAATCATTCACGTTACTCATTACTGACCTCACCAAAATTTTCCATGGAGTTAGCAAGATGGCTTTGCAGAAAATGCAACTTGATCCTCATATTGTAACCGAGTGTTTTGTAGCTTTCTAATTGTTTCTGGACAATTTTTGTGTAATTCTTTGCTTGTGTATTTCCAAGAATGTTTTTTGGCAACATCTTTGAATGATAACCAAGCATCCTTTTTGATTTTTAATATTGTCTTGATGAAATGTTCATCTTTGTCGAACTGCTGAATCTGTAGACCATCAAACATACACGCCATGATAATTTTTTTTCTTCTTCAATTGACAGCTTAGGAAATGTCTAAATAAAAACCTTGAAACAGTTGCCTTCAGTTGGCAATGTTTTAACAAATTGCTTCATGAGACCCAATTTCATGTGCAGAGATGGATGATTTTCTTTATGTCACCCAGTGGCTCATGTAGAATGTTGGTATCACCAGATTTGAGGTTAGATCTTGAAGGACAATTTAAAGCAGGAATACTTGGTGTATCTGCACTGCTGACCAAAGAAAAATGCCATTTTAAGGTCAACACAGATGATTCAATTGTATTTGCAATATTGCAACAACTTGATGATTCTCTTTATGTCTCCATATTTTTTATGAAAATAAACTGAATGCCCAATTGAGACTGCATTATATAAATTACAATTGTAGAAGAGGGCACACTTTAAGCTCCACTGAGCTATTGATGAACAGTTGCCAATTAGTTGAGTTGTAGATTGAAACTTCCAGTTCCTCCACTATAAACTCTGTATGTTATGGCAATACACAAACCTACTGTCACTTTGAAAGTACTGCAGAAAGTAAAGGTATCCTATTTTCAATCCAGATAAAGTGTATCTGGATTGAAAATAGGATACCTTTACTACTTTTTCCAGCAAGTTTTTCTCATTTAGTCTTGATGCTAGGAGTTTTTAAGCATTTCTTTTTATAGTCCAAAATCTTGTCAAACCATTCAACTTGTGTTAATCGAATCCCTTACGAGCTGAGTGATCTTCAGTTTCAAAATTTTCATCATTACTGTCACTGTGTTCTTCTTCATAGTCCTGCTCTTCAAGAGAGGCACTGGGATTTTAGCTGAATGAGGTATTACACATATAAGTGATGGCAGTGATAGAATACTTGCTATTATGTTAGTTTTTCTTGTTAATCCTAAACAAAAGTAACAGTCTGTGCAATGATCTTTTGGTTCTTACCAACTCATAGGTATACTAAATGCCAACATGTTCCCTTGGTCCACATCTGTAAACTATTGAAACAGGAAGTTAACTCTTAAAGACATAAGACTAGCTGAGGCATTTGATTGGTTGATAATTGTGACTTATTTTTTGGTGGGAGATTTGAAACTGACTAAGCTGTCATGCTTATCAAAAATCAACCAAATCTGAAAAATTCTCATTCCTTACCAATAAAATAATAAAATTAATCAACTGATCTGTCCTATTACTTATAAACAATACAATTGTGTTTATTCAGAGAGTAAGATGTAGAGAAAAAAACTTGATGTGAAGAAAACTGTAATTTTGAAATCAGCACACTAATGCCAGTCTAAATCAAGTGAAAAGTCAAACAGAAATTTTATTCAAAATTGTTTTCCAGTATAATTAGTATATTGAAATTATAAATTTTCTTTTAAGTATCTTCTCATTTCATTTTTATGATTTGATCAATAATTTTACCTAATCAGTTGCCTAAAAACTAAGCTTCACCTAAAGAGAATCTAATTTTGTCATTCATCTTATATTTATAAATACTAAATGTATGATGTTTAAAGAATCTTCTTCATAATAATAACAACAATGTTTTTTTAAAAAATTTTTTATATTACACACAGTTTAGAAATGATTTATTCTCTCATGTTATCTATAAAACAAATTTTAGTATTTGAAATGTTGAAATATTGTTATTAATAGATTTATTTTATTTGATAAGATAGAGTAATATGTTAGCTAATCCTGTAATTGAATTTTGTTTTACTACCTCATTAAAATAATGACAACTGATCTTTAAATATCAAAATATCAATTCTTTTATTCAGCCCAGATGACCTCAGAAAAAATCACTGATTTATTTTAGCACATAAGATGTTTTAACACTTATTTTTATTGGTTCCTTTTGAATAAATTTTTTTTTTATTTTTTTTAATTTTTTATTTTTTTTGTTGAAAAACTGATTTAAAAATATATTGTTAATTGTTGTCATCACTATTCTTGGAATCCAGAATTTAAAAAAAGATCTACTTAAGTAGTTGCAGCCAGCTGGGTATGTGAGATTATATTATTGTTGGGTGATTACAATCTATATTATATTTTGGAGGTGTGGTTAGAATAACAACTTATTGTCATAAGAAATGGAATCGACGACCAGAGTTCAAATCCTGGATGTTTGTGTTTCACTTTGTTCTAATGCCTTTGGAAAAGGCAAAAATTCATCTGTTCTTTCTCCAACTATGGGTAAATAGTAGGGGCAGACTGGACTCTTTAGCCTTTGTTAGGCAACCAGTCTAGGAGAAGGAAAACTCTGAATTCAAACCAGGTGTACTCCGCTTAAAAATTGACCTTGTGACACATCCTGCTTTTTGTGTGGGTTTGGGTAAATGCATACAATTTAGATTATATTTTGTTGAATAACTGTATTTGCACATGACAGGTAGGTATTAAAAAGTAAATGTATCTTAAGAAGACGTTTTGTTCTGGTTTTCTGAGGTTACTTTTACTGTCAAACTGTAGCAACAGCTAGCAATCTTTTATGTTTGTTTATAATTATCAGGGGGCTTTTAAAAAAATGAAATATTTTAAATGTGGTAATCTTGATTTGAGTGACATAGAACATCTCTTGCTATATCTATATTTATATTTTACAAATAAATCTTTATGAGAAAAAGAGAAAACAGCCAGCTTATATATGCTTCTAAAAATGAAAGTATTATTTTAATTTTTCAGACTGTTGTCACAAGAAGCATCACGATCATTTAAGAAAAAATAAATTGTATTGTTTATTGGTCTTTCTTGCACAACTCAAAGTGTAAAATCCAATGGCATCAATTATTTTCTGATAGTTTTATTTTTGAAGTAATTTACTTAACGCTTCTCATGACACATCTTGGATTGATAGGCATGCAAAAAACAATGACACCATTATTTCAATGAGATCTTCAAAAGTTCTTCAACACCTTGTTTGATCAACAAACTATTCAAAATGATTTCCAAGGTTGGGTTATTGCTATGCTCTAAATAGACAGAGAACACCTGAAGAAGGCTGGAAGATACAGTGGCCGAAACATTGTTTTTTACATACCACAGTTAAAGATGAGACCAAGTCTGAAAAATCAAAATAATACACATCAAACCTCATTAAAAAAAAAATTCAGACAAATGATAAAAATGAAAGGTTCACTAAGAATGAGCTTAAGATATGAAATGGTTCAATTTAATAGCTGATAAAGACATTAGACTAGTTCAGGGGTGTGCAATATTGTTATCTTTTAAAGGCCACATTAAAATTTATTGCCTACTTATAAGGCCACACTCAATAAAATTCAAGTCTAAACTTTTAGTTAATAACTTTGTCCAAATTTAATTAATATATACTACTTAAAAAAAAAAAAAAAAAAAAAAAAAGAAAAACTTTATTAAACTTTTAATAAATTAAGGTTGCTTTTTGTGAGATAGCATTGGGATATTTGGTTCTGAAATGGGGGTACATAATTTTAATTGGTCTTAACACTTGATAGTTTTAGAAGGCTGCAAGTTCCCCCACCCCATTTGCATTTTTTTGTGATTGACTCATAAAATTCATGTTTCCTAATGCAACTCTTATGAAATCCAATTTAAATTGCAAATATTTTTTAATTATGTCTAAAATCTGTTTTTCAAATCCTGTGACAATCCTGTAAATTCCTTAAATAAAAAATTAGGAGTGTATGTTTTTTCATTATATACATTTTTCTCTCAATTGTTGCTCTTAAGAGTAACATTAAAATGTACATGATAACATTTTTCAGTTTCTACTCATCTATTCTGTTTTTCTAGACATACCCGTGAAGAAAAAATGTGAAATAAAAAGTAAGTTATCAATTTGATAACTTTTTGGCTACTAATTATACAAATCAAATTTATAAATTACTTAGCAACCAAATTATTAAATTGTTTGGTACGTAAACAATAAATCCTCATCACAATCTTATTGTTTCACTTTCAAATAATTTCTACCGAAAAAAAAAAAAAAAAAAAAAAAAAAATTAGAATTTGATATTCATTAATTCTGTTTGAATAATGTCTTTATATTTGTTATGCTTTTCTTTTGAAAATGTTTAAAACAGTTCAATTTTTGTTCATCATGTAAGAGAAATCTATTGCTTTTTGGGAAAAAAAAAACAAAAAAAGACATTGCTAATATTTGATAAAAAAGCAGGGAAAAAATATCATTAGGGATATCCTTGGCAGATAAGGTTGTTTGAGATTAATAATCTATAATAGATTTAGATAGATTGCTTAATGTTAACTTAGTGAAAGGGTTAATGTAAACACAGTATTAAAGTAAATGTAATCCCATAAGAAATTTTTAAAGTTTAAAAATCTCAACAGTAATGTGCTCAGGATAATGATTTGGAGAGGCTTCTTGTAACTTGCCTTTTATAAGACAATAATAATGACAATATCCAAAAATAGTAAGAATTTGAGTGAAACAAAAAAAGAAATTTAGTATTCAAAACATTATTTTTCAAATTGTATTAAAATAACCCAGTTCTGTGAATCAGCTTACACTGTTGATTTGATCAAATAATTTTCTTTTTTTAAATAAATGCTTAAAAATGTATAATAATTCAATCAATACAAATTGATATTCTACAAGATGTTTCATCTTTTTATTTAGTTTCTACACATCTCCTTTATTTTAATTCTGTGCTTAGAAAATATACATTTTATTTCTATCTAAAATTAAAGACTGATCGATCTCTCTCTCTCTCTATCTATCTATTTATCTCTATCTCTATCTGCCTAACAAATGACATTATTATTTTTCTTTTTTTTCTTTAGTCAAAGTTAAAAGCGTGGTAAGGGTAACCTGAAGCCAAACTTTTTTAGACCTTATTTTCCCAATGTAAGTATCATTAGGAAACAAGAAAAATTTTGGTAAAGTTTATCAAAATGGCTTATTTACCAAAACGTTTTCATTCCCCATTAACTGTATTGGAAAAATAAGGTCTAAAAAAAGGTTGGCTTTAGGTTACCCTTATTGCACTTTTAACCTGGACTATATAATAAACAAGTTTTTATTTTTTTATTTTGTTTTTTGTTTTTTTGCTGACTTACAAATAAAATAAAGATAATTTGGGGGGGGGGGATAAATACAGAGTTAGATTTGAATTATTGTTGCAGGTGGCTTAATTGGTCAGGCAGTTGTTCCATTAAGGTGTGCTTCCTAGGTAAAAGGAATGTAAATTTGTCTCATTGAAAGCTCATGTTTTATTTTTTAACCTGGGATTTTATTGGCTATTCATAGAAACATGGCTTTTATATTGGGCTATGTGGAGGGGTGTGGCATAATGGTTAGTCGTGGGAAATGGACTTGTTGACCTAAGTTCAAATCTTACTGTTTGCATTTCACATAGCGCTAATACCCTTGGGAATGGTATGAATCCATATATTCTCTCTCCAGCTATGGGTAAAATTGTAGGACAGACTGGGCTCTCTAACCTTGGACCGCTAACCAGTCAAGGAGAAGGAAAACTCCGAATTTGAAAAACCTGAGATCAGTCGTTGATTGGATTTGTGGCATTCCTCGTGTACCAATTCTTTCCTATCGACTATGCTAAAAAGTGTGTTTAGTCTAACACAAGCCTTCACCACTATAAACCAAACACTGTGTAGGTTGTTGAAATCAACAAGGGAGTCCATTTATTTATTTATTTATTCCATTTGGCTATTGTAATCGCCAATGACAGCAATTAGATTAAACCAAATTACATGTGCATCCATTTTTTTTTATCCCCACTTTGAAAATGTGATATTACTTTCTGAATAACATAATATATAAAAATTTGTCATATTCACAGAAGTAATTTTTTGCTAAGTTGCACATTTATATTTTGATTATTACTTCATTAAGAAATTTCCTGGTAGATTCAAAGTGATTTACATATTAAATGTTTCTGGTAAAAAGTAACTTTTAGTATTACTTCTTATCTAACAAAAAGATAATGCACAAAACAGTCAGTTATATAATTGCTACAATTTTTATAAACAGAATTGGTCATTTTTTTAAGTGGGATTTTTGATTAGAAATAAATTTACAATTAGGAACAACTTAAATTTATTTATGCTTTAAAAACTGAATTTTATTATCATTAATGAAAAATGTTGACTTATTGGAGAAACAAAACACATTCAGCCTTCATCTTTTTGGTATATTTTATACAACAGGAAAAATGTATGAAATATGATGTTATACATAATTCATAATTTTCTCAGCAACATACTTGATGGCATATAAGATTCCACCCCCCAACTTTAAAAAAAAAAAAAACCCCAAAAAAAACAAACCAAAAACGCTAAAAATATCTCTTGAATTATCTATGTCAAGTTGAAGTATCTTGTAAGCATGGAACAAACTACATTGCATCAGTTGTTAGCTGCTGAGACTGTATCCTTTTAAACCTCCATTCTTCCTGAAAATTCACCAACACTATACCTGATACCCCCCTCCATATGCATATGCACATGTATATCATGACTCATACACTGTTCATTTTCCTGACATTTGTACATTACACTATGAACTATACATGCACCTTTTGATAAATTGACCACTGTACCCAACAATATTATCATTACACAAACTCCTTAGACTACCAATGAACCTAAGCCTAATTCCATAATATTAAATATAAATGGGAGGGGGGAATCTTATATGCCATCAAATCTTATATTTGGCTTATTTTCTATGTGCCATCAGCATTGTAAAATTAGGGCTTGCATGCAAAATACGTATGGATTTTTGATATATTTTAAAGATTTTTTTATTAGACTTTCTGTTAGGGATTCATGAATTTGAATTATAATACTTTAAATCAGCAGGTGACAAAACATTAAACATATCTTTATATAAAAATTGTTTTTAAAAAAACCAATTCATATAAAGTAATAAGATTAGATAAAAGTATTTGTCAGTTGTATATATATATATATATATATATATATATATATATATATATATATATATATATATATATATATATATATGTGATAGAAAAAGGATGAGAGTAACACTAAAAAAATATCTTGACGATAATCAATGATTAATTAACTTTTGATGATTATTCACATCTGAGTTTAATGTGAATAAAAATCACCCCCACTTCATTTTTGTTAAACACTGATTACTTTCAAGCATTTTTCTTATTTACTCATATCTAATGTTTTTAAATTATCTGGACAAAGCTTTTATGAATCAAGATATTTTATAATTTGCAATATAATCAATTCTAATTAAATTTACTGATTTCATATCATTAGGATTTTAAAAAACTCTTCTAATGTTTTTTTTTTCTGTTTCTTTTTTTTTTTTTTTTTTTTCTTTTTGTTTTTTCTGTCTCTCACAATTTAGATCTTCCAGGCAGAAAAAGAAATGAAGTAAAAAGTAAGTCTTATGAAATTTATTATTTTTGAAATCAGAACAGGATAAAAATGAAAAATGTTAAAAAGGCTTACAAAAATAGTTTTATAATTTTTGAAGGAAAATCCAATTCTTAAAAACTGGTTCTTGAACACTTGCTGTAGAGTAATCTTTCTAGTTCTTATTTGCATTAGAGTTCACTTTTCATGAGCTGCTTCACTCTTGTGCCTTTCCATCAGATTTAAGTTAATAACATTCGTAAATATTTATTAGGTTTCAGTTTGAGTCACTTACCTTTTGATGGCTATTTTTTCTTACATTCATCAGCTCTGTGTGGACACTGGGTGCCGTCTAGAGGACATACCAAGTACAATGGCCGATAGGGACGGATGGTGAGAGAAAGTTAAAGGAACCCATGTTGTTGGCACACCTTGATGATATATTTTGAAATTGATATATTTAGTAATGTTTTTGATTTTTCAATTCATTGTTACCATGAATAATAATAATAATAATAATAATAATGAGTAAAATAGATTAGATATTCAAATATTATCAGTATATCTATGTTTTAAAGATTCTTGCAGCATTTTTGAATTTCAATGTTGAAGAAAACAAAACCAAAATTCACTTGAATTTATAATTATTAAGATATTATGCAAGTTATTTTTTTTTTTCATGACATTGCTTAAAATATCATTACCACTTATTGCATGTATGTTATTGGGTGTCTACAACTTCTTAACAACACTGGAATAACAACATCCACTATGAAGTCTTAATCAAACCTACTTTGAGACAGACTGGAGACCAGAAAGGAACAAATCATTATATCCTGATTGCACATCGATCACATAAAACTTACACACTCCTTTAGAGATGCTCTATAGATATGCATCCTGCATCCCTGATGCACAAAAATCTAAAAGGACACAGTAAAATCATATCCATGCATCCCAGTGTTTTTCTTTTTTCTTCCCTCATCATTTCAAGCTAACTGTAAATACATTTCAATAGTTTCTTAGAAATGAATTACACTGGATAGGTTACAAGGTAGGAGTTAGACGGCTTTAGTTGGGACCCATAAATTTTCTCTGGGACTCATTCAAAGCAAATATGTGGGTCCCAGGATGCACTAAATCAAAAAGCTATCAGCATCACTGCTCCTTTATACTCAAACAAGAACAACAATCATGTGTCAAACATGCTGCATTGTTAAACACTTCCTCATAGAATGTGAAACTTTTGCTCTCATCAAAAAATGCAAATAATATGAAAGATCCATTTGAAAATGTCAACATTTGTAAGAGAAATAAAATTATACCAAAAAATCTAAATCTAAACCAGATCAATACCAAATAAAAGTAACCCTTCAACATGATCTCTGACGATGTTAACATATCGTTAAAACTATTAACTACAAAAGTGTAAATATAGACATACAACACATATTATTCCCTAATCTCTGGGTATAAAATAACCCCAGACGGGTTGATATGTCGTTAAAATCCATCAACCAACCATCATTGACTTTTTTATTAATGAACTGGAATGTCCATTCCAGTTTAATGTATTTTTGTTCAGCAATATTTTGTGAATATGATGTCATTATTGATATTTTATTTTTTTAAAGAATTTTTTTGTTATCAATCATCGTTAAAAAATGAAACGATGATAAATTGTATTTAAACTCTGTGTATAGTGAGTTTTAATATTTTTTTTTTACCACTGCTCACTGACTTTAATGTAACCCAACTATTCTTCTATTTAGCTCTTGTTATTTTTTGCAATAACAAATTAAATATTTCTATCAGCAGGAAAAAAAAAAAAAAAAAAGTTGATAATCAAACATCAATTTCTTTTGCAGTTTTTGACCTAAAATTGATGTTTTGTCAAGTTTCAACATTCAATCTATGTTGTGCATTGAAAAATCTAGGTTAAAGGGATTGTCACGGGTCGGGAATTAAGACGAGCATTACTGAAAAATTAGGCTTATTATATGTTTGATATTTGACAAATAAATTCCTAAAATACAGACATGTTAGTTGTATATGTAAAATAATTTTTTTTTCCTTCTTTTTCTTTTCAGATGAAAAACTTGATAAATATCCTGATAAGGTCAATTGCGGTAGTGGTACTGGACATCGTAGTGGAACATCATTATCAACAGCATTGTTACCTTCATCTACATCAGCAAACCACCTTAATGCATTAGAAGATGGCAGGACATCTGCTACCACTGCTGCTTCGGTTGCAGTCACTACTGCTGGGAGTAGCCACCGGCATGCTACGCGTGCTTCCCTTGTTGGCGGTGGTCACTCCTTGCAGAGTGTATTGCGACCCCAACAGACTATGCGGGAGATTTTAGCAAGTGTTCCTGGTGTTAGTAAAAAGGTGAGCACTTATATTTGTTAAACTAGCAAAAGTATGCGCCCCATGAATGTAAGTATTTAAGTTTTAATGTAATAAAATATATTAAATTAGAAAGACTAACAAAACTAAATAAGAACGAATATAAAAATATTACACTTATTCTAATGTTATTTTAATTGATTTTTATATAAAATTATATATAGAATTGCTTTTAATACGTTTGAGAATAACATGATAGTATTAGAAATCATTAATAGCAAATAATTATTTATTAAACCAAGTTTTATTAAAATCATTATGCAAATTATTCCCACCATATACTATGTAAATCTTTATTTCTTAGAGCTATATAACACATACTTCAGGATTTTTAATGCATTAATATGAGAAGTTCTGCGACAAATCTAACTCGGTTAAACTTTAATAGAGACATCGTTAATGAATAAGATGCTAATTATGATTAAATAATGACTATTTCATAATCGTTGAGAATATAACTTAAATAATTAAAGAAATCGTGACGTCAAGGGTAACATAGTTTCAGTTACAGACAGGTAGTTACATAATATATACATATAATTTTATAAACTAAATTGAGGTGATATAAAGTGTAAATTCAAACTGGAGTTGGAGTCGGTATAGTTTTACCAACTCCGACTCCCCCATAATTGCTTCTGATTCTGGATGTGAAGCTACCAAATTTGGTATGCATATTCATTGAACACAGATGAAGTTTTTAATATTTTAAAAGAAAGAGACAAAAAGTTCCTCATGGGAGATGGGGTTGGGGGGGTGGACTCTCTCTATCAATAAACATTAATCTGCAGGAAAATCTATGTTGCTGCAAGACATAATTTATCTTACAAAATTTGAATTTCCCAACCTCAAGAAAAAAATGAGTTAATAACTTATTCACATTTAATTATCATTTACTATTTAGATTTATACATACTACAAGCTGGAGATATACAATTATTATGTAGCAATTTTGCTTAATTAGAACTAATAATCTGGATAAAAAACAAATGTTTAAATCAATAAATTTCTTAAGAGTCATTTAAATCATCCTGCAGTTTCTGATGCAAACAATACTTACCAGCCTACCATCATGACTAAGGAATTATGTTACGATTCGTGTAGCCATTTTAGGGCTGTAGTTGAAAGTAGTTTTACAGTGGAGATCCCTTGTGGCATAAAGTTTGATCCTTTCTTGAAGTAGAAAAATGTAGTATCAGTTTTAATCCTTGTCTGTTGATCCGTGCTTCCAGCGAGTAATTTAGGACAATTTGTAAACGCTTTTAGATAGTAAATTAAATACATGTTTGGGTGTTTTTGATTAGCCAATTTAGCCACTGTTGTTTTGAAAAAGTCTATAAATATAAATTGTGATCTTCAGCACACCTTATATAAAAAAAATAATCTAACAATTTTATTACCATTATAAGATTTTTACCTCACCATGCATTGGTGGGTACTTTAGCTAATATATGCATAGCTCAAATTTACTACATGGATTAAGTTTTTTTACTTAGTTAATTAGGAATTTGAAATCTATAAATTCATTTCTTGAACATAATTGGAGAAAATATTTATTGAAATATAAACAATGTTGATTATTTATGAATATTTCTATTTTCTTTATTTTTCATTCTTTTATTTATTATTTACTTTTTAAAAATTTGTTATTGTTTTACTGTTTTGACATTTAATATACCTTAACTGTGATTAATGTTTTATGCTCTTTTTAAACAATTAAAAAATAAATCTTTTAGCCACGAAAAAGAACCAACAAAAAATTAAGTCCTGCTGCCCAGATAGAGCAAACAAAAGAGGGATGTGTGGATTTAGAAACTCCAGATTCTATCATTGTGAATACAAACTTAAGGGTGAGTTTTTAACTTCAATGTTGTAAATAATATTTCAACAAGATTTAAGGTTTTGATTTTGGTTTGTCTGTTTAGCAGCATTTCAATCCTTTGTGGGTTATTTAATGCTGAAACTTGAATTTAAGTTTGACTATTTTATTTTCTAAATGGAAATGGAAATGAAGCTTTACTATATAGTTTCATTAAATTTTTATATGAGTAATTCAAATTGAATTTTTAAATTTTGTAACAAAATGTCAACATGTTATTTTCTATTACCTGTTTACAAATTCAGTCTTATTGGATAAGAAAGGGAATAATCTTTTCAACATTGCAAACTGCATTAATTCTATGTAATAAAGAAAGTTATATTAATTACAACAGAATTCACAACCTACTTTACAGCTGAAAGTAAAGTAACTTATTGGATATTTTTGAAAAGTAGAATAAATAAGTTTATTGATTTTCCCCCCTTTTTTTCTAGTAGTTTTAAAGTGGGTAACAATTTAAATTGGTAAGATAATTGATTTAAAATATACTTTTTTTTTATACATCCATAAAACATTCTATTTTAATAAAATCTTTACAAATTAATAAACCCAGCAGTACTTGGCTATATTACATATGGGTTTTAAGATAGTCACAGATGTTCATAAGCTGGATAGTATGACATAGGATGAACAATCCAGACTAAAATAAAAATGTAAACAAATCTCTTTGTGTGCACACACACACACACACTTAATAAAATTTCTCAGAAATTTTTCACATAAAAATATCAACTTTATAAGAAGATGTATGATATAAAAGATTAATTGTTATTTTTTTTTTTTTATGTGGATTCCTCATAATTTTTTATGCATGCCACAATTTCACCTTTTTTAAACCCTGCCAACTGCTTTTAGCCATTAGCAAAGGACTAATCACAAATTCGGATATCAACTCAAGGAAAAGAAAATTTTAAGAAATTTTCTAGTTTTTGGTATTTCAGAGAATTTTATTTTTTAGAAAATTGACTTTTCATTACAACTAAGAGAACTTTGACAATAATGAAAGAAAATAATCACTTCCTAGGTGTGTCTAAGCTATTGAAGTTTCATTTTAATTTGTGGCAATAATTAAAAAATGGTTCAGTTTTTTCAGTCTTATTTTTTTTGTCCAATAGCGTAATAATTTCTTTTAAATAGATAAATGAATTAGGTAAATATTAATTTTGTCAAAAATGTTAAGTTTATATAAGTTCTGTATTCTTAAGGTAAATATTTTATACCAATTAATATAATAGAAAGATAAATAATGAATATAATTGATAAGTAAATAGATACATAGATAAATCATTACTTTCTTGTATTTCTAAAGACATTGTTACTTTCTCAGAGCTTTGAAAAAGGGCATCTGTTTAATATTTCCTTTATAGTAAATGAAGACATTTTTCTTCTTTGAATGTTAAGCCACCGTAGTTATCTCTTTTGCAAATGATGGTGCTACTTAGCAATTATTTAACTTTTATTAGCATAAGTAGTTTTATTTTGGGGAGTTTAAAAAAAAAAAAATGACCAAATATAGTTTAAAATCTTTTTAGCGATGGCCCTAACAATTTCTGGAAATTTGGTTGAAATGTAGCTAAAAATGGTGAAACCTTGGTAGTAAGGATGAATTGACAGACACTTGGTGAATTATAGTACAATATTTTCAAGTTTCCCTGATATGTAAAAGTTATCAACTTTAGTCTAATCTCTTCACTCTGTTTTATAGAATACTTACTTTATTATGAGCTACCAAGTTGAATTAAAGTTTTATTTTTGAATTTTAATTCAATAGAATTTTCTTGCAGTCTTTGGAATGAATTTCTAAATGTGCTGAACTTCTTTATGCTAAATTAAATCCTTGTTTTGAATTTTATTCTACTGAATTGTCAGTACTAAATGGTCTTCTTTTTAGTGAAATTGTCAATCAGCCAAAACTAGGTCAATAAATTTTCTATACAAAATACAAGTACTTAATATTCAATTTAGTAATTCAGAAAACAATTGTTGACATTTTTTAACGATTCTGATTCAATGATATTATGCTTCTTCATGGTGTTTATACACTGTTTTAAATTATCAATGAGGTAACATTTTTTATTTTGCTCAAAAACTACCAGGCGGAATTTAACAAAATTTTCACAGTATAACGAAAATAGGTTTATGCGCAGGTTGTATAAAAACTATATTGTTCTGCACAACAGGAAACAAATGGTGGCCATTTACAATATCAACATGATATAGAAGTGTTCCAGATTATAAACGAGTGTCATTATAATTGTGCAATTATGGGTTGCAAATGTGACTTGACCTCTTCTGGAGAAAGATATAATATCTGAACTTTTCAAAGGCAAATCTACATTAGAAATATCCAAAATAATTGGAAGATATCACCAAACTGTGAAAAGATTTGTTGCAGCTCTTATGAAGGTACATAAGAAGGCCGATAAGGTCACCAAGGGTTGTTTCTCGATGTTCTTTGTCATGAATGAAACGGGAAGCTGTAAATAACCCAGGCCTGACTAGTGGAGCACTTTTCAGAAGCATTGGAGAAACAAAAGTATCCAGAAGTACTCACTATTATCTTCTTAAAAAGGTTGGTACATCAGTGAGACCAATGAAAAAGTCTCAATATTACAAAAGTACATATACAAATGCATTTGAAATGGACAAGGGAGAACATGAATGTCGATTTCTTAAAAGTTCTGGTCACAGATAAAACTCGTACAACACTTAATGGCCCTGATGGTCTGAGCAAAGTTGGGTTGTAAATGGATGCAATTGTCATTAAAGCTTGAGACACCAATATGGGGTAGGAGGTATTATGCAGTGTAGATATTACCTTGAAAGAATCAGGGAGTACAAACAAAGTCATTGGTTTATGTCTGTAAAAAGAAAAATACTTCTTTTTAAATTGTTGGTTTTATCATTGCAAGCCATAGATTTATTGTATGCAAGTCTCTTGTGATAATTATGTTGATTGATTTTGTGACTGGTATAAAAATCACTTAAGCAAAATGTAATCCATTAAATTATCATAACAATTTATATACTTTTATTTATATATATATATATATATATATGTGTGTGTGTGTGTGTGTATATATATATTATATATATATATATATATATATATATATATATATATATATATATATAAAGAAAATATTTTAAAAATATAACAACACGGGATGTTACGATCAGGAAACAATTTTTAGTGTCAATACTTAAGTATTTCGGTATTTTATACCATCTTCAGGACACTGTTAGGTGAGGAACATATTGTCGGATTAATTTCCTCATCGTATTTCCATATATATATATATATATATATATAAATTGCATCATTGTTTGTAATTCTATTTTCTATATTTAATTCTGATTTATAGGATTTGATAAACAAGCACACATTCCAATTATTACCAGGAGATTACCAATATCGGTTAATACAGCTCTTACCAGAATGTGACCGGTTGGTTGAAGGATCGAGGTAATTTATTTACATGAGTTTTTTGTTGTTGTTTTTTTTGTACACTTTTGGCATGCACTTGTTCCTCTATTTTTTATAGGGAGATCTTGTAAACTCCTGGATGTTATTAAATACAAATCTAAAAGTACCATTTTCCTCTCTAACTTGATAAATAAAGGGGTCTCAGATACACAGCCCATGGGCCACATGTGGCTTACAAACTACTTTTCTGTGGTATGCATCAGAATAATTGTCATGACTAATATTTTTCTAATACTTGGTAATTTGTCACTTGCCCCTAACCCTGTTTTTCCCCAGAGGTCATTAATCATCTTAACAACAGCAACCTTGAGCATCTTTTTGATCTCCATGTTTCTAACACACGTGTGGGCATGCCTACAAAGTCAGCATTGCTCACATGACTTTCGGAAACATTTTTTCACGCTCAGAATTGTCGAGGCATGGAATAAGCTGCCCGTGTCCGTTGTAGGCTGCCGAAACATTATTCTGTGTACTAGACATGAGACTTTGATGAGTTGTGGTACACCTTAGCACTGTACACAATAAATTTCATTATTATTATTATTATTATTATTAGAAAGGTAGAATGTACTTTAATATTTCAGTTGCTTTCACTTCAAGATTGAAAGCTGAAAAGTAAAAATGATCCTATTTTACATAACATTTAAAAAAAAAAAAAAACATTAATAATAATGTTAGTGAAATCTTTATTGACTTGTGGGGGATTGGTGACTGAGATTATAGAAAATTAACTTGCACAACAGAAAATGAGGAATCTTTTTTTTCATAATATGAGAAGGAGGTAAATATGTCAACTCATATTGGCATGGGTTAGATCTACCTAAGATAATAGATAACACACACAAATAGAAATCTTAGAACACATTTGAGAGCAGATTGTGAAATAAACAGAAATTATATCTGCTATTTCTTTAATTGAGATAAAGCTTTGAATATGTGTTTGAATTTTTCTTTTGTTTTCTCTGTTTTAATAATATTTATAGTACAGTTGGTCACAATTTACCCATAAAATACAATAAGATGGAGAGCGGAAGGAAACAATTTGTTAAAAAGTGAAAACAAAAGAAAAAGAAGGAAATTTACCAAAAGTAAAAATGGGGGGTGGGGAAAGAGTAGCCTATTAGTTGTATTGCAGATTAGCATTATAAGCTGGTAGAAATTATGCCTCACTTATCTTACTTTTGGCCCTGTCCCCCAGGATGTAATGGCCCTATTGTGTTTGAGGCCCCTTCTTTAGAAGATGTCATGCTTTATTTGATTTTTTTTTTTTTTTTTTTTTTAATGTCAAAAATGAATTTGATTTAAAAGAAAATTTGGTTATTTCCTATAACTCCAATCTAAAAAAATGGGAACCACTCTGATTGACTGATAAATTATTTATTTATTTATTGATCTACTAGGAAAAAAGAAGTTTAGGGTTAGTTTAATGGGGAAATAATGGGTAGATTAATTAACAGATAAAATTCATTCAATTTTTTAGGTTGGAGTTATAGAAAAAATCGAAAAGTTTTATTAAACATCATTTTAAAAAAAATGTTATAAAAAGAAAAGCAATATCATTGAGAGCTTAAAAAATGCATCTTAAATTAAGAAATAACTGACCTCACCTTCTAATTTTTTTGAGTATATACTCTATTTTCGGAATTATACCAGAAGGATTTCAATAACAGTGAGTTGTTTAGAATTAAGCTTCTTTATTGATGTCATTTATTTTTCTTAATATAATTCTAAAATCTAATTCTTTTTCCCCCTCTGCTTAGGATAAGTGCAACTGCACTGAATAATGAATTCTTTTCCAAAGCCTGTCAAGAATGGAAAGAACGACTGGCAGAAGGTAAGTGTTTATTTTTATATATAATTATTGTAGGAGCTCAACCAGAGAAGAGCATCTCATACCTGTCAAAATGGTAAAGGATTTGTATGTATTCCTTACCAGGTGCATTGAAGTAATTATTAAATTAAGAATGTTAAGGGAAGCCATATGAGATATTAAGATGTAAAGTAATTTCTTATAAATCTTTAAATATATTGTTTCTCTATATGTCAACTGGCCCACAATCTTTTTCTAAAATACATAAAATAAAAATATTTTTTCCAATTTTTTTCATGATGGGCTTACTGCTTTTTTACTCCTAAGGGAAGCAACTGAATACAGATGGAAGAAAGGGGGAAATCAAGTGATGAGTGGAAAGTGCTCTTAATATATTGTTATATGAAACAGATTTGTCTTCATTGCCCCTAAAACTGATGTATTTAAAATTCGAGAGCAATTTATAAAGGAAGTTAAATTTTAATTACATTATGCATCTATGGTTGATACTTGAATGTAATTATTATCATCTTTTATTTATGCTATATTGAGTTATTCCCAGTCATTTTTATCTAAGTGCTTTTAAATCAGTATACTGCACACCCTGCTGTGCCTTTCTGAGTAGTCAGGGAAATTGAGATGTTAAAACAAAATACCAAAATATGTCTGCCCACCCGTTTTTTTTTTTCTTTTTTTTTTTTCTTTTTTTCTTCTTCTTCAATTATTTTGATTTAAGATTTCATGTTCTGGGAATCTGTACTTCACTACTAAGCTCAAATTTCTCATTGATATCAATTCAAACAAAAATTGAGTTAAATTTTACTTTAAATTTTCCCAATGTTATTTTGTGTATTTTGTTGGAATGAAAATGTTTCTGACTTTGAAAGCACTATTTGAATTTGTGGTCCTATTTGTCATATTTCATTTGGGATCAAAGTGTAGTATATATTTTCTTATGCTAACAAAATTTACAATTAACTTTTGATTAGGCTGTCTTGTACCTTCAATATGTAGGGTTATATCTGCTGGTGAAAGACATCTTTTCTTGATATTTTTAAGATAAAACATTTTCTTTTTAAGTAAATAAGATTCCTGTACTAAATAATTTTCTAGCATTTTAAATTTTTAAAAATTAGAAAATGTGCAATGGGCAGAAATATAACATTGGGATTTAGATTTCTTCTGTTTATTCCATTGTCTTATGATGAAATTATTGCGTACAGTACTCAGGTGCACTACAACAGAATTTACTTCAGGAACATTTGATAACTACTTTATAAATATAAAAGTAAAATGAGTACAAAGCTTGATAAAATTGTGAACTGTTGTTTCCATTACTTTATCATAAAAACCTTATAATAATCAGTGATGCTGATAGCTTTTTAATTTAGTGCATACTGGGATGTGTGTATTTGATTTGAATGTGTCCCCGGGAAAATTTGATGGGTCCCAACTAAAGTTTCTTAATAAATTGTAGAGTTTTTATCTATTAACAACTAAAGCTGTCTAAATCCTACCATGTACCCCATAGCATGTAATTCCTTTCCAAGAAAATATTGAAATGTATTTACACTAAGCTGAAAATGGTGAGGGAAGAAGGAAAAAAAAAAAAAACACTGGGATGCATGGATACAATTTTACTGTGTCCTTTTAGATTTTTATGCATCAATGATGCAGATACTTACCTATCAGCCTCACTGAATAATGATAAGGCAGGTTTTTTATGATCAAGTAAATGCCTGACAGTTCCGATAAACAATTTTAAAAATTTTATTTTTCTTCCTCATTGCATCATAACAAATTGTACCTCAAGAAATATTTCAATTGATTTGATTTTTGAATGTATATTTTCCAGCCATCTTTTTTTATATTGGCAATTATAAGGATATTTTGGTATCTATTCTAGAGTATTAAATATGAATGTATCTTTTGATTAACAAGTTTTCTATTTTTCTTTAATACTTTTAGGAGAATTCACTCCCGAGAACCAGCAACGTTTGAAGCAAGAAGAAGAGAAGGAACAAACTAAAATGGATCCTTGGAAGGTGAGCTTTCATCTTTTAAATATTGACTGCTTGACTCATAGTGGAGATATTAGTTGGTCAAGACTTTTTGCAAATGTGGATGACTTCACTGTTTAATCTATCACTTCAGTTATTTGCTGCAAAAATTCCAATATTTTTTTTTTAAAGTTCCAAATATTTAAAAAAAAATCAAAACTATATAATGCTCTTTTGAAAAATTAGAAAATAATAAGTCCAAAATTATTTATTTGGTGAAGAGCATAAAAAAAAAGAAGAAAAAAAAAAAAACCCAAACAAACTATTATATGAAATAGCACATAAAACCTATAATTCAATAGGCTTGTCATAGTTCCATTTAAAATACCTTTTTGAAAACATTATTGCTTTTACGGTAAACTTTTTCTTGTTTTTCTATTAATTTTTTTAAGTCTCTACTAGATTAAAAGAATTCCCTAAACCTATTACTATGTTTTAAAATCCCACACTAGAAAGAAACAAAGTTTTGTTGAACATTTCAATGTATTTAATAGTTTTGTTGTTAATTACTTTTTCATTTTTGCTAACATTTTTAAAATGTAACTATACTTCTATTATTCATTTATTAATAGATGAAACACTTTGAGCAAGTGTGGGGACAAAGGTAAGTTGTATTTTATTATATTTTGCTTATACATAAATGATTAATGAATTAGGATTCATTATATTTTGAATTGTAATTATGACATAAATATCATGAACCTTAAGATTTAGAATATTCCCAAATCAAATTAGTATTAATTTGATCATAAAATTGATGTTAGAAACTTAGGTCATTGTAATTCTAAAACTTAGATATTTTTTCTTCTTCTGAAAATTCAAAGCAAAACATTTTCTTTATAAGCCTTTTTTAAAAATTTAATTATGTCAAAATTCATGATAAAAATTACCAAAATTTGATTTTCTTATATTTTAACTTAAAAAGCAAAAACAAAATCTTTTCTCCTTGAATATTGAAAAGTCTGGGTAAAGCTATATATATATATATATATATATATATATATATATATATATATAGTTAGAGTAACGTGGACATGGAATCAATGGTGTTTGGTTACTAACAGTTTCTCGGCTAAACAATTAAGCAAGAAACTGTTGGTAACCAAGCGCTGTTAACTTTATGTCCACGCTACCCTAACTTAGATATAAATGCTCTATCCACGTTATTGACCACTGTTTACTTTCAAATATATCACCCATATTTTATACACACACACACAAAATCAGGAGGTACCCGAGTCTTTTGTTTATCAAAAATTACTTGATTCTGTATTAAATGACCTAAAGAGTTGATATGCTGTTAAACAAAACAACCACACACACACACACATACTCTCACTCTCTCTAAAACAAAACAATTTAATTGACCATATAATGGCTATTTGGGATTTATCTTTGTGATGAAAGATGATATTGAAATAACATACAAAAGATAATCCTAAATTCAAAATATTTCCTTGCAATAATTTAAGCTAATCTCACTCCTTAATTTTAATATATAATACTTATATTTATTTTTTTTACATTATCATTTCAGAACGTTCACAGATATTCCAAAAGCTACCAGTTCATCACCAATATCTCGTCCACGTTCACCACAAGTTACCTCCCCTATGCGTCGCAAAACCAAACGAGTCTCCGCTTTATTCAAGCCACGATCATTGGCTGTGACTGGTGGTGGCAATGGTAGTAGTAATAACAGTGGTGGGAGCACGAAGGCAACCCCTACGTTGAGCAGTGCATCAACTACTTCACCCTCAGCTATATCAAGTACGGCAGCAGCAGCAGCAGCTGTGGCAGTGGTTGTCCCCTCTACTGCAGCAGTGTCTGCTTCCACCTCCACTACTGCGTCCACCATCACCACCTCCTCATCTTCTAGCCCAACCGTGGTCAGTGGGGCAAACGATGATATCAACTCCCGGGTGGATGGCCAGGTACCCCTACTGAGTATGCAAGACATTGCCAGTAACTTGAAGCGACCCCTTTTTGTTGCAACTGATTTTGGTGGAGAGACAGGTGCTTCTGATTTTGAGAGTGTGAGTCCATCAAAACGCCAAAGATATTCCCCTGGACAGAAGTACAGCAATGCGAGGATTCTTGCGCAGACAAAAAGCCAGGCCGAGGTCTCACGGTTGCAAAAGACAGTTCAGGGGAGCCTGAACTCCACCTGGGGGGGCAGCCAGGAGAAACAGACTTCTCCCGTCACTGCCTCCAATACTCCCCTGATACATCCGCCTCGCCTGCAGGCTGCTTTACTACAAGTATCCAAATCTTCACCTCCCGCTGGCCTTTCCAGCAACAATGCTAGTAATAATAGTAGTAGTAGTGGTAGTAGTAGTAGTAGTAGTGGTAGCAATCCGGATGGTGGTGGTGGCAGCAGCAGCAGCAACACTGATGCCTGTAAGAACTCCCCACATACGAGCCAGTCTCGTGTTCTTGCTCAACTAAAAGCACCGACCCAGTCACCTGCTTCTTCTGCTGCCATTGTTGTCAAGTCTCAGACAAAATCAAAGTCACACATCCGAAACAGCACTAATTCCAACCAGTCGAAAACCACTATGGCAACCACGCCTACAGAATCAGACTCTGCTTCACCGTCCAACAAATTTCATACTAATGTGTTTGCGTTGGTTGGTAAATCACGCAGTAACAATAACAGCAACAACAATAACAATACTGTTAGTAGTAGTAACAACAACAACAACAACAACAACAACAGCATCTACACCTCTAGTAGTAACTCTACAATGACTACCACTTCCCTGTCTACTAGTAGCAGCAGTAACAATAGCCCTAACACCATGGGTACCAATCCATGCAGCAGCCCTACAACAAAGTCTGAGAGTACACCACTACTTAACAGTCCACAGAAGAGCAGCGACACCGTAAATGTGCAGCGGTCGCATGAAATCTGTCAGTCAGTGTTTGATCGAAGTCGCAGCACACTGAATAAAGGCACCATGGTGTCTCTGCTGCCCAAGGCAGCCAATGTCGCTATCCAAGTGGCCACAAACCAGTTTCAGCAGCATACGTTTGGGGCACCGAGTCTGATCATTGCCCAACCAGGAATGATCAGCCCTGGACAGCAGAAGATCAGCACAAGCACTACATCATCGTCATCAACGAGCCCGTTAGGGTCAGCCTCAAAGATCTTTTCCCAGTCGGGATCGGTTTCAAATCTGTTTGCTCAGCTGCAGAACACATCTGGAAACAAACCAAACTCTGGACTTTTAGTCATCTGTACAACATCCTCCCCTTCCTCTTCCTCCTCTTCTACTTGCACCTCCTCTGCCTCTTCCTCTTCCTCCACCTCCGTTTCTACAGCATCAAGTGGTGATACATCTAAGGATGACGGTGCAATGACCCCGAAAGTTACCAGCACTAGTTCTGAAGTCTGCTCTTTGGACAAAAATCCTACAGTTGCTACAACTACTGCTACTCCAATTGCAACAACAACAACAATAGCCACACCAGCGTCTTTGGCAAACACAGTTGTATCTACAACTAGTATAACGGGATCAAGCGCCACCAGTGCAGTTGTTACGACAACATCATCGGCTGTTCTCTTTTTGCTAACTGAAGATACGCTAAAATCATCATCGCTAATGACAACAGCAACAACACAGACAACATCCCCTTCAGCTTCTCCAACATCTTCAAAAGCAACCACACCTTTATCAATAACAACAACAACAACAGAAGTTACAACACCAACAGCAGCAACAACAACAACAACAACATCAACCACATTTACAACGGGGACGACAACAATGTCTTCTATTGGTATGCCCTTCTCATCCTCAACAACTGGGTTGGTGGCATCTAGGGTATCTGTGTCACCTACGGTGGTGACAACTAGTAATAGCAGTACTAGTACGGCTGCTTCTCTAGCAACATCTGCTACAACCACTACCACCACTATGACGGCAATGCTGAATACCCGCAATGATGATCATTTATTAAATTTAGTGGCACCGACAACCACCACCCCCATCACCACTACTACACCGACTGCAGCTACTACCACTTTGGTGGATACAACATCAACAGCAGCATCTGCAGTGGCCCACACTGCCCACTTTAGCTCTAGCAGTCTAGAAAAAGGTTGGGGCAGGACAGGTAAAAATTCAGAGGTAACTACGGCCTCGCCTCCTCCATTACCTCCTGAATTGACATCAGCGGTGTTCGTTGCTGATCAGCTGGTGGATTCCAGTTCTCAGACAACGAACACCATTCCACGGACCAATCCAAAATCTGATGCTAAAAGTGTGCCTACCTTGGCAGCATCTGCAATGATAACTACAACAGCAATTGCAGCAGCAACAACATCAACAACAACAGCCACAACACTACTGACAGCAACATCAAAGAAAGTAGCTCTTGCTACTGTCTCTCAATTATCTTCTACTGCTTCTTCTTCTTCTTCTTCCCCCTCTTCTTCCTCCTCTCTTCTTCTTCTTCTTCCTCTTCCTCTTCATCCTCTTCTTCTTCGTCTTCTTCTTCATCTACTTCTTCCTACTCCTCATGTGACACTGTCAAGATTGATAGTGGAGTTTTACACTCTAAAGATGAGGAGACTCACAGTTCCTCCTCCTCCTCCTCCTCTTCTTCTTCCTCCTCCTCCTCCTGCTCGGATGGTCTTGCTTCTGTTCCACCTCCACGATCATCCAGTGCTCCGAGTACACTGTCCAACAGCAAAAATTCCAAACTGGTTGTTGAAAGCCCTGCCCCTGACAATAACAACATGGGTCGGTCGGCAAGCGTTGATGATAGCATCAACTCCCTCTACAGCAATAGCCAACAAAAAGAAAGCCCATCGCCGTCAGCATCTGACCATATGCCAGATGATGCTGTTGACGATGCTGCTGATACGGAACACAAACTCAACCTTTCACAAGAAGAGGTAAATTTTTTATCGCGAGCTGGCACTGCTACTGCTCCAGAACAGAAGGAGCCTCCAAGTAACTTAACTTCTGTTTCTACCGACGTACAAAGTAGTTCATCCTCCCCACTGTCCCATACCAACACTACCCCACCACCACCTTCATCATCCTTGTCCCCATCATGTACTACTACACCATCAAACGTCGTGTCTGGCTGCCCCTCTCCCCAAACTCAGCATTCCCCCATGACCCAAATCCTGCAGCCAGACTCAGTAGGCAGTGTCCAGAATATTGCTTTAAATCTAGCTAACAATGTGGAGGCACATATTTCCAGTCTTTTGAGCACACCCGTTTCCATTATTGCCACCAGTACACCTGTGCATGTGATTGGGGCTACCAGTGTGGGCAACCCTGTACATGTGATCCAGTCGACAGTGTTGCCCTCAGTGGTGGCTGCGGCAGCTGCTGCTGCCACTGCAAGCCCTGTGTCCAATGGGGGCTGTGGCATTGCTCAGTCCCCCAATTGTGCCTGTAGCCTTAAGGCTATGGTCATGTGCAAGAAATGCGGGGCATTTTGTCACGACGACTGTATAGGACCGTCAAGACTGTGTGTTACATGTCTCATTACTACGTGACATTGACTGTGTTTTAATTTCAAGAAAAATATGAATGAATGTAAGAAAAAAGAAAAAAAAAAGAAAAAAACTGAAATTAAAACAATAAAACATTGAAAAATAGAAGAAAAAAGAAAAAGAAAAAAAAAAGAAAGAGCTAAAACTAAATTTTTAAAAAATGCAAAAAGAGAGAAAGGAAACAAAATTACAAACATCTCTAAAAACTACATACAATAAAAATAGAATTTCTATGATAAAAAAAAAAGACAAAAAAGAAGTGTAAGTGAAGATTGAATGTATGAAGTGGGTGGGGAGGGTGGGTGATGTTTGATGTTTGAAAGGGTGAGAAATTAAGTAGATGATTGCTGTCTGCCTGAATGTCTGTCTGGATTAATAACCAAAAAAAAAAAACAAAAAAAAACCCTTGTAAAATGATGTTCTCTCTTTCTTCAGTATCATCCTCCTCCTTCTCCTCCTCCTCCTCTTCTTCTTTTTATCTCTTGCTCAATTTTCTGTGAAGAATTTTGCTCTTATTTTTCTCATCCAAAATAATTCTAAAAAGAGGGAAAAAAAAAAAAAATGTAAACCATTCTGCCCACATTCATCATGTCCTCAACTTTTGAAACTTATCAAAATTAGTTTTTAACAAAAAACATTTATGTAATTATGGGTTTGGGATGGGGGTGGGGATGGCTGCCAGTTCAGATTTTGAAAGTTTTGTATCAGTAATAGTAAAACTTTCAAAAACTGTTTTTTTTTTTTCTTTACTTTTTTTTTAAAAACTTTTTTTTAATACTTTTTTTTTTATTATATATAAATATATTTCTAATAGGATAAATAATTTTGTGAGTTAAAATAAATAAATTCCTTCTTCATCCATATTGAGCTCATCATCCTCTTTATTTTTTTTTCTTCTCTTTTTTGTAAGTTGAAGATAGCAAAATCTTAAATGGAAATCCAGGTTTATAAATGTGACTCAAGCAACAAAGGGAGACAACTATAAACAGTTTTTTCACTATTGAAAAAATATGCCTGTGTGCAATGATACATGTAATCTGCCTTCTGAAATACATTGTGCGTCTAGTACAATGTTTGTGTGAATGTGTGTATATATGTTTGTGTTTATATTTGGTCAGATAAAGAAAATATCAAGTTAGCTTGAATTTGAGCTTTGGATTAAGTATCTTGATAAGATTTTCATATTACATTCATTGTGGTCAGTTTAGTCAAAGATGGTCAGTGATATATATATATATATATATATATATATATATATATATATATATATAGGTATTTTTTATATAACCAGATTAGTTAGTGTATATCAATCTTTTTCTATACTATGCATCCTTAAATTGATTGCTTTAAAAGTTATGCAATGTATGTATGGTATACATTCTCAATTTTTTATGCTCTTTCAATAACAAATTATTTATTCTGATTTCTTAGAACTCTCTCTCTCTCTCTCTCTCTCTCTCTCTCTTCTCTCTCTCTCTCTCTCTCTTTTAAAGTAATAGAGAATACTTGAATAAACCTTTCCTATTCTGAAGATGTGGATGCATTGTGTAGTGACACTTTTGTTTAATCACTATATGAATTAGTCTGTTTTCTGATAGGAATTTAAGAATTTTATTTCATATAAAGTATCCTTGTAATTTCTGTGTGTTTGCTTGGATAAAATCTAACAAAATAGAAAGTGATAGGTTATGTATGGTTTCTGCTCTGGGGGTCAACAAAGAAGTAATGAATAAATAGATAATACAGTTATCTTCTCTATAAAATGATTCTATTTAGATAATAATTAGCTCAGAACATTACATTCTTTTTGAGTTGTTAGAAACTAACTTTATACTTGCTTGTATAAATGACTATTGTAAATATTTAGTTTGATCAAGAAAACAAAAGAACAGAAGTTTATATTCATAATGAGCGAGTACATATGGAACCTACTTAAATAAAATGTACATGAAATAATGCATTGCTACACATACATTTATGTACATGTACATACTTATATGTATGTGTGTGGACACACATATACTATGGATTATGGTCAAATCATGTGTGAAAGCACTGGTTCCAGCTAGATCATCAAAGTTAAGTTTTGATGAGTCAGTTAATTGGGTGACCACTTAAGCAATAGCAGGTACTGTAAACAACCTGAGTCCTTTGTTTATCAAAATGACTTTATTCTGCATTAAATAACCCGAAAAATGTTGATATGCTGTAAAATAAACCCACCATCCATATACTTAGGCTTTGTTAATTTTACTATTTTGATGAGTCCTCTTAGCTAATGTTTTTAATAGACAAAAGCAAAATTTTAGATTCATCTCTAAGATCTCTTTTTATTTTCTTCAATTACATTGAAAACAAAATCTAAGAAAAAAAGCATAAGTAAATAGAAATTGGTAAAAGAAAAATAACTTTTTTTTAAGCATCCACTGATAAATGTAAAAACAAAAGACCCAACTGAATCTTAATCTAATTCTTTCCTAGAAATTTCTTATTTCAATTTCTCTGATCATAAGCTAATTTAAAAATAAAATCAATAAACATTATTTAAGCAATATTCATTATTACTTTTCTTCCTTTAAATAAGAAATTAAATAATGTAAGCATTTTGTTATAGTTCAAACTGATATCATCTGTATTGTATAATCATCAAATTGTAAACAGATAACCAAAATATTTCATCACCTAAAAAAAAATATTTTAACTTTTCTATTGCTTTGTATTAAAAATGTCCATTAGATGTTTAGTTTACAAAAGTTCTTATAGAAAGTTTAGGCTGGAAATGAATTAATTAGTAATTTTTTTTCTCTTTTGGGTCTTGTCTTTTAATTTATGCCTTAATCTATCATGTTATTTTATTTGAAATTTATTAAATGTGTTAGTATTTGCCTATTTATTATGCTACTGACATTTTAGATAAACCTTCTCTCTTTTTAAACAATTCTTTTCAGAAAATCTTGAAATTCTCAGAAGATATCAGTGTTGTGATTTTAAAACACAAGGAAACTTTGTAAATACTTTTTTTTATTTAGGTTGTATAAGTTTCCTTTGTGTTTTTATAATTCATTCTAAAAATTTGAAAATGTCAAAGTAAATTATTTGCAATAAGATTATTTAACTAAATTTCTAAGAAGAATTATTCGTTTAGCTTTTAAAATTGTCAATTGAATTTTTTTTTCAAAGTTAATAGGACAGTTAGCTACACTGAGATAACCGCCAAATTTGTATTGAGTTACTACGTAATTATCTCCCTTGTTAGCTCTTCTATTTATTTAATTTTCTATCTGATTAGACAATTTAAAAGTTTAACATCACTAAGCCTGACTGAAAAGGAAACCTTCGGAAAAAAAATAAAAATAAAAACATCTTTTTTTTTTTTAATAAAAATAAATATCCTATATCCTTTGAGACGTTTCTTGTCTTGAGACATATCTTGGCTCATCTTTTGTTACTTTTAAAACTATAGAAATATTTCTTTATTGGAAGATAATAGTTTTATATTGAATTGATATTTACTATTTGCATATTTATTTGACAATGAAGCCTAAAATGAATGAATGTTTTGGTATGTAAGAATCCTTTGTCTGCTTTCTTCTTAGTAAAAGAATTATGTATATAATACACATTCTTTTGTATTCTCGTAAAAAAAAAAAAAAAAAAATTAAAAATAAATTTGAAAGTCCATTTTTATAATTCTGCTATCTTCTCCTTGCATCGTGACCAGATCTTTTCTTTCCTTCTTGGAAACTAAATTGAATAGCTCAATGCAAAACTTACTAAAATTACACATAATGTTTTGGGACTTTTCACATTAAGATTAACTGAAATGCTTTAAATAATCAAAATCTTAGGGAGAAAAAAAAATAGTGTGTTTAAAGACTCATAGGACATTTTCTTTGTATGAAAGAAAATCCAGACTTTGGTACATTTTGCATTGAGAAATTCAATTTTTATCAGCTGTTGTGACTATAAAACCCTGCTCTCAATTTCATACAAAGTTTTGGCCACTATTTTTATTTTTATTTTTATTTTTTTTTTTAATTTAAATTTTTATTTTTTTTGATACCTTATCTCACTGATCTGTTACAAAAAGACGAATATTCATTTTCTTTCGACTATTACTCCTGTTTACTCATCGAACATCAATAAAAACAAAAGAAGCCATTTTGTCTTTTATAGAGACATTTAAGGAATCAACAGTCCCTATTCTATTTTCTCTGTGTTTAAACTTTTTCAAGTGTGCCTGTAAGATTGCTGGAGTGAGAATGAACGATCATTTGAACGAAACATTTTTGTCATCAACGCCTTTTATTTCTTCTATGGATGCAGAGTGACTTCCAATGATGAATGTCTTCACTTTTTATATGTCTGTTTATGTTCTATCCTGGTGTTTTCCATACCAACCCCCCCAAAAAATAAATAAAAATAAAACAACGCCCGCCAACTTTTTTTTTTTTTTCTCTACTCCCTCATTTTACCCCCCAATCATGTCTGTATTATTTGTCTACGTGAAATCTGTCTGGGTTTGAGAGTGTCTTTACTTTTCTCTCTCTCTTTTTACTCCTTCCTCTCTTAGGAAATTTTCTGTGTGAACAAGGGGAGAGCACTTACCGCAGTTGATGGATTTATTTCCATTGTGTAAAGGGGAGATAATTCATCTAGCTGCGGTAGTTCGTTTTCCCCAATGTTTACTACTAGGCAAACAGCATTAATTTAACTACACACCCACAAACACGTGTACACACAGATCACTAACGAATCACACCAGTCACTAATACAACAATCAGAACCAGAAACAAGAACACATTGTCGTGACTATAGAGTGCTGCTCAGGTAGATGTTCGATAACTTGGATATGAGAATCTTTCTATTGACCTATTTATTTGTTCACTTATTTTTTCAAAGAAAAATAAAGAGGTTATCAAATGTATAATCCACTCTTGTGTCGTTTGATTAACTTTTGATGTTATTGCTGTCGTGCATGTAATCAAATTTGATATATATTTTTTTACTACTTTTTTAATTTATTTTTTTACTCATTTTGTTTACTTGGATTTTCTATTGTAAGTAACTGAAAAATGTATTGCATATCATTCCAACCATACCACACACACACACACACACACACACACATTTTTTTTCTTTTCTTTTCTAAATGTAAGTCCCAGAAATCAACAAATTTATTCTCACTTTATTATTTGGATTCTTTTGTCTAACTTTTTAAAGTTGATATTTGTTGACTTTTTTTTTTTTTTTCATACATTTTATATAGTTATCAGGTGGACACAGAATGAATACACACAACTGGATACATTTTTTTCCCTTCTTTTCTCTATTTTTTTGGTCAAATTTTGAAACATATTGGCATACAATGTAAATAGAAATAAAATCTTTTTTAGCTTATCTGTTTGATCTAAAAGATAAGATTTAGTTTTGATTAATAATTTTAATTACTATAATGTTTCCTAAATGATCTACTATGTGATACTGATGCACTTCAAAATGAAGCTATGCAAAACCAGTATAAAAGAAATAAGCTTCTATTGCAGTATAGCTTTTTGCCAAAGAAATGCATCCATATTTCTCATATCTTCTGTGTTTAACACACGAGATTATGATTAGTTTCAAAATGCTTTCAAGAATTCCATCTGATTTTGAAATAGAAGTCAGTTCTTCCCAATGAAGAGTCACCAAATAATAGATATTCAATTTTTATTTGAAATTCAGTTGTTAAAAAAGAAACTTTAACTATTTTGATCCACTTCATATTTATGTAAGTTTTGGTTTTCTAAATATCACATTTCAAAGAGAGATAATTCTGCATTGAAAGGGAAATGACTGAAAATGACCCCCCCCCCAAAAAAAAAAACCAAAACAAAGTCCATTATTTCATTCATAGCTATCCTTAATTTACTGAATAAAGAAAATAGTAATTAGTATGTTCTGTAGTTTAAATAATTTTTATATACTAAAATGTGTAAATATTTTCTTAAAAAAAACCCCAAACAAACAAAAAAACATTTTTGAATTTATGTACAAAGCGTGCCAAAATATTTTTGTTAATTCTAAAAGTGCACAGCAAGCAAGAAATATTTTGGAATTACTGACTTTTTGATATAAAAATTGTTATAGTATTTTTTTTATTCCTTATTTTTTTTTTTTTGTAAGTAGAATGAGTTATCACCCTTACATTTCCTATGAACTATTGGATAATTTTTCAACATAGCAAGATAAATTTTTCCTCTATTATTAATATGCATCATAAATGTAAATTTATTTTGATATTGTATTAATATTTGGCTTTAAAATAAATCGGCTATTTTTAAGAATTTTTTTTATGGATACTCTAAGTGGATTTGTTATCCAAGTTAAATCTGGGAGAAACCGGTAAAATAATATTTTATGACAAATTTTGTTCATAAAACAAATAACAAATGCTGCAAAATTCTTGTTCGTATAAAATGAAGAATAATCAAAGACTTTGCTATCATCTGTAAAATATGGTTTTTGTTTTTGGTTAAGATTTGGATAATGAACACCATAATCTCAGCATAACGTTTTAGAAAAAAAAATTTTTTTTAAAGTGTATTTTAGTCTGCTACATTTTAAAATGACTTTCATTTCCTTGCAGTTTTTTTTTTTTTTTTTTTTTTTTTTTTGAGAAAAAATTATTTAAAGTAGGGTGGTCCACGACCCACTAATATATATGGTCTCACATGTAACATAAGCAGGCAGAATTCTTGTTTTATAGTTAATTCATGTCTGTTTCAAAAAATGTTAAAACTCTACAAAAATACACAAACTGTTTTTCTTTCTTTTTTCAGAAATGTAATGATAAAATATTGTAAACAACTAACAAAAAATAGTTATAAAAAAATTATACAGTTATACAAAACAAACACTTGTTAAAAAAAACAACAAACTTAGCAACAATTTCTCTATGATTTCAGGTTATATCACAAAAAAATTAATTAAACCATTTTCAATCTGAAATGTATTCCCTGGTCATAGTAGGCAATGATACTACAGAGTAGCAGTGTTTGTGCTATTGCTAGTACAATAGAAACCTATTTTCATGTTTTACTGTCTTGTTTCACAATAGTGTCCTAACAATTGTAATAGAAACCTATTTTGATGTATTGGCAGGACTTAAAATTTTGCACCAAATGAAGTTCGAAAACAGTGTAAAATGTTGTTTTTTTTTTTTTTTTTTTTTTAAGCTACAGTCAAAAGATAATTTTTTTGCAATTATTTTTTCTTTCTTAGTTTGTTTACAATCTTTTATTATTACATTTCTGAAGAAAAATAAAGACAAGAGTTTGTGTATTTTTGTAGAGTTTTAACATTTTTTGAAATGGACACAAATTGACTATAAAACGAATTGGCCTGTTAGAATTCTGCCTGCTTATGTTACATGTGGGGCCATATATATTAGTGGGCCATGGGTGGTCATTAAGTCGGTGCCCTTTTTACAAAAGAAGTATCATGCTTAATTGGATACTGATTTTATACACCTATTGTTCAATTTACAATGTAAATATAATGCAATCTAAACTCTGACCTTTTCCTTTTACAAAAAGAAGAATTAAGAATTGGAGATTGTGACAAAATAGTTGAAATTGATGTGAGAAAGTTAAGTAAATCAAAGAACAGAATGTAAAAGGATGATTGGGTATTTGAATTTTATTGAAAGGGAATCAAATAAGTTTCTGTTATCTGATTAAATGTGATTCAGAAACAGGTGTTATGATTGATGGTGAAAAACTTACTGTACATAATAAAATGAAGGCTGTGATCATCACTTAATCAGTGATGCTGATAGCTTTTCGATTTAGTGCATCCTGGGAATGCTCATATTTGCTTTGAATGAGTCCCTGGGAAAATTTATGGGTCCCAACGAAAGCCATCTAACTCCTACAATGTAACCTATCCTGTGTATAATTCATTTCTAAGAAACTATTGAAATGTATTTACAGTTAGCTTGAAATGGTGAGGGAAGAAAAAATAAATACTGGGATGCATGGATCTGATTTTACTGCATCCTTTTAGATTTTTATGCGTCAGCGACGCAGGACGAGTACCTATCAGTATCCCTGCCTAATGATTGTCAACCATTTGGAAGAGTTTGTTACAAAGGCACAAGATGTTCAAACACAAACCATTGAATGGTATTGGCTTGATGTCAACTTATATATTTTTCGTTCTGGAAACAAAAGGATTGTATATCACATACTTTGCAAAGTACTTGTTTTGTAAGGCAAAGATGACAGACTACATAATTTTCTAAAAAGTTATGTATGGGCATCCAAATGCATGACATTTAGAAAATTCAATATTGAAATTTCCATATACAGAGGTACCTTCGCTTAGAAGTGACCTAGCTTATGAGCTTTCCGAGTTACAAGCTGTATCTTTGTTGTTTTGTTTTGTTTGTTTTTTTTTTTAATTTGTTTTTTTTATTACTTTTTTTACTTGGTGTTGCAAGCTAGCATTTGAGGTATTGGGCGAGCTTCAGATACGCTTATGGTTTTTTTTTTTAGTAAACTTATTAGTTTACTAAAAAACATTTCATTACACCAAATTTATTACACCAAAGATAAATATCATTTATAATAGAATAAACATTAAAACATATTACAGCATATAATTCATTACATTCTATTTTATGTTTTTATACTATACAATGCTATTTTTCTTATTTAAAAACAAATTAGGGGTGGGGCTGGAACAGATGAGTAAAATTGATTTGATATACAAGAAAATTAAGTTCTGAGCAGAAAAAATTAAACTTGTAAGTTAAGGAACCTCTATATTGTATATTTGATTTTACTTAATTTTGAAATAAATATCAAGTTATTCCAATTTTAGAGATATTTCACTTCACTAATTTTTTTGATAAATATTTTTATTCAATTTTATATTTTGCCCCTCTTTTTTTCTTTTTTTTCTTCTTTTTTTTTTTTTTCCAAATATTAATTTTGAACATTAATTCTTAGTTGTCTGTTTGTATCAACCTGTCACCCATTACTAAATTATAAGTTGAAAAATAAATGCATATAAATCAGGGCCCAGCTATATTAACTCTTTGCCTACCAAGTTTCCCCCAAATTTTCGATATTTCAAAGTCCACTATCTATTCACCTCAGAATTCATTCTATTCAAATAAAGTCCCATTAGAACCCACTCTATTCAAATAAAGTCCCATTAGAACCCATTCTATTCAAATAAAGTCCCATTAGAACCCATTCTATTCAAATAAAGTCCTATTATTATTGTAATCCGAGACCTTCAGCTCACTTATAATGACTAATCATCAGTTTTTGTACTTTGCTTTTGCAGTAATGGGAGAGCCACTGTGAGCGGTTTAAAGTAGGCAAAGAGTTAAATATACATTGTAAATTAAACATCAGGTGTCAGAAAACTGGGCACAAAATCAAGTAACACTTTTAAAATTAATTTTTCTCAAAAGTGAAAAATTCCCTTAAAAAATGAGTCATTTACAAACATAGCAGACCTAAATAAGGACTAGACGGGTGGTCGGAGAGGCCCCTTCATTGGTCATGTCAATTCCTAGCACCTATATGATTGCCCCAACCCTTTTTATCATATATATACTAGAAGACAGTGGCTAAGGGTCATCTTGTCCTGGGAATGACGTTAAACACTATCTGATGATGAGGTTCCAGTTCTGGATGTTTGAGGAATGTGGAGCACCCTTTCAAAACCATTGCTCCCAAGTCCACTCTGACTCGGAGTGGTAGTACCTGTTAGAGTCCCATCTATGGGTTAAATAGAAAAAAAAAAAAAAAAAAAAGAGTATCCATTAAGAATGAATTTATTTCAAAACTTTGTCAGCATTAAATGACCCACCAAGGTTGATATGCCGTAAAACAAACCCCAAAAAACAATTTCTGACAAAATCCGGTGTGTTTATTATCCAAATTTTGCTTTTAATAAAGTTACTAGCAAGAATATGCGCCCTCCAGACATAAGTATTTAAATTTTAATATAATAAAATATATTAAATTAGGAAAAACTAACAATTGAATAAGAACTCATATAAAAAGCTTACACTTATTTTAATTATATTTTGTTTTATTGGTATTATATAAAATTGATCATAGGATTGATTTTGATACATTGGAGAATGAAACAATAATACTAGAGATCAATTAAATCAAGTGATTATTTATTATACCGATTTAAAAAAAAAAATTTATTTTTAACCAGTATGCAAATTAACCATACTATATATTATGTAAACCTTTATTTCTTAGTAATATATAACACTCATTGCAGGATTTTAAACATGCTCTTAACATGGACTGTTTTGAGGCAAATCTAACTCGGATTTTCATAGCAACAGCGTTAATAAATTAAATTCATTCTATGTATTAATTTAGGATTTTGGCTATAAATTAAATACTCATTGATAAACTAATGCAATTTCTGGGGGTACTGTAATGTAAGAAGTGATGTAGTTTTGGTTACAGACAGATCTGAATCTCCATTCCTGGATTTAACAATATTGTGATATCTAGTTAGCTAAAATTTGAGCTGAATTTTTCACTGTAAAATGTTCAATCTAATTTATATTCACCTCTAAATTAAGTGTACTGGTAATGAAAGAGATTATGTTGAAAAATAAATGCACTTATAATAAGCTAATGACATTGATTTATTTATGTAAGTGGTTTAACTCTTAAAGTCCAATACCACCTCATTCCACCCGTCCGGAAGTCTCATTTGTTTTCCTAATCCACCCCAAATGATAGCCTTTGTTTAAATGTAATATTAAATATTTAGAAGTCTTTGATTTAAGGAAATGACAGGAACTTTAGATGCAAAGTCATATTTAACCATTTTTTATATATCCTTATAGGAATGCTCTGGACTTAAAAATTCTCAACAGGATGTTAAGAGTTAAGCAACTTGCTCAATGTCTTGATGCCCTGCTTGTAAAATGAAAACTATCCTTACCCTAGATGTTTTAGAAGTTCATTTTAGCAAAGAGTCACATTAGTGAAGAAACACAATGAGGACCGAACTGAATACACTAGCAATGATCTGCATGTTGAACTTGTAAATCATTGCATTATAGTAGGCGCTCACTTAGCCATCCATAATGCTTTGGTTTTTGCGTTGTTAACTCAAGGGAGATAATTGTGGTCTTAAAAAAAAAAAAATCCAAAAGTTTTTAATATTGGCGATTTCATTGTGAGTTTCAGTCGTCACTTTTTAATTTTCTCTTAGCAAATATCAAAGTAAACCATGTGGATATATTTTTTGAATAAAATTTTATGATCTACCAAATTTTACTCTTGATTTTGTGTCATACAAAAAAAAAAAATAAAAAAAAAATTCAAGTTTGTTCAATTGTCTAAATCATCATTGTTTTATTACACTCCACTTAGACCCTTAGGCTAGACGGTTGATCAATCGGCTGGTCACGTCAAGCCCTAACGCCTATATGATTGCTCCAACCCTATTGCCCTATGGCAACCCCCTAAACCTTTTTTATCATATATGTATTAGAAGGCAGTGACTGAGGGTCTTCATGTCCTGTGTATGACATTAAACTCTAACTGATGGTGAGGTTCCAGTCATGGAGGTCTGGGGAATGTGGAGCACTTCTTCATCACCATTACTCCCAGGTCCACTCTGACCCGGAGTAGTAGTACCTATTAGGGTCCCATCTATGGGTTAAATAGAAAATTTGTTTACAAAAAAAAATGTTCCAAAACAATTGCTACGAATCTTTAAAAACTTTCCCAGCATTAAATAACCCCTTGTGATTGATATACTATACGATAAAACAAACATTGTTTTATTAAAAAATTTTTTTTTAAATATACAATCGTAAATCTAATTATCTATTCAATAAAAAACACAAACTACTTTGAGAAATTATTTTGATTTCATAGTTAAAAATATTTGGACCATATTACCTTTAAGCACCCCTTTTTGATCTTGATTAAGAAAGGACATGTTTTTCATTTACACCGTCAATATCCGGTTGTTTGTTAGGGATTATTTTTATAATCTAAAAAAAAAATCTAAAAGTTGTCTGTTAAAACAACTGGATATTGACGGTGTAAATGAAAAACATGTCCTTACTTAATCGAGATCAAAAAGGAGTGCCTAAAGGTCATATGGTTCAAATATTTACATTGTGTTCGTTGATTTATATTATATAGTAGAAAAGAGAATATAAGGCTGTGAGGTTTTAGAATGGATTACAAATACTGGAATCATTACATTCTTTGGTTGCACTCTTGAATTTTTCAGATTTTAAAAAAAAGGAATGCATTTTTCTAATTAGCAGCAGGAGCCAACCTAGTACGTTCCTTTAGTCTGATCAAAAGAGCGTACGCGGCTGGTTCCTGCTGCTAATTTGAACAGAACATTCCTTTAAATAAAAAATAAAAATTTAAACTGAAAAATCCGGGAGTGCGTATCTTTAAGATAACATTCTTTTAGTTCAATTCATTCATTGTAGAGAGAGGAAAGTGGGGGATACGTTTAAATTAAAGGGAAAGTACTCTTTCTTTAAGCCTAAAAGAAAGAGTATTTTCCCCTGAAACAATTTTTTATCAACGGATAAATACTGCGCAATATCTTATTCTATTTAACCAAGCTATTTTAATCATAATTAGTACTGAAATATACACAGATATAGTGCGACTATAATCTAGCAAAAAACAAAACACCGCCCCCCCCCCAAAAAAAAATGGCACTTCATAGCGAGATTTTTATTAGAGCAATACGCTTAAAAATAATTATATTTAATACGACCGTCTGCACCCCCCCCCAATAAAAAAAACCCTCTTAAGAAACAACTTTACAAAAAATGTAAATATAAACTTAAAATGAACGCGATTTCCTAACCTCAAGTCTTAGAATAACCCTAGACGGAACGACATGCCATTAAAATCACCTCCATTGTTCCTGTAATTCGACAAAACTATACCTGATATCACCCCTCCATACATATATGCATGCACACGTATATTATTACTGTACGATATTCATGTTCCTGATATTAGTACATTATTCTATGTAGCCTTTGTTGAGTTGTGGTGCATCTGAGCACTGTATGCAATAAATTATTTATTTATTGTTTATTTTATTTATTTATTTATTATCATTAGTAGTAGTAGTAATAGTAATAAAAATACAACTTGTTTACAGACCCATTGGGATTCAAACAATGCCCAAATTTTAAGTTAACTATTTCGGTGTGTCAGGAACAATAACTTGTTTGAGTTGGGGATATTACCAGGAGATTCAAAAATTAGGTACCGGACATGTATGTCGAAAGTGGGTGGGATCACTTTAAGGAAAAATTGTAATAAAGTAACTAGTACCCCTAATGAGGTCATTCCTAAAAAGCGAGTCCTCGGTATTATTAGTATTTTTGTAATTTGACCATTATCGTTCTTTTAGACAATAACAATAAATAAATAAAATTATTCTAATTAATTATTATATTAACTCTATTGCAATCTATTAAGTTTCCGTATCCCACGGTTGAATGGGCTATCTTTATTAAATGCTAAAATAATTTGAATAGTTAAATTAAAAGTCGAAGTTAATAGAAAAAAATATATGATGATATTCATTTGAACAAATTAAAATAATGTATTATAAATTATTTTAATTTATTATCAATATATATAAATAAATTATTTATATTATATCTACATCTAGATAATAAATATTATGCTTAAGTAATAAGTACCAGGTACTTTTTACAATATTACAATTTTTCCTGAAACCCACCCCACCCCGCCGCCACCACTTTCGACATACACGTCCGGTACCTAAACTTTGACACCTCCCGTCTCAGCTCTCTGTAGAGGGTACAGTTAATGTATTATAACCCCGGCCAACAGGGCATAAATGCAGTTCAGTATTGTTAAAGGTTAATTTTACAGATCCGGGGGGTCCGGTGGCTTCGGTCCTGGACGGCATAAGTTAACATCGTTGATCCTAGGGGGCCATCCCCCCAGGCAACATCTGCTCCCTGGAATTAAAGGGGCAGGGCTGGGTTTATTGCCCGGTGCCTGAGGCCCCTCCCCCTTGAGGGTGAATGCCGACGGGATCAACGCATTTCTTTGCACCTGCCTTCTATAGGCTTCGGTTCGTGGGTGGTCCCACATTAATAGGGCCTTGTGCCTAACCCGTACACGTGGGGTACGTGGTAAATAAATAATCTTACAGATCAGCTGGAATGATACAAAAAAAAAAAAATGAAAGCACTTTTGAGCAGACGATACAAGGGAGATAATCCAATATTAAAAAAATGTGAATATTTCCCTTTGTACATTAAATGGGAGAAATAGTAAAATCAATTCATATGAAAAGATAAATTTACAAGAACTTACGGTTAAGTCACTCTGACAATACCAGCTCCCGCTAGATCATCGAAGTTAAGCAGTGATGAACCTGTTCAGTTCTTAGATGGGTGAACACATTAACACCATATACGAAACCTGTATACTAGGTTTACCCAATTTGTCGAAAAATCCATGTTTTTACAAAACATTTACCCCCGAAAAAAAATACCAAAAATCAGAGAATTATCAGAATTTAATGAAATTTTCAGTGTTGATTTATCAATGAATGAATTTTATAATGCATCAATTATCTAATTTCAATTTATTTAAATCAACACTGGAAATTTCATTAAAATCGGATAATTCTCTGATCAGGGTTAAATTTATTTTGTAAACACGGATTTTACGGTAACTTTGGCGGCCATGTTAAGTTATATTTGAGCAAAATTGACCAAAAAAGTTTTAAATGTTTTAAAAATAAATTACACGTGTAATATTATTTTGCTCTTTTTATTGATGCTCATTATGTTACTAATTTTCGACTTTGACTTTAAATAATCGATTTAATTAATCTTAAGGGTTTTTAAAATGAAAAGTAAACGAAAAATTGGGTACCAGACTGAGTGAAACTTACTGAATGACAAGACACACACGTATTCAAATGTGAAATGTCTAAATTATTTTCGACCCTATAAAGGTTTCGAAATTGGCACTTATTAGATATAGTACGACACGATATAAACCTGCTATGAATAACAGTTGCAACGTTATTTTACTAGTTTTTGTACAAAAGTTTTTTTTAATTCTTTAAGAAGCGCTAATACTAGGCATAGATAAGTGAGATAATAGAAATTTAAAAAAATAATTTTAAAACAATTACCAATTTTAATGAAATTTTCATCACTTTATTCATTAATGACTTTTATAATGAATAGCTTATTATATATGTATATATATGTATGTGAATATGATAAAATGAAAAAACAAAGGATGTTTACAACTGCATGGCTCATCAGGAGAGAGTGTGCAAACCGTTTCGGGGCCTTTCTCTCGACGGTTTAAAAAGCAACACCGGCCCATCCTCACTAATATGAGGACCCTCGTAGTATCATGCATCGACCGCACGTGGGTCGGTCATCAACAAAAAATAAGACGGGAAAATGACTTTACATATGTATGTGTGTGTGTAAACAATAATGGAAAAACATGTCTTTTACCAATTTAGAATGTAGGAGAGTAACTTTTGGTCATTTGAAAAAAATTCCAGTACCTAATTTTTACATTTTTAGAAAGTTCACATCCCGAAGAACACATAAAGAAATGAAAATTCAATACCCGAAAAAAGTTATTTAAAAATTGTTTTCTTAAAACTCAAAAAATGATTTTTGTAGCGTGTGTTGTTGTTTTTTTTTGTTTTTTGTTTTTTCCGTAGTTTTGAAAATTATATTTTTGTTTGAATTGATATAAAAAATAAATGTTTTCTCTGATTCAATTAACCCATTTTTATTTTTTGCGCAATATATTTTCCGAGATTCTTATATATTTGAAAAATTATTACTAAAGATGGTTTTTTCGTTTACAGATCACCAAACGTATTGAAAAAAAGTTATCTCCCCTAATGCCCCGACTAAGAATACGCACTAAAATTTTTACTGTATGAACTACCTTAGATTTTTTACTGGTTATTTCCTATAAGTTTAAAATAAACAAAAATTATTTATTTATTTATTGATCTACTAGGAGAAAAGACGGGGTTAGGGTTTAGGGTTAGTTTAATGGGAAAATAGATAATTTATCAGTCAAGAGTGGTTCCCTTTTTATTTATATTAGACTTATAGGAAATAACCTTTTTACTTATGTGCACGCAGAAATGTTCTACTTTTCTATGTCATGTATATGTATATATCTCCCTTACACAGTATAATTGCCCATGGCCAGCTAATACACAGTAAAAACGGGTTGATATTGATGTGTTTTCATCAGATTTTAGCCAGAACATTTTTTTCAAATTTACATAAAAATTTCAAGCTTGACACTTATCGGATATTATGTTATGGTATGTTATCATGCAATAACATCTATATACAATGTTTTATCACCCGAATCTGAGATTTACCAAACCCTCCTCCACAGGCAGGATGTGACACAAAGTCAATTTCTAAACGGAGTAAAGCCTGGTTGCTTTTAAGTTTTAAGTCAACGGGGTGGCCTATAGTCGGTATCAGCTAGACAGCGAGGGAGTCTATCCACTTTTGTTTAGGCGGAACGCCACACCTACCTTCAGCTCCGTACTTTACCGCATAGATCCCTGTGCTATTCATAGGCCGAGTTGGCGAGGGCCGATATCGAAGCCGGAACCTTGTGGTTCCTAACCGAACACTCTACCTACTGTGCTAAACCGGTCCTCTGGTTGCCTAAGCGATTCTAAAGGGTCCAGTCTGTTCTACTATTTACCTTTTGCTAATGAGGGATGTAAAGGAACCATGCCTTTCCCAAGGGGCATTAGCGCGAAGTGAAACGCCAATACCCTCGTTCAGGATTTGAACTCAGTTCGCCGATTTCATTTCTTACGACGATAACCGTTACGCTACAGACGCCTAGAGATTGTAATGATTTATCGAATTTAAACCGGATTTATAAGGAACCACACCACCACCAGAGGGACACCCAGACTTCCTTTATAAAACCTGTGATAATTATAAAATTAGTTTTATTATATAACGAATAATGATGATTTGCTGCGAGCTGAAAAGAATTATCTCTCTTTGTCGTATCATACAAACTGATGTATCAAAATGTAATAAATGTTATTCTTATAGACAATATAATTGAGAAAAATCAAAATCGAACAGTTTCTTCGGAACCTAACTTATATATTTTTCTTTTAATAAATTCATTTTACTTTTTACTTTATCTTTTTATTTCTCAAGTACCTAATTTAATTTCTATGTTAATGTAACTTGAATGGCCTGCTAACCAGAAGTGACCACCCAAGGTCTAAATCCGCGTTTGCTTTTACTTCTGTTTTCCGGTACTATCTGCGGAACCTGCTCTTTTTATGTTAATTGCCCAGGGCCCCCTACCAGAAGGACACCCAAACTTCCTTTAAAAAACCTGTAATGATTATAAAATTAGTTTTGTCATTGAAAAAATAATGGTGATTTGCTGCGAGGTGGAAATGAATATATCACCTTATTCTGGTCACCTCACGTAGTGTAATGGTTAGAAAGCTAAATTAGCAGATTATTGTTTGTGAGTTTGATTCTAACTGAGTTTCCCATACATGTGGTCTTATGCTGCATCTAAGCTACGCTTAGTAAATAACTATATCACCTTATCCTATAATACAAACTAAAAAATGTAGTAAAGGTTATTCTTTCAGTCAATACAATTGAGAAAAATAAAATAAAATATTTTCTAACTTATACATTTTTTCTTTTAATAAATCCATTTTACTTCAATCTTTAAAAAAATTCTGATACCCCTAATTCAATTTGTATATTTAGGCAACTTGAAACCCCCCAACCAGAAGTGCCCCGGTCCCCCAAAGTCAAAATCTCACTCTGCTATTAACATTACATTATTATGTACATCTGTTTCATATTTCATAGGAACCAAGTTTAAAAGCTAATCTATGCATCAAGGGAGGTTACTCTTGCAGAATATTTTTACAAAATTAAAAAGAAAGAAGGAACTGAAATGGAGGCATTGCAAAACGAACAATCTTAACCAGAATTGGTTGATCTGGAGAAATTTGCGCTAAGTTCTCGGCGTTATTCGATGACATCATTTTCACTTCATGTAATAGAAATATTAGGAGAGTACTGAAGACATTTGAAAGATACAATCAAATTTACATGGGTCGTGATTAACTGCAAAAGCTGTTTTAGAAATGAATAATGAATGGAACGTTAATTTTTTTCTTCAGAATACAAGGTGTCATAAAAGTGCTGAGTTTGAAGCTGTATTTACCAAGATAGAAATGAACAATGAATGGAACGTTAATTTTTTTTCAGAATACAAGGTGTATCATAAAAGTGCCGTGTTTGAAACTATTTACCAAGATAGAGATGTATTAGTATATAAAACAATAGGTTAACTCAGCACAGCTCTATTCCTTATAACATTCATTACAGATTTAGATATTTCTACAATGTTACTTCTTTTAATAACTTTGATCTGACCATTGTCATATCAATCGTATGGTAGCAAAGGAAAAGACAAATGCAGGTTGAAGGTTTCAATAAATTGTATTAAGAGGAAAAGAAGATCGTAAACTCTAGTGATGTCGCTTGTGATATTGATATAGTGTTTGGTTGTTCCAGTCCTGATTGTATGATGGTCGACGCCGGTAGTGATGTGGGTAGAATACGTGGTAGTTCAAGTCCGGATGATGTGGTGGCGTGTAAAGATGGAGGAGAGTAAGGTTGTGACAAGTGATGTTTTGCTGTCTTGGTGTGGTGAGTATGGAGTTCAAACGCCTTCCTCTATCTTCTCGGCTGCTGTCTTGCCGTTGATCCTTAGTCGTTGAGGATCGTCGCTTTGTATCTCCGGGTAGCCGGAATCTGGATCAAGTTTATGGCCTTCTTCATTTTGACGCGAAGGTCATGGATTGGCCGAAAAATGTTAATATTTGATTTTATCTTAATAATTCTTTCTCAAGTTTTCAGCATGCACGGAGCCCCATGCGCAAAGACTAGTTTTTTTTTCATTTCGCCACAAATCACGGCTCAGGCAACATCCGGTGAGTGTTCTCCTGGCCTGTTAGGTGGAAATGTAAACATTTTGTTTTGTTGGCTAAATCAGAAGAGATCTCGTTTGCGGTCATGTAACTCCACTGTCTTGACTTATCAAGATTTGACTTACCAAGGTTTAATTTACCAAGATTTGACTTACCAAGGTTTAATTTACCAAGGTTTGACTTACCAATGTTTGACTTACCAATGTTGATTTACCAAGATTTGACTTACCAAGGTTTAATTTACCAAGGTTTGACTTACCAATGTTTGACTTACCAATGTTTGATTTACCAAGATTTGACCAAGGTTTAATTTACCAAGGTTTGACTTACCAATGTTGACTTACCAATGTTTGATTTACCAAGATTTGACTTACCAAGGTTTAATTTACCAAGGTTTGACTTACCAATGTTTGACTTACCAATGTTTGATTTACCAAGGTTTGACTTACCAATGTTTGATTTACCAAGATTTAATTTACTTACAAGTTTGACTTACCAATGTTTGATTACCAAGATTTGACTTACCAAGGTTTGACTTACAATGTTTGACTTACCAATGTTTGATTTACCAAGATTTGACTTACCAAGGTTTAATTTACCAAGGTTTGACTTACCAATGTTGACTTACCAATGTTTGATTTACCAAGATTTGACTCACCAAGGTTTAATTTACCAACGTTTGACTCACCAATGCTTAATTTACCAACGTTTGACTCACCAATGCTTAATTTACCAACGTTTGACTCACCAAGGTTTAATTTACCAACGTTTGACTCACCAATGCTTAATTTACCAAGGTTTGACTTACCAAGACTTGATCGTGTGGTTTGCGTTGGTCAGATTTTACTAGTAACTACCCATAAACAATAGTTAGATGCATACCTTTCCCAATGTTATTAGCTCTATGTGAAATACAAACAGCCTCATTCAGGATTTGAATTTGTGTCACAGTCCATTTCCTACGACGATAACCATTACACCACACGCCTCCATTAATTTTTTGATATTCCAAATATCGTAATGATCTGGTAAACAACAAAAACAGTACAAGAAAGGTTGATTCATTGTAATGGCACGTCAAACCATCCAGTGTTGTTTTATGCCAGGAGTTAGTAAATTGCATTCACTATGTTCATATTTACATTTGATGTTTAGTTATTTCTGGTTATTTCCTATAAGTCTAACATAAACAAAGGGGAACCACTCTTGACTGATGATTTATCTATTTACTTATTGATCTACTAGGAAAAAAGAAGACGGGGTTAGGGTTTAGGGTTAATTCAATGGGAAAATAAATAAATTATCACTCAAGAGTGGTTTCCCTTTGTTTATGTTAGACTTATAGGAAATAACCTTATTTCTTAACCCCCCCCCCCACACGGTTATATTGTATATGAATAATTTCTAAACAGATTTTGACCCATAAATGAGACCCAAACAGATACTGCGACTCCAGGCCAAGAGTGGACCTCGGACTAATGGTATTGAAAGAGTACTCTATAACAATGGTTCTCAACCTTTTTTTTAACATATAGATCTCTTTGATTCTTATTTTACTCTGGTGGACTTTTAACTTAGAGAATTTACATCTCACATATTATTTTCTGGCAAATACATATTAACTATTACATTATTACAGATTCACCTCATATATGCCAATTATTATTCTTTTTACAAATTGAACTATTTGGCAATAGTTCTTAAGCAAACATATCAAACGTTGTAATAATTAAATTATCATACTGTGGTACAAGGTGTGTCATAAAAGTATCGAGATTGAAGCTGTCTTTACCAAGATAGAAATGAACAATGAATGGAACGTTAATCTTTTTCAGAATACAAGGTGTGTCAAAAAGTACAAAAAATCTCGATAATTTTTTGACACACCTTGTATATAAATGTATTGCTTAAAACATATTACCTATTATAACCTTTACCCAATCATGGTTTGACCTGCAGCACTCCACTTATACCCTTACTTAGGCTAGACGGCCGGTTGGAGAGACACCCTCCGATCAATCGGCTGGTCACGTCAAGCCATAGCACCTATATGATTGCCCCAACCCTATTGCCCTTATGGCAAGCCCCAACCCCTTTTTATCGTATAAATATACTAGAAGGCAGTGGCTGAGGGTCTTCGTGTCCTGGGAATGACGTTAAACTCTATCTGATGGTGAGGTTCCAGTTTTGGAGGTCTGGGGAATGTGGAGCACTTCTTCATCACCATTACTCCCTGGTCCACTCTGACCCGGAGTGGTAGTACCTGTTAGGGTCCCATCTATGGGTTAAATAGAAAAATGTATTTATAAAAAATTGTGTATCCATTATCAAGATTGAATTTATTTCAAAACTTTATCGGCATTAAATGACCCACTGAGGTTGATATGCCGTAAAACAAAGCAAAGCAAACCAAACCAAAGCAATGATGGTTTACCTTTTCCAGGTATCTTTTATCTGTTACTCTGTATATAATACATTTTGCACATCGCCTTTTACATTTCACTCTTTCATTTATTTATTCACTTACAGTAGATGACTGGGTCATTAAGAGAAAAAAACTCCATAATTGATCCCGACGGAAAAAAGTGTTATATTAGGTTGGCAACTAAGTTCCCACCGTTTTTCATTTGTTGTTGTTATTGATATTTTGGAGGCGCCTGTTGTGTAATGGTTATTGTTGTAGGAAATGGGTACAGTGAACCAATGTGAAATGCAACCAGCCTCGTCCAAGTTTTGAACTTGTGTCTCTGTATCCATTTCCTACAGCAATAACCATTACACCATGGACATAAGTAGATATATTGGGTTGGCAACTAAGTTCCCGCCGTTTTTTGTTTTTTAAAAATTTAAATTTTGGAATTTATTGCGGTTTTAAATTTTAAAATCTTTTTTTTCTCCCGAGAATTATATTTTTGAATCATTTTTGAATCTATTTTGTTATTTTTCTTTTTTTGTTTTTTCGAGTTAATTTTAGTTAATTTTTGTTTATTTTCAGATCATTAAAATGGAATGTCAAGTTAAGAAAAATGGGTCATTTTCAACACCTCCTTCTCTTTACCTACTGTATGGTGAAATAGTAGAGGGCACCCGACCGGTAGGAGACCACGCCTACGCTTTAAAGATGTCTGCAAGAGAGACATGAAGACATGCCACATCGACATAAACACATTAGGCTACAGTCCCAAGCCGATTATCGTTCAATTGTGTCGGATGTAAAAAGTGGCCGAATAAATTGTCCTTTAATATTAAAATGATATCACCCCAAAATTCCAATTTTTTTATCGCGCATGTTTATTGTCGCAAGAGTTAATAAAATAAGTTTTAAGTGATTAAAATACGTATAGAACGAAAATAGCTCCGAATTCAATTAGCCAATGAGATTACAGATTTTATCTGGAATGTAAACATCAGCTGGTGTTCTGTGTTTATGAAATAAAAAAAATATTAATTTAGAATGACCCTCAAAACACCCAAAAAAAATTCCTAATAATATGCTTTAGTAACTAAAGCAAACAATAATAATGCTTTAGTAACTAAAGTAAACAATTTTTTTTTCTTCAGGAAAAATTTCAAAATATAATTTTCAATTAAAGAACTGGCTTTTTAGAAAAAAATTTTTTTTTTTAATGAACCTAAAATGCGTATGACTTTAGCCCCCCTACAGAAAATAATTTACCAAAAATCAGGGAATTATCGGATTTTAATGAAACTTTCAGTGTTTATTTATCAATGAACGATCTTTATAATGCATTATTTATTTTATTTCAAAACTTTCTCATTTTGTTCAGGTCACTTAATTTTGACCCCACCTTATGTTGGGGGCGTAAATTGTTTTGGTCATTTTCGATACTAATTACAGTATAAATAAAGAGATAAAAGACCGAACTTATGAATAGAAACAACAAAAATTTACGCGATATGCGAAATACTATTATTTTTGTCTTTTTTCTAAAAAGCAAATTCGCTTATTACTCATTTTATTTACGTGACTTGTTGTCACATGATGCGAAATACTATTATTTTTTTTATTTTTTCTAAAAAGCAAATTCGCTTATTACTCATTTTATTTACGTGACTTGTTGTCACATGATGCGAAATACTATTATTTTTTTTATTTTTTCTAAAAAGCAAATTCGCTTATTACTCATTTTATTTACGTGACTTGTTGTCACATGATGCGAAATACTATTATTTTTTTTTATTTTTCTAAAAAGCAAATTCGCTTATTACTCATTTTATTTACGTGACTTGTTGTCACATGATGCGAAATACTATTTTTTTTTTTCTAAAAAGTCAGTTTATTTTTTAATTGAAAATTATTCTAAAAAGCGAGTCCACGTTTTCTTAGTAAATGATACAATTTTATGCTTTTTGGAAGGTAAAATGCACATAAAACATTTTTTTTTCGCTAACAACTGTTGCTTCTTCTTCGCTGGAGGTGGCCATTCTTACTTATTCGTATTTCGAGCATACGATTCCCATTCGCTTATTCCGTTTTCGGAGCTACTCCATTTTGGTTCGTATTTTTTTGCGAAGTAGTCCGTTTAAATTTTACTTTTCGCATAATATCAAGATATGCCACCGATTGCGAAAACTTTTTATTAGCCTTTTTTGATTTTTAATTAATAATTACGCTAAAATTATTACTGCTACTTGTAGAGCATCGTAACTCGAAAACTAAGCCCTTTTTGACGCCTGGGACTGTAGCCTACATGGGAGGCTTGTGCAGAAGACCGTACGACCTGGCGCCTCCTTGTCAAACAAGGAATGAAAAAGAGTGAAAAAGAGAGGAAAGAAGCCGCCGCAGAAAAGAAAGTTAAAAGGAAGGAAAGACAACAGCGTCTCCAGAAAGCATCACCTTTTATTTGCAATCACTGTACCAGAGACTGCCATTGAAAAATTGGTCTGTTCAGCCACTCACGTAGCTGTAGATAAAAAAAATGGACTCTACGCCATCGTCTTTAATAGACGGAAGGTTGCAAACAAAATGCTTCAAAAGCTGCTCGCAACATTTGTGCTGTGTATGGAGAGGGTGGCATAGTTGAAAGAACCGCTCGTGATTGGTTTGCCAGTTGAGTTCGAGGAAGAGCGATTGAACCAAATTTTGCACGAAAAATTCCCGTCAAACGACAAGGAAACTGTCAGAGAAAATTAAATGTTTCCACACCGTTATAGAGAAGCATCTTCACTCGATGGTAAAAGGTTCAGAAGTATGGAGCATGCATTCTGCATGCTTTAAGTGACAACAACAAAAATCAACGAGCCACAAAAAAACGGCGGGAACTTAGTTGCCAGTCCAATATATCTACCTATATCCATGGTGTAAAGGTTATTGTTGTAAGAATTTTAGTTAATTTTCAGATCATTAAAATGGAATATCAAGTTAAGAAAAATGAGCATTTTCAACACTTCCTTCTTTTTGCTTTTAATCAAGGTTCTAAGGTCACAAAAGCTGCTCATGACATTTGTGCTGTGTATGGAGAGAGTGCTATAGTTGAAGAACCACTCGTGATTGGTATGCCAAGTTCGAAACTGGAAATTTTTATCTCAAAGACGCACCTCATTCTGGCCATCCAGTTGAGTTCGAGGAAGAACGATTGAACCAAATTTTGCGCGAAAAATTCCCATCAAACGACAAGGAAACTGGCAGAAAAAAAATGAAATGCGCCTGCACTCGATGGGAAAGGTTCAGAAGTAATCAAAAATAAATTAATAAATAAACGGCGGGAACTTAATTGCCTACCCAATACATACATACCACACGAGCAGGATGCGATACAAGGTCAATTTCTTAAGCGAAGTTTAACAGGTTTGAATTCAGAATCTTTCTTCTAGACTGGTTGCCGTAGCAAGGTCAAAGAGTCAAGTCTTCCCTACTATTTACTCCTAGCTGGTGGGAGAAAAGTTGGATACACACCCTTCCCAAAGGTATTACCGCTACGTGAAATGAATGCAAACAACCTCATCCAGAATTTGAATTAGCGTCACATTTCCTACCACAGTGAACATTAAAACACATGGCTCCATATATATAATATATATATATATATATATATATATATATATATATATATAAAGTGTTTTATAGTTTGCTTGAAGCATTGTGTTTATATTGGTCTGGTGGCTGGTTGTGAAGGTTATCACAATTCAAGTGTAAAGAAAAATGAGGTAACTATGATTTTGTTTATCTACCTTTGATTTTCTCGATATTTCTGGATAAAGATCCCCTCGTCAGAAGATTTCTGAAAGCTAAGTTCTGGAGCTGTTACCTTGTGACTACGATCTGTCCACACAAACACACGGACACACGCATATATATATATATATATATATATATATATTATATATATATATATATATATGTGTGTGTGTGTGTATTAGCAGAATGAGTTAAGCACATTTTTGCGTTCCTTTTCTTGTTATTTATTTTCTTTTCTTTTTTCCCTTTTTATTTTTGAAGCTGTCTCGTTTCTTTCTGGTAAAAAATGAATTGGGGCTAAAGATAGTAACAAGTAAAAGGTCTCCAAACAACATTAAAAAACCCTGGCGTTCCATTATGGTGTAATGGGTAGCAAGCTCTTTTCATGACGAGCTGGTTCGATGAATACCAACAATATTTAAAAAAAAAACAACTTCTGTCCCTATTAGTCCCCCTTTTTTTCTGTGTTTATTGATGATCAAAATTCCTAACAGTCACAATCGAATCTTTCTCCTAATGCCCGCAAAAAAAATTGTGTGTGTGTGTGTGTGTGCGAAAGAATATCGAAAGATTACGTCTCTAGTGACGTCATTGAGATCTGGAATTCTATTGTCTCCCTGATTATCTCCCTTGATTTTCGAGGAACATCGGTCGACATGGTGAATCATTATTTGCCACCAGGGCGTCTTGTTTGTCAGAGACGAACAACACCAGGGCACGATGCTCTTGACAGTTTCCAATTTTACCGCCACCCCCCTAACACCCCCCTCCAACACCCCCTCCACCCTCCACACCAACCCCTCCATTCGTTTTCAATTGACCGGCTGTCTGCCTTGGAAAATTCAATCAGTTCAACAGAGTAAACAACAATGGCCATCACACAAAATATTTTGATAATAAAGATGATGACAATCTCTTGTAGTTATAGCTGCAATAATAAAACCCACCATTACCACAACAACAACAACAACAACAGCAGTAAGGATCATAACGATTTCATATTCTCTTTAAATCAAAAATCAGAGTACTTAATGTTATATAATATTATTTATGAGCATAAAGTCAATAACAAAAGATAGGGTAGGTCGATTTTTCACTTTTTAAAAATATCAAATTGTCCATCTATGCGAAAGTTGTGTGTTAGTATACTGAATACTGATACCAAAAATGAGATCTTTTACTTGCACCATTGTTTAAGGAAATAGCACCAAAGATCGTCTACAATAACAGATTTTTCAATAGTTGTCCCGAACGTCACATTGCTACTGGATTTGGAAAATGTGGTTGGGAGAATGGCTCATGACTTGTGTGACTTAGAGTAGGTCGATTTTTCACTTTTTAAAAATATCAAATTGTCCATCTATGCGAAGGTTGTGCGTTAGTATACTGAATACTGATACCAAAAATTATTTCTTTTACTTGAACCATTGTTTGAGGAAATTGCATCAAATATCGTCTACTAAAATGCACTAAAAATCCTCGTTTTCTAAAGGCTAAATTTTGCGAAAACAAGGATTTTTAGTGCATTTTAGTAGACGATCTTTGATGCTATTTCCTCAAATAATGGTACAAGTAAAAGATCTAAGTTTTGGTATCAGTATTCAGTATACTAACAGACAACTTTCGCATAGATGGACAATTTGATATTTTTTTAAAGTGAAAAATCGACCTACCCTAGTGGGGAGTCACCTTGGCGTGGTGGTTGGTTGGTTGGTTGGTTTTACGGCATGTCAACTCTTGTTGGGTTATTTGATGCCGAAGACATTTTGTTTTATTCATTTTTGTTGGGCATTCAATTTTTCCTTTAGACTCAAATTTTTTTAGACACACGTTTTTGAAAACTCATTTTTTGATATGCCTAACACAGAGCCGGAACCCTAACAGGTACTACCACTCCGAGTCAGAGTGGACCTAAGTGTAATGGCGATGAAAGGGTACTTCTCACTTTCCAGAGCTCCAAAATTGGAACTTCACCACTAGATGCAGTTTAACATCATATCCAGGACACTAAAACCCTCAGCCACCGCCTTCTAGCACATATATAATAAAAAGGATTGGGGGTTTGCCATATGGGCAATAGTGTCGAGACAATCATATAGGTGCTAGGGCTTGACGTGACCAGCCGATTGATCGGAGAGGGTTCTCCAACCGCACGTCAAGCCTAAGGACCGAAGTCGTGTGTTGCATATCATGGACAGGATTCCGTCCTTAAGCATCACGGGTTACCTCCCACAAACAATAGGTGGACCCATTGGGGGTGATTTTACCCCTCTGCAGAGGTACAGTCGATGTATTCTACTGTCCCAACCGGCATGATGGTTGGCGTAGTGGCTAACGTGCTGAACTGTGACATTGTAGTAAGCGAGTTCGAACTCCAGTCGCGCTCTTACGTTCACTTTAGGACTAATACTTTTGTTAAAGGCATGAAACTATCTCCCTAGCTATAGGTTGAATAATACCACTATCATTTTTCTACAAGAATGACTGGACATTTTCACCTTTAGTTGGCTAAATTCCTAGCAAATAAGGCAATTAGAGTAACCTCCCTTTACTTTTACTTTGAAACAAGCCGGTAGCCATTTTGAAAGTCTCCGTGCGAAATAAACAAATCTTAGAAACTTTTTCGAAAACAATACAACTGCATGCTTTAATACAAAAATATCATAAAATGTGTTCTTAATAACAATCAAGTTCATTTCAGATAATGCGCACGCACAATTTTAGCCAACTATAGGTGAAAATTACCGAATGACTTTGGCATTAAATAACCCACGAGGATTAATGTGCAATTAAACAAAGAAACAAAAGAAAGTATGTATTTATCCAACCCGTCCTCCACGGGCCGGATGTGACACAAGGACAATTTTTAAAGCGGAGTACTGCTTGTTTGAATTCAGAGTTTTTCCCCTCCTAGATTGGTTGCTCAAAGCCTGGCTCTAGGCCACTTGGAAGCTGTTGGTTTGGTTGTTTGTTTGGATTTTACGGCATGTCAAAATAACTTGGGTTATTTCATGCAGAAAATATTTCTTTTATTCGTTCTTGTTGGGTATTCAATTTAAAAAAGAACTCATTTTTAGAAACTCATTCTTTGATCTGTTTAACTTATAGATGGGACCTTAACAGTTACTACCACTCCGGGTCAGAGTGGACCTGAGAGTAATGATAATGAAGGGGTATTCCACACTCTCCAGCGATCCAGAATTGGGACCTCACCACAAGATGCAGTTTAGCATCATACCCAGGACACTGGGAGTTGTGGGGTGATTGAATCTTATGTGGGTTCAAAAGTTAAAAAAAAATCATGTTACTACCCACTGACTTTACCCTAATTCCACTACTCCTTTCGCTTCTCGACATCGCATTGGGATCAGGGCTTCATTTTGCTCCCAACTACCAGAAAGATAAAGACTGGGGCAGAAGTAACAAGTCAGTCAATAATATTACACACATATTATTGACTACCCAATTACTTCTGCCCAACTTTTTTGTATAGAATTGGAACGAAAGTCTTGTCCGATACAAATAGTGTTTATTTAAACCAATAAAGACAACATGTAAATTAAGAAAATATAAACAAAACATAATTTGTCAGTGTCTCCAAAATGTTGAAAAAACCGTCTCCTTAAGTGTTTACATAATTCGTGGTAGCCTACCGATTATGTATGTAAGTGTAGTTAGATTTTGAATTGAAGTTCGTTGAAAAATTCAAAATCGGAAAGCATTATATTATTGACAGGTAATGACCTTTACTTGACCTCCCGACTTCCCGCCAATGGGAAGGCATGAGAACAGAAATTAAGTTAGTTTACTCAGATTTTGGTCGTTAGTCCACAAGGAGCAGACATAGGGATTCTTCGCCCCTAAAAATGCGACTTCTCACCGCGTGGTTAAGAAACCCTTTTTTGAATGTGGGTTTTTGATAAAGAATGAGAACTAATTAATCTTTGCTTAATTATTCCACAAGAAATGAGTAGATACCCAGCCCAGAAGAAGAAAGAAATCAGCCCCGAGGAAGATGGCGTCCGAGAAGTAAGAAACTAGTAGAACAAGTAGAACAGTAGAGCCCATCTCCTCTCCTCTGTCTCACCCTATTATATACCCGATATGAAAGGGGTATATAACATTGGTCCACAACATTGTGTTCATGTGGTTAATTCCTGATGAGTCTAACATGATCCAAGGGGAACCACTCTTGACTGATAAATTTATTTATTCATTTATTGATCTACTTGAAAAAAAGAAGACGGAGTTAGGGTTAGGGTTTAGGGTTAGTTTAATGGAAAATAAATAATCTATCAGTCAAGAGTGGTTCCCCTTTGATCATGTTAGACTTATAGGAAAAACCGTACATGATGTCTTTATTGGTTAAATAAATCTATTTTTCTATCGGACAAGACTTTCGTTCCAATCCTATATTTAATCATCAGTGAATGAAAATTTTACGGCATTTATTCAATAAATCCGACCGCCTTGTCGCGGGGGTGTTAGAATATACCGACTGCACCTCTACAGAGGGGTAATACTCCCCAAATGGGGCGATCTGTTGGCCGTGGGTGGCGACCCGTGATGCTTAAGGATGGAACCCAGGTGACTGAGCAGTCCATGACATGCAACTCTCCACTTTGGCCCTTACTCAGGCTACACGGGCGGTCGGAGAGGCCCCCTTCGATCAATCGGCTGGTCATGTTAAACCCTAACACCTATATGATTGCCTCAACCCTATTACACTTATGGCAAGCCCCAACCCTTTTTTATTATATGGGTGCTAGAAGGCGGTGGTTGAGGGTCTTCATGTCTTGGGAATGACGTTAAAATCTATCTGGTGGTTAGGTTCCAGTTTTGGAGATCTGGGGAATGTGGAGTACCCATTCGTCACCATTACTCCCTGGTCCATTCTGACTCGGAGTGGTAGTACCCGTTAGGGTCCTATCTATGGGTTAAATAGAAAAAACGTGAGTTTATATATAAAAAAAGTATCCATTAAGAATGAATGTATTCAACTTGTCGGCATTAAATGACTCCACTGCGGTTGATATGCCTTAAACAAAACAAAAACAAACCAAATCAAACCAAATCAAACCAATAAATCCGATCCCCGATACCATGGGTATATTATACCAGCTGGTAATAATAATAAAAATGTGTTAGTGGATGGGGGCAAAGAGAAGAAATTGTCCGTCATGGGCGATATTCGCTCAGTGTCAGACAACGTTTTCCCAAATTCGGTTTTTCCGTTGCCTTTTTATTACCTCATCAGACTTCGAGATGTCAGACAAATTGTATTGATTAGACAAAGGCCAGCGGCATGGAGCCAAAAACATCAGCCACTCCCACCCCTATATTACACACCTCAAATACCCGACTGGTTTTCAAGGGTCACCATCCCCTCTTCCTCCTCCTCCTCTTCCTCCCCCTTCTCCTTCTCCTTCTCTTCTTCTTCTTCCTCGACATTACAATGTCTGCAAGACGCCGGCAACTGTAACCCCTTTTCGGTAATGGTAGTTGAAATCAATATATCATACCTCACGCGGATGACGAGATGGACATAGCTGTTAGAAGGGCAGGGAACCCAATTCAAAATCGCTGGTGATGTAACCACTAAAATATGGCGTCATCTATTATATTCTATAAACGTCTTCTTTTTTTTTTTTTTTTGTTAATTTAGAGCAGTGATTCTCAAACGGGAGCCATATGGCTCCCGGAGACCATTTAACATTTTTGGTCCAGGCAAGCAAAAAATATTCAATTATAAGAATGCAGTAGGATTTTTAAACATCTATGAATGTCTATGAAAGATCCACTAGAGAAAAATAAGAATTAAAGGGGGGGGGGCATAGGTAAAAAAGGTTGAGAATCACTTATTTAGAGTATTTTTTTCTTTTTACTTTAATGTATCGATTCAACTATACATATATAAAGGGCAGTTGTGTATATGTGTATTTCCGGAGGAAACTTAGAAAATAAAACAATTAACGACAAAGTAAATATATATATATATACATTCACTATCACCAGGGCTTGGTTTTTGAGCAAGAATAATGAAGATTTTATTTATATTTGGGAAGATAGTTAAAATTTGTATTGTAACAGAAGGTAATTGAAATATGATGTTGATTAATTGAATTAATGGCCTCATTTATATTGTATTTTTTAAAAAGATATTGTAAATTATTGAAAAATTAAAAATTTCTTTACTAATTGTTCAATATTTACGTGGGGATTTTTATGGGGCATCCAGTGAGGATCTACTGTGATAAGTAATAATGGATCTGCGAGACTAACTGTAAATAATGCCCTCCATCTACCCAGGCGATGCCGGGTAGCCACTTCTAGTATAATATGAGCTAGATCAATTACCGTTGAATAATTTGCAGGAAGGGATATTGTTGGGCCTGGTGTCACTTACTGAAAAGTCACTTGAGGTTTCTTCCCAAGCACATTCTTGACAACTACTCTGGTCGTGAAGCTTAGAATATCGACCCCGCCGTAGTGGGGTACGACCACCCGTTTCCCCCCTGTAGATGGGTAAGAACCCGCCTCCATTTCCCCTGTATAGGGGTAAGACCCCCGAAATGTTTAAGTATGACACCAAACAGCATTCTGGGGAACTGGAGCGTGTGAAGTGGGGCCATTTCCATCCATTGCCATAACTCTCAGGTCCACCTCTGATCCAGGTGGTAGTACCTGTTAGTGTCCCGCATCTATAGGTCAAATAAGATCTATTTAAAATTGTCCGTATTCGTAGGACCCCATTCAAAAGAACATAAATCAAATCAAGAAACAAACAAAAAACATTCAGAGAAAAACAAAAACAATTTTAAAAAAAAAAAAGAAAAAAAAAGAAACCTCAACCAAAATAAAAAAAACAAAAAATCTTTAATGAAAACAACCGCAGCAAAAAATGTAAATTATGACATACAATAAAGGCGATTGCCTAATCGGTTAAATGTCCTACTTAACGGACATAAATTCCACCATGGTATGTCACCT
>CM042137.1:73077965-73104591 GCA_023376005.1 Doryteuthis pealeii | reverse complement strand
TGTGTTCATCACTTTATCAGTGATGCTGATAGCTGCTTTTTGATTTAGTGCATCCTGGGGAATTGCTCTATTTGCTTTTGAATGGAGTCCCTGGGAAAATTTATGGGGTTCCCAACGAAGCCATCTAACTCACAATTTAACCTATCCTTGTGTATAATTCATTTCTAAGAACTATTGAAATGTATTTTACAGTTGGGCTTGAACATGATGTAGGAAGGAAAAAAGAAATAATGGGGACGCATGGATCTTTGAATTTTACTGCATCCTTTAGAATTTTTATGCAGAGTCAGCGACGGCAGGACGAGTACCACAGTATCCCTGCTAATGATTTCAACCATTTGGGTAAGAGTTTGTTACAAAGGGCGCACAAGATGTTCAAACACAAACCAATAAATGTATTGCTGATGTTTCATCTTAGTATTATTTTTACATTTTGGAAACAAAAGGATGTTATCACATACTTTTGCAAAAGTTACTTTGTTTTGTAAGGCAAAGATGACAGACTACATAATTTTTCTAAAGTTATGTACTGGGATCCAAATGCATGGACATTTAGAAAATTCAATATTGAAAATTTCCATCATACAGAGGTACCTTCCTTAGAATGACCTTGCTTATGAGGCTTTCCGAGTTCATCTGTATCTTTGTATGTTTGTTTGTTTTTTTATTTGTTTTTTTATTACTTTTTTTACTTGGTGTGCAAGCTTAGCATTTGATGGTATGGGACGAGTTTCAGATCGCTTATGGTTTTTTTTTTTTTTTTTAGTAAACTTATTAGTTACTAAAAAAACATTTCATTACACCAAATTTATACACCAAAGATAATATCATTCTATAATTAGAATAAACATAAAACATATAATACAGCATTATAATTCTATTATCATTCTATTTTTATGTTTTTATACTATACATGCTATTTTTTCTTATTAAACAAATTAGGGGGTGTTGGCTGGAACAGAATGAGTAAAATTGATTTTGATATACAAGAACTGAAGTTCTGAGCAGAAAAAAAATTAAACTTGTAGTTAAGGACCTCTATATTGTATATTTGATTTTTACTTTAATTTTGAATAATATCAGTTTTTTCCAATTTAGGAATATTTTCACTTCATATTTTTTTTTGATAAATATTTTTTATTCAATTTATATTTTTGCCCCTCTTTTTTTTTTTCCAAATATTAATTTGAACATTAATTTCTTAGTTGTCTGTTTGTATCAACCTGTCCCCCTTACTAAATTATAGTTGAAAAATAAATGCAGTTATTATCAGGGCCCAGCTATATTAACTCTTATGCCTTACCAAGTTTCCCCAAATTTTTCGAGTATTTCAAAGTCCACGTTATTCTATTCACCTCAGACCCATTTCTTATTCAAATAAAGTCCATTAGAACCTCTATTCAATAAGTCCATTTGACCCAATTCTATTCAAATAAAGTCCATTAGAACCCATTCTTTCAAATAAAAGTTCCCATCTAGAACCCATTCTATTCAAATTAAAAGTCCATTGACCCATCTATTTCAAATAAACGTCCTATTATTATTGTAATCCGAGACCTTTCAGCTTCACTATTAATGAATAATCATCAGTTTTTTGTACTTTGTTTGCGTATGGGAGAGCCACTGAGCGGTTTAAGTAGCAAAGGTTAAATATACATTGTAATTAAACATCAGGTGTCAGAAAACTGGGCACAAAATCAAGTACACTTTTAAAATTAATTTTTCTCAAAAGTGAAAAATTCCCTTAAAAATGAGTCATTTTACAACATAGCAGACCTAAATAAGGACTAGACGGGTGGTCGGAGAGGCCCCTTCATGGTCATGTCAATTCCTAGCACCTATTTATGATTGCCCCAACCCTTTTTTATCACTATAATATTACTAGAAGACAGTGCTAAGGGTCATCTTGTCTGGGAATGACGTTAACACTATTTCTGATGATGGGTTCCAAGTTCTGGATGTTTGTAGGAATGTGGAGCACTCTTTCAAAACTATTGCTCCAAGTCCACTGATCTGGAGTGGTAGTACCTGTTAGAGTCCCATCTATGGGTTAAATAGAAAATGTGTTTATTTAAAAAAAAATGAGTATCCATTAAGAATAATTTATTTCAAAATTTTGTTGGCAGTTTAAATGACCCACCGAGGTTGATATGTCGTAAAACAAACCCAAAAACAATTTCTGACAAAATTCGGTGTGTTTATTATCCAATTTTGCTTTTAATAATTACTAGCAGAATATGCGCCCTCCCAGACATAAGTATTTATAATCTTAATCTAATGAAATATATTAAATTAGAAAAAACTAACAAATTGAATAGAACTCATATAAAAAAGCTTACATTATTTTATTATATTTTTTTATTGGTTTTATATAGAATTGGACATAGCGATTGCATTTTGATACATTGGAGAATGAAACAATAATACTAGAGATCAATTAAATCAAGTGGTTATTTAATTATTACCGATTTTTTAAAAAATGTATTTATTTTTAACCAGTATGCAATTAACCATACTATTAATTATTATGTAACCTTTATTTCTGTATTATTAACACTCATTGCAGGATTTTAACATGCTCTTAACATGGACTGTTTGAGGCAAATCTTAACTCAGATTTTCATTAGCAACGCGTTAATAAATTAAATTCATTCTATGTATTAATTAGGATTTTTGGCTTTAAATTTAATACTCATTGATAAACTAATGCAATTTCTGGAGGTACTGTGTAAGTAAGAAGTGATGTAGTTTTTGTTTACAGACAGATCTGAATCTCCATTCCTGGATTTAACAATATTGGGATATCTAGTTAGCTTAAAATTTTGAGCTGAATTTTTTCACTCTAAATGTTCAATCTAATTTATTATTCACCTCTAAATTAGTGTACTGGTAATAAAAGAGATTATGTTGAAAAAATAAATTGCACTTATAATAAGCTAATGACATTGATTTATTTATTGAAGTGGTTTAAACAACTTGCTCAATGTCTTGATGCCCTGCTTTGTAAAATGAAAACTATCGCTTACCCTAGATGTTTTTAGAAGTTCATTTTTAGCAAAGAGTCACATTAGTGAAAGAAATACAATGAGGACCGAACTTAATACACTAGCAATGAATCTGAATGTTGAACTTGTAAATCATTGCATTATAGTAGGCGCTCACTTAGCCTTCCATAATGCTTTGGTATTTTTGCGTTGTTAACTCAGGGAGATAATTGTGGTTTAAAAAAAAATCCAAAAGTTTTTAATATTTGCGATTTCATTTTGTGAGTTTCAGTCGTCACTTTTTATTTTCTCTTAGCAAATATCAAAGTAAACCATGTGGATATATTTTTTGAATAAATATTTTATGATCTACCAAATTTTACTCTTGATTTTGTCATACAAAAAGAAAAAAAAAAAAAAAAGATTCAAGTTTGTTCAATTGTCTAAATCATCATTGTTTTATATTCACTCCACTTGACCCTTAGGCTAGACGGTTGATCAATCGGCGTCACGTCAGCCCTACGCCTATATGATTGTGTCCAACCCTATTGCCCTTATGGCAACCCCCCAACCTTTTTTATCATATATGTATTAGAAGGCAGTGACTGAGGGTCTTCATGTCCTGTGTATGGCATTAAACTCTATCTGATGGTGAGGTTCCAGTCATGGAGGTCTGGGAATGTGGAGCACTTCTTTCATCACATTACTCCCAGGTCCACTCGACCGGAGTGGTAGTACCTATAGGGTCCCATCTATGGGTTAAATAGAAAATTTGTTTACAAAAAAATGTTCCAAACAATTGCTACGAATCTTTAAAAACTTTCCCAGCATTAAATAACCCTTGTGATTTGATATACTATATGATAAAACAAACATTGTTTTTATTAAAAAATTTTTTAAAATATACAATCGTAAATCTAATTATCTATTCAATAAAAAACACAGACTACTTTAGAGAATTATTTTGATTTCATAGTCAAAATATTTTGGACCATATTACCTTTAAGCACCCCTTTTTGATCTTGATTAAGAAAGGACATGTTTTTCATTTACACCGTCAAATATCCGGTTGTTTGTTAGGGATTAGTTTTTTATAATCTAAAAAAAAAATCTAAAAATTGTCTGTTTTAAACAACTGGATATTGACGGTGTAAATGAAAAACTGTCCTTACTTAATCGAGATCAAAAGGAGTGCCTAAAGGGTCATATGGTTCAAATATTTACATTGTGTTTGTTGATTTATATTATATAGTAGAAAAGAGAATATAAGGCTGTGAGGTTTTAGAATGGATTACAATACTGGAATCATTACATTCTTTGGTTGCACTCCTGAATTTTTTCAGATTTTTTAAAAAAAGGAATGCATTTTTCAAATTAGCAGCAGGAGCCAACCTAGTACGTTCCTTTAGTCTGATGAAAAGAGCGTACGCGGCTGGTTCCTGCTGCTAATTAGAACAGAACATTCCTTTAAATAAAATAAAATTTAAACTGAAAAATCCGGGAGTGCGTATCTTTAAGATAACATTATTTTAGTTCAATTCATTCATTGTAGAGAGGAAAGTGGGGGATACATTTAAATTAAAGGAAAGTACTCTTCTTTAAGCCTAAAAGAAAGAGTTTTCCCCTGAAACAATTTTTTATCAACGGATAAATACTGCGCAATATCTTATTCTATTTAACCAAGCTATTTTAATCATAATTAGTACTGAAATATACACAGATATAGTGCGACTATAATCTAGCAAAAAACAAAACACCCCCCAAAAAAAATGGCACTTCATAGCGAGATTTTTATTAGAGCAATATGCTTAAAAATAATTATATTTAATACGACCGTCTGCACCCCCCCAATAAAAAAACCCTCTTAAGAAACAACTTTACAAAAATGTAAATATAAACTTAAAATGAACGCGATTTCCTAACCTCAAGTCTTAGAATAACCCTAGACGGAACGACATGCCATTAAAATCACCTCCATTGTTCCTGTAATTCGACAAAACTATACCTGATATCACCCCTCCATACATATATGCATGCACACGTATATTATTACTGTACGATATTCATGTTCCTGATATTAGTACATTATTCTATGCAGCCTTTGTTGAGTTGTGGTGCATCTGAACACTGTATGCAATAAATTATTTATTTATTTATTATTATTTATTTATTGTTTATTTTATTTATTTATTTATTATCATTAGTAATAGTGATAAAAATACAACTTGTTTACAGACCCATTGGGATTCAAACAATGCCCAAATTTTAAGTTAACTATTTCGGTGTGTCAGGAACAATAACTTGTTTGAGTTGGGGATATTACCAGGAGATTCAAAAATTAGGTACCGGACATGTATGTCGAAAGTGGGTGGGGTCACTTTAAGGAAAAATTGTAATAAAGTAACTAGTACCCCTAATGAGGTCATTCCTAAAAAGCGAGTCCTCGGTATTATTAGTATTTTTGTAATTTGACCATTATCGTTCTTTTAGACAATATATAAATAAAATTATTCTAATTAATTATTATATTAACTCTATTGCAATCTATTAAGTTTCCGTATCCCACGGTTGAATGAGCTATCTTTATTAAATGCTAAAATAATTTGAATAGTTAAATTAAAAGTCGAAGTTAATAGAAAAAATTATATGATGATATTCATTTGAACAAATTAAAATAATTTATTTTAATTTATTATCAATATATATAAATAAATTATTTATATTATATCTACATCTAGATAATAAATATTACGCTTAAATAATAAGTACCAGGTACTTTTTACAATATTACAATTTTTCCTTAAACCCACCCCACCCCGCCGCCACCACTTTCGACATACACGTCCGGTACCTAAACTTTGACACCTCCCGTCTCAGCTCTCTACAGAGGATACAGTTAATGTATTATAACCCCGGCCAATTTAAAGGGGCAGGGCTGGGTTTATTGCCCGGTGCCTGAGGCGCCCCCCCCCTTGAGGGTGAATGCCGACGGTATCAACGCATTATTTTTGCACCACCTTCCATGAGCTTTGTTTCGTGGGTGGTCCCACATTAATAGGGCCTCGTGCCTAACCCGTACATGTGGGGTACGTGGTAAATAAATAATCTTACAGATCAGCTGGGATGACAAAAATAATAAATGAAAGCACTTTTGAGCAGACGATACAAGGGAGATAATCCAATATTTAAAAAAAATGTGAATATTTCCCTTTGTACATTAAATGGGAGAAATAGTAAAATCAATTCATACGAAAAGATAAATTTACAAGAACTTACGGTGACTTAAGTCACTCCGACAGCACCAGCCCCCGCTAGATCATCGAAGTTAAGCAGTTCAGTTCTTAGATGGGTGAACACATTAACACCATATACGAAACCTGTATACTAGGTTTACCCAATTTGTCAAAACAAATTTACCCCCGACCCCCGTTTGAAAAAAATTTTACCAAAAATCAGAGAATTATCAGAATTTAATGAAATTTTCAGTGTTGATTTATCAATGAATGAATTTTATAATGCATCAGTTATCTTATTTCAATTTATTTAAATCAACACTGGAAATTTCATTAAAATCGGATAATTCCCTGATCAGGGTTAAATTTATTTTGTAAATACGGATTTTACGACAACTTTGGCGGCCATGTTAAGTTATATTTGAGCAAAATTGACCAAAAAATAGTTTTAAATGTATTAAAAATAAATCACACGTGTAATATTATTTTGCTCTTTTTATTGATGCTCATTATGTTACTACTTTTCGACTTTGACCTTAAATAATCGATTTAATTAATCTTAAGGGTTTTTAAAATGAAAAGTAGACGAAAAATTGGGTATACCTACTGTATTCTATACCAGACTGAGTGAAACTTACTGAATGACAAGACACACACGTATTCAAATGTGAAATGTCTAAATTATTTTCGACCCTATAAAGGTTTCGAGATTGGCACTTATCAGATATAGTACGACACGATATAAACTTGCTATAAATAACAGTTGCAACATTATTTTACTTGTTTTTGCACAAAAGTTTTTTTAAAATTCTTTAAGAAGCGCTAATACTAGGCATAGATAAGGGAGATAATAGAAATTAAAAAAAATAATTTTAAAACAATTACCAATTTTAATGAAATTTTCATCGCTTTATTCATTAATGACTTTTATAATGAATAGCTTATTATATATGTATATATATGTATGTGAATATGATAAAATGAAAAAACAAAGGATGTTTACAACTGCATGGCTCATCAGGAGAGAGTGTGCAAACCGTTTCGGGGCCTATTTCTCGACGGTTTAAAAAGCAACACCGGACCATCCTCACTAATATGAGGACCCTCGTAGTATCATGCATCGACCACACGTGGGTCGGTCATCAACAAAAAATAAGACGGGAAAATGACTTTACATATGTATGTGTGTGTGTAAATAATAATGGAAAAACATGTCTTTTACCAATTTAGAATGTAGGAGAGTTTAACTTTTGGTCATTTGAAAAAAATTCCAGTACCTAATTTTTACAAATTTAGAAAGTTCACATCCCGAAGAACACATAAAGAAATGAAAATTCAATACCCGAAAAAAGTTATTTAAAAATTGTTTTCTTAAAACTCAAAAAATGATTTTTGTAGCGTGTGTTGTTGTTTTTTTTTGTTTTTTGTTTTTTGTTTTTTCCGTAGTTTTGAAAATAATATTTTTGTTTGAATTGATATAAAAAAAAAAAGTGTTTTCTCTGATTCAATTAACCCATTTTTATTTTTTGCGCAATATATTTTCCGAGATTCTTATATATTTGAACAAATTATTACTAAAGATGGTTTTTTCGTTTACAGATCACCAAACGTATTGAAAAAAGTTATCTCCCCTAATGCCCCGGACTAAGAATACGCACTAAAATTTTTACTGTATGAACTACCTTAGATTTTTTACTGGTTATTTCCTATAAGTTTAACATAAACAAAAGGGGAACCACTCTTGACTGATAAATTATGTATTTATTTATTTATTTATTGATGTACTAGGCAAAAAGAAGACGGGTTTAGGGTTAGTTTAATGGGAAAATGAATAATTTATCAGTCAAGAGTGGTTCCCTTTTATTTATGTTAGACTTATAGGAAATAACCTTTTTACTTATGTGCACGCAGAAATGTTCTACTTTTCTATGTCATGTATATGTATATATCTCCCTTACACAGTATAATTACCCATGGCCAGCTAATACACAGTAAAAACAGGTTGATATTGATGTGTTTTCATCAGATTTTAGCCAGCACATTTTTTTTTCAAATTTACATACTGAAAAGCTTTATATTTACATAAGCTTGACACTTATCGGATATTATGTTATGGTATGTTATCATGCAATAAAATCTATATGCAATGTTTTATCACCCAAATCTGAGATTTACCAAACCCTCCTCCACAGGCAGGATGTGACACAAAGTCAATTTCTAAACGGAGTAAAGCCTGGTTGCTTTTAAGTTTTAAGTCGACGGGGTGGCCTATAGTCGGTATCAGCTAGACAGCGAGGGAGTCTATCCACTTTTGTTTAGGCGGAACGCCACACCTACCTTCAGCTCCGTACTTTACCGCATAGATCCCTGTGCTATTCATACGCCGAGTTGGCGAGGGCCGATATCGAAACCGGAACCTTGTGGTTCCTAGCCGAACGCTCTACCGACTGAGCTAAACCGGTCCTCTGGTTGCCTAAGCGATTCTAAAGGGTCCAGTCTGTTCTACTATTTACCTTTTGCTAATGAGTGATGTAAAGGAACCATGCCTTTCCCAAGGGGCATTAGCGCGAAGTGAAACGCCAATACCCTCGTTCAGGATTTGAACTCAGGTCGCCGATTTCATTTCTTACGACGATAACCGTTACGCTACAGACGCCTAGAGATTGTAATGATTTATCGAATTTAAATCGGATTTATAAGGAACCACACCACCACCAGAGGGACACCCAGACTTCCTTTATAAAACCTGTGATAATTATAAAATTAGTTTTATTATATAACGAATAATGATGATTTGCTGCGAGCTGAAAAGAATTATCTCTCTTTGTCGTATCATACAAACTGATGTATCAAAATGTAATAAATGTTATTCTTATAGACAATATAATTGAGAAAAATCAAAATCGAACATTTTCTTCGGAACCTAACTTATATATTTTTCTTTTAATAAATTCATTTTACTTTTTACTTTATCTTTTTATTTCTCAAGTACCTAATTTAATTTCTATGTTAATGTAACTTGAAAGGCCTGCTAACCAGAAGTGACCACACAACGCCTTGAATGGCCAGCTAACCAGAAGTGACCACCCAACGTCTAAATCCGCGTTTGCTTTTACTTCTGTTTTCAGGTACTATCTGCGGAACCTGTTTTTTTTATGTTAATTGCCCAGGGCCCCCTACCAGAAGGACACCCAAACTTCCTTTAAAAAACCTGTAATGATTATAAAATTAGTTTTGTCATTGAAAAAATAATGGTGATTTGCTGCGAGGTGGAAATGAATATATCACCTTATTCTGGTCACCTCACGTAGTGTAATGGTTAGAAAGCTAAATTAGCAGATTATTGTTTGTGAGTTTGATTCTAACTGAGTGTCCCATACATGTGGTCTTATGCTGCATCTAAGCTACGCTTAGTAAATAACTATATCACCTTATCCTATAATACAAACTAAAAAATGTAGTAAAGGTTATTCTTTCAGTCAATACAATTGAGAAAAATAAAATAAAATATTTTCTAACTTAGACATTTTTTCTTTTAATAAATTCATTTTACTTCAATCTTTAAAAAAATTCTGATACCTCTAATTCAATTTGTATATTTAGGCAACTTGAAACCCCCCAACCAGAAGTGCCCCGGTCCCCCAAAGTCAAAATATCACTCTGCTATTAACATTACATTATTATGTACATCTGTTTCATATTTCATAGGAACCAAGTTTAAAAGCTAATTTATGCATCAAGGGAGATTACTCTTACAGAATATTTTTTTAAAAATTAAAAAGAAAGAAGGAACTGAAATGGAGGCATTGCAAAACGAACAATCTTACCCAGAATTGGTTAATCTGGAGAAATTTGCGCTAAATTCTCGGCGTTATTCGATGACATCATTTTCACTTCATGTAATAGAAATATTAGGAGAGTGCTAAAGACATTTGAAAGATACAATCAAATTTACATGGGTCGTGATTAACTGCAAAAGCTATATTTACCAAGATAGAAATGAACAATGAATGGAATATTATTTTTTTTCAGAATACAAGGTGTGTCATAAAAGTGCCGAGTTTGAAGCTGTATTTACCAAGATAGAGATGTATTAGTATATAAAACAATAGTTTAACTCAGCACAGCTCTATTCCTTATAACATTCATTACAGATATAGATATTTCTACAATGTTACTTCTTTTAAGAACTTTGATCTGACCATTGTCATATCAATCGTATGGTAGCAAAGGAAAAGACAAATGCAGGTTGAAGGTTTCAATAAATTGTATTAAGAGGAAAAGAAGAAGATCGTAAACTTTCGTGATGTCGCTTGTGATATTTGTATAGTGTGTGGTTGTTCCAGTCCTGATAGTATGATGGTCGACGCCGGTAGTGATGAGGGTAGAATACGTAATAGTTCAAGTCCGGATGATGTGGTGGCGTGTAAAGATGGAGGAGAGTAAGGTGTGATGAGTGTGGAGTTCAAACGCCTTCCTCTATCTTCTCGGCTGCTGTCTTGCCGCTGATCCTTAGTTGTTGAGGATCGTCGCTTTATATCTCCGGGTGGCCGGAATCTGGATCAAGTTTACGGCCTTCTTCATTTTGACGCGAAGGTCACGGATTGGCCGAAAAATGTTAATTTTTGATTTTATCTTAATAATTCTTTCTCAAGTTTTCAGCATGCACGGAGCCCCATGCGCAAAGACGTTTTTTTTTCATTTCTCCACAAATCACGGCTCAGGCAACATCCGGTGAGTGTTCTCCTTGCCTGTTAGGTGGAAATGTAAACATTTTGTTTTGTTGGCTAAATCAGAAGAGATCTCGTTTGCGGTCATGTAACTCCACTGTCTTTACTTATCAAGGTTTGACTTACCAAGGTTTAATTTACCAATGTTTGATTTACCAAGATTTGACTTACCAAGGTTTAATTTACCAAGGTTTGACTTACCAATGTTTGATTTACCAAGATTTGACTTACCAAGGTTTAATTTACCAAGGTTTGACTTACCAATGTTTGATTTACCAATGTTTGATTTACCAAGATTTGACTTACCAAGGTTTAATTTACCAAGGTTTGACTTACCAATGTTTAATTTACCAATGTTTGATTTACCAAGATTTGACTCACCAAGGTTTGATTTACCAAGGTTTGACTCACCAATGCTTAATTTACCAAGGTTTGACTCACCAATGCTTAATTTACCAAGGTTTGACTCACCAATGCTTAATTTACCAAGGTTTGACTCACCAATGCTTAATTTACCAAGGTTTGACTCACAATGCTTAATTTACCAAGGTTTTGACTCACCAAGGTTTAATTTACCAACGTTTGACTCACCAATGCTTAATTTACCAAGGTTTGACTTACCAAGGCTTGATCGTGTGGTTTGCGTTGGTCAGATTTTACTAGTAACTACCCATAAACAATAGTTAGATGCATACCTTTCCCAATGTTATTAGCTCTATGTGAAATACAAACAGCCTCATTCAGGATTTGAATTTGTGTCACAGTCCATTTCCTACGACGATAACCATTACACCACACGCCTCCATTAATTTTTTGATATTCCAAATATCGTAATGATCTGGTAAACAACAAAAACAGTACAAGAAAGGTTGATTCATTGTAATGGCACGTCAAACCATCCAGGGTTGTTTTATGCCAGGAGTTAGTAAATTGCATTCACTATGTTCATATTTACATTTGATGTTTAGTTATTTCTGGTTATTTCCTATAAGTCTAACATAAACAAAGGGAACCACTCTTGACTGATGATTTATCTATTTATTTATTGATCTACTAGGAAAAAAGAAGACGGGGTTAGGGTTAGGGTTTAGGGTTAATTCAATGGGAAAATAAATAAATTATCACTCAAGAGTGGTTTCCCTTTGTTTATGTTAGACTTATAGGAAATAACCTTATTTCTTACCCCCCCCCCCCACGGTTATATTGTATATGAATAATTTCTAAACAGATTTTGACCCATAAATGAGACCCAAACAGATACTGCGACTCCAAGCCAAGAGTGGACCTCGGACTAATGGTATTGAAAGAGTACTCTATAACAATGGTTCTCAACCTTTTTTTTTAACATATAGATCTCTTTGATTCTTATTTTACTCTGGTGGACTTTTAACTTAGAGAATTTACATCTCACATATTATTTCTGGCAAATACATATTAACTATTACATTATTACAGATTCACCTCATATATGCCAATTATCATTCTTTTTACAAATTGAATTATTTCGCAATAGCTCTTAAGCAAACGTTGTAATAATTAAATTATCATACTGTGGTACAAGGTGTGTCATAAAAGTATCGAGATTGAAGCTGTATTTACCAAGATAGAAATGAACAATGAATGGAATGTTAATCTTTTTCAGAATATAAGGTGTGTCAAACAGTACAAAAAATCTCGATACTTTTTTGACACACCTTGTATATAAATGTATTGCTTAAAACATATTACCTATTATAACCTTTACCCAATCATGGTTTGACCTGCAGCACTCCACTTATACCCGTACTTAGGCTAGACGGGCGGTTGGAGAGGCACCCTCCGATCAATCGGCTGGTCACGTCAAGCCCTAGCACCTATATGATTTTCCCAACCCTATTGCCCTTATGGCAAGCCCTATCCCCTTTTTATCATATGGGTGCTAGAAGGCGGTGACTGAGGGTCTACATGTCCTGGGAATGACGTTAAACTCTATCTGATGGTGAGGTTCCAGTTTTGGAGGTTTGGGGAATGTAGACCATCCCTTCATCACCATTGCTCCCTGGTCCACTCTGACCCGGAGTGGTTGTACCTGTTAGGGTTCCATCTATGTGTTAAATAGACAAATGTATTTATAAAAAAATGTGTATCCATTAAGAATGAATTTATTTCAAAACTTTATCGGCATTAAATGACCCACTGAGGTTGATATGCCGTAAAACAAAGCAAAGCAAAGCAAACCAATGATGGTTTACCTTTTCCAGGTATCTTTTATCTTTTACTCTGTATATAATACATTTTGCACATCGCCTTTTACATTTCGCTCTTTTATTTATTTATTACAGTAGATGACTGGGTCATTAAGAGAAAAAAAACTCCATAATTGATCCCGATGGAAAAAGTGTTATATTAGGTTGGCAACTAAGTTCCCGCCGTTTTTTATTTGTTGTTGTTATTGATATTTTGGAGGCGCTAGTTGTGTAATGGTTATTGTTGTAGGAAATGGGTACAGTGAACCAATGTGAAATGCAACCAGCCTCATCCAAGTTTTGAACTTGTGTCTCTGTATCCATTTCTTACAACACTAACCTTTACACCATGGACATAGGTAGATATATTGGAGTGGCAACTAAGTTCCCGCCGTTTTTGTTTTTAAAAAATTTAAATTTTGGAATTTATTGCGGTTTTAAATTTTAAAATCTTTTTTTTCTCCCGAGAATTATATTTTTGAATAATTTTTTAATCTATTTTATTATTTTTCTTTTGTTTTTCGAGTTAATTTTAGTTAATTTTTGTTTATTTTCAGATCATTAAAATGGAATGTCAAGTTAAGAAAAATGGGTCATTTTCAACACCTCCTTCTCTTTACCTACTGTATGGTGAACTAGTAGAGGGCACCCGACCGGTAGGGAGACCACGCCTACGCTTTAAAGATGTCTGCAAGAGAGACATAAAGACATGCCACATCGACATAAACACATGGGAGGCTTGTGCAGAAGACCGTACGACCTGGCGCCTCCTTGTCGAACAAGGAACGAAAAAGGGTGAAAAAGAGAGGAAAGAAACCACCGCAGAAAAGAGAGTTAAAAGGAAGGAAAGACAACAGCATCTCCAGAAAGTATCACCTTTTATTTGCAATCACTGTACCAGAGACTGCCATTCAAAAATTGGTCTGTTCAGCCACTCACGTAGCTGTAGATTAAAAAAAAGTGGACTCTACGCCATCGTCTTTAATAGACGGAAGGTTGCCAACAAAATGCCTTAAAAGCTGCTCGCAACATTTGTGCTGTGTATGGAGAGGGTGGCATAGCTGAAAGAATCGCTCGTGATTGGTATGCCAGTTGAGTTCGAGGAAGAGCGATTGAAACAAATTTTGCACGACAAATTCCGTCAAACGACAAGGAAACTGTCAGAGAAAATTAAATGTTTCCACGCCGTTATAGAGAAGCATCTTCACTCGATGGTAAAAGGTTCAGAAGTATGGAGCATGTATTCTGCATGCAAAAATCAACGAGCCACAAAAAACGGCGGGAACTTAGTTGCCAGTCCAATATATCTACCTATGTCCATGGTGTAAAGGTTGTTGTAAGAATTTTAGTTAATTTTAGTTAATTTTCAGATCATTAAAATGGAATATCAAGTTAAGAAAAATGAGCATTTTCAACACTTCCTTCTTTTTGCTTTTAATCAAGGTTCTAAGGTCACAAAAGCTGCTCATGGCATTTGTGCTGTGTATGGAGAGAGTGCCATACCTGAAAGAACCACTCGTGATTGGTATGCCAAGTTCAAAACTGGAAATTTTGACCTCAAAGACGCACCTCATTCTGGCCATCCAGTTGAGTTCAAGGAAGAGCGATTGAACCAAATTTTGCACGAAAAATTCCCATCAAACGACAAGGGAACTGTCAGAAAAAAAATGAAATGCACCTACACTCGATGGGAAAGGTTCAGAAGTAATCAAAAATAAATTAATAAATAAACGGCGGGAACTTAATTGCCTACCCAATACATACATACCACACGAGCAGGATGCGATACAAGGTCAATTTCTTAAGCGGAGTTTAACAGGTTTGAATTCAGAATTTTTCTTTTAGACTGGTTGTCGTAGCAAGGTCAAAGAGTCCAGTCTTCCCTACTATTTACCCCTAGTTGATGGGAGAAAAGTTGAATACACACCCTTCCCAAGGGTATTACCGCTACGTGAAATGAATGCAAACAACCTCGTCCAGAATTTGAATTAGCGTCACATTTCCTACCACAGTGAACATTAAAACACATGGCTCCATATATATATATATATATATATATATATATATATATATATATAAAGTGTTTTATAGTTTGCTTGAAGCATTGTGTCTATATTGGTCTGGTGGCTGATTTTGAAGGTTATCACAATTCAAGTGTAAAGAAAAATGAGGTAACTATGATTTTGTTTGTCTACCTTTGATTTTCTCAATATTTCGGGATAAAGATCTCCTCGTCAGAAAATTTCTGAAAGCTAAGTTCTGGAGCTGTTACCTAGTGACTACGATCTGTCCACACAAACACACACAGACACACGCATATATATATATATATATATATATATATATATATATATATATGTGTGTGTGTGTTTGTATTAGCAGAATGAGTTAAGCACATTTTTGCGTTCCTTTTCTTGTTATTTCTTTTCTTTTTTTCCTTTTTATTTTTGAAGCTGTCTCGTTTCTTTCTGGTAAAAAATGAATTGGGGCTAAAGATAGTAACAAGTAAAAGGTCTCCAAACAACATTAAAAACCCAGGCGTTCCATTATGGTGTAATGGGTAGCAAGCTCTTTTCATGACGAGCTGGTTCGATGAATACCAACAATATAAAAAAAAACAACCTCTGTCCCTATTAGTCCCCCTTTTTTTCTGTGTTTATTGATGATCAAAATTCCTAACAGTCACAATCGAATCTTTCTCCTAATGCCCGCAAAAAAATTGGGGGGGGGGGTGCGAAAGAATATCGAAAGATTACGTCTCTAGTGACGTCATTGAGATCTGGAATTCTATTGTCTCCCTGATTATCTCCCTTGATTTTCGAGGAACATCGGTCGACATGGTGAATCATTATTTGCCACCAGGGCGTCTTGTTTGTCAGAGACGAACAACACCGGGGCACGATGCTCTTGACAGTTTCCAATTTTACCGCCACCCCCCTAACACCCCCCTCCAACACCCCCTCCACCCTCCACACCAACCCCTCCATTCGTTTTCAATTGACCGGCTGTCTGCCTTGGAAAATTCAATCAGTTCAACAGAGTAAACAACAATGGCCATCACACAAAATATTTTGATAATAAAGATGATGACAATCTCTTGTAGTTATAGCTGCAATAATAAAACCCACCATTACCACCACAACAACAACAACAACACCAACAACAGCAGTAAGGATCATAACGATTTCATATTCTCTTTAAATCAAAAGTCATAGTACTTAATGTTATATAATATCATTTATGAGCATAAAGTCAATAACAAAAGATAGGGTAGGTCGATTTTTCACTTTTTTAAAATATCAAATTGTCCATCTATGCGAAAGTTGTGTGTTAGTATACTGAATACTGATACCAAAAATGAGATCTTTTACTTGCACCATTGTTTAATGAAATAGCACCAAAGATCGTCTACAATAACAGATTTTTCAATAGTTGTCCCGAACGTCACATTGCTACTGGATTTGGAAAATGTGGTTGGGAGAATGGCTCATGACTTGTGTGACTTAGAGTAGGTCGATTTTTCACTTTTTAAAAATATCAAATTGTCCATCTATGCGAAAGTTGTGTGTTAGTATACTGAATACTGATACCAAAAATTAAATATTTTACTTGCACCATTGTTTGAGGAAATAGCATCAAAGATCGTCTACTAAAATGCACTAGAATCCTCGTTTTCTAAAGGCTAAATTTTGCAAAAACGAGGATTTCTAGTGCATTTTAGTAGACGATCTTTGATGCTATTTCCTCAAACAATGGTGCAAGTAAAAGATCTAATTTTTGGTATCAGTATTTAGTATACTAACACACAACTTTCGCATAAATGGACAATTTGATATTTTTAAAAAGTGAAAAATCGACCTACCCTAGTGGGGAGTCACCTTGGCGTGGTGGTTGGTTGGTTGGTTGGTTTTACGGCATGTCAACTCTTGTTGGGTCATTTGATGCCGAAGACATTTTGTTTTATTCATTTTTGTTGGGCATTCATTTTTTCCTTTAAAATCAAATTTTTTTAGACACGTTTTTGAAAACTCATTTTTTGATATGCCTAACACAGAGCCGGAACCCTAACAGGTACTACCACTCCGGGTCAGAGTGGACCTAAGTGTAATGGCGATGAAAGGGTACTTCTCCCTTTCCAGAGCTCCAAAATTGGAACTTCACCACTAGATGCAGTTTAACATCATATCCAGGACACTAAAACCCTCAGCCACCGCCTTCTAGCACATATATAATAAAAAGGATTGAGGGGTTTGCCATATGGGCAATAGTGTCGAGACAATCATATAGGTGCTAGGGCTTGACGTGACCAGCCGATTGATCGGAGGGGGCTCTCCGACCGCCCGTCAGGCCTAAGTAAGGACCGAAATTGTGTGTTGCACATCATGGACATGATTCCGTCCTTAAGCATCACGGGTTACCCTCCACGATCAACAGGTGGACCCATTGGGGGTGATTTTACCCCTCTGCAGAGGCACAGTCGATGTATTCTACTGTCCCAACCGGCATGATGGTTGGCGTAGTGGCTAATGTGCTGAACTGTGACATTGTAGTAAGCGAGTTCGAACTCTAGTCGCGCTCTTACGTTCACTTTAGGACTAATACTTTTGTTAAAGACATGAAACTATCTCCCTAGCTATAGGTTGAATAATACCACTACTATTTTTCTGCAAGAATGACTGGTAATTTTCATCTTTAGTTGGCTAAATTCCTAGCAAATAAGGCAATTAGAGTAACCTCCCTTGACTTTCACTTTGAAACAAGCCGGTAGCTATTTTGAAAGTCTCCGTGCGAAATAAACAAATCTTAGAAACTTTTTCGAAAACAATACAACTGCATGCTTTAACACAAAAATATTATAAAATGTGTTCTTAATAACAATTTTATGCTAGGAATTTTAACAACTAAAGGTGAAAATTACCGAATGACTTTGGCATTAAATAACCCACGAGGATTGATGTGCAATTAAACAAAAGAAAGTATGTATTTATCCAACCCGTCCTCCACGGGCAGGATGTGACACAAGGACAATTTTTTTAAGCGGAGTACTGCTGCTTTGAATTCAGAGTTTTTTTTAAAATCCTAGATTGGTTGCTCAAAGCTAAGAAATTAGTCAACGTCTGGCTCTAGGCCACTTGGAAGCTGTTGGTTTGGTTTTTTGTTTGGATTTTACGGCATGTCAAAATAACTTGGGTTATTTCATGCAGAAAATGTTTTTTTTTATTCGTTCTTGTTGGGTATTCAATTTTTTTAAAAACTCATTTTTAACACATTTTTAGAAACTCATTCTTTGATCTGTTTAACTTATAGATGGGACCTTAACAGTTACTACCACTCCGGGTCAGAGTGGACCTGAGAGTAATGATAATGAAGGGGTATTCCACACTCTCTAGAGATCCAGAATTGGGACCTCACCACAAGATGCAATTTAGCATCATACCCAGGACACTGGGAAGTTGTGTTGGGTGATTGAATCTTATGTGGGTTCAAAGGTTAAAAAAATCATGTTACTACCCACTGACTTTACCCTAATTCCACTACTCCTTCGCTTCTCGACATCGCATTGGGATCAGGGCTTCATTTTGCTCCCAACTACCAGAAGATAAAGACTGGGGCAGAAGTAACAAGTCAGTCAATAATATTACACATATTATTGACTACCCAATTACTTCTGCCCAACTTTTTGTATAGAATTGGAACGAAAGTCTTGTCCGATACAAAATAGTGTTTATTTAACCAATAAAGACAACATGTAAATTAAGAAATATAAATAAAACATCATTTGTCAGTGTCTCTAAAATGTTGAAGATAATCTCCCGTATGTGTTACATAATTCGTGGGTAGCCTACGAATTATGTATGTAAGTGTAGTTAGATTTTGAATTGAAGTTCGTTGAAAATTTAAAATCGGAAGGCGTTATATTATTGACAGGTAATAACCTTTACTTGACCTCCCGACTTCCGCCAATGGGAAGGCATGAGAACAGAAATTAAGTTAGTTACTCAGATTTTGGTCGTTAGTCACAAGGAGCAGGCATAGGGATTCTTCGCCCCTAAAATGCCGACTTCTCACCGCGTGGTTAGAAACCCTTTTGGAATGTGGGGTTTTTGATAAAGAATATGAAGAACAAATTAATCTTGCTTAATTATTCCAACAAAGAAATGAGTAGATACCCAGCCCAGAAGAAGAAAGAAATCAGCCCAGAGGAAGATGGCGTCCGATGAAGTAAGAACTAGAAGAACAAGTAGAACAAGTAAGAGCCCATCTCCTCTTCTCTGTCTCACCCTATTATATACCCGATATGAAAGGGGTATATAACATATGGTCCACACATGTGTACATGTGGTTAATTCCTATGAGTCTAACATGATCAAAGGGGAACCACTCTTGACTGATAAATTATTTATTTATTTATGGATCTACTTGAAAAAAAGAAGACGGAGTTAGGGTTAGGGTTTAGGGTTAGTTTAATGGGAAAATAAATAATTTATCAGTCAAGAGTGGTTCCCCTTTGATCCTGTTAGACTTATAGGAAATAACCGTACATGGTGTCTTTATTGGTTAAATAAATCTTATTTTCTATCGGACAAGACTTTCGTTCCAATCCTATATTTAATCATCAGTGAATGAAAATTTTACGGCATTTATTCAATAAATCCGACCGCCTTGTCGGCGGGGGTGTTAGAATACACCGACTGCACCTCTACAGAGGGGTAATACTCCCCAAATGGGGCGATCTGTTGGCCGTGGGTGGCGACCCGTGATGCTTAAGGATGGAACCCAGATGACTGAGCAGTCCATGACATGCAACTCTCCACTTTGGCCCTTACTCAGGCTACACGGGCGGTCGGAGAGGCCCCCTTCGATCAATCGGCTGGTCATATTAAACCCTAACACCTATATGATTGCCTCAACCCTATTACACTTATGGCAAGCCCCAACCCTTTTTTATTATATGGGTGCTAGAAGGCGGTGGCTGAGGGTCTTCATGTCCTGGGAATGACGTTAAACACTATCTGATGGTGAGGTTCCAGTTCTGGATGTTTGAGGAATGTGGAGCACCCTTTTAAAACCATTGCTCCCAGGTCCACTCTGACCTGAAGTGGTAGTACCTGTTAGAGCCCCATCTATGGGTTAAATATAAAAATGTGTTTATTAAAAAAAATGGGAATGACGTTAAAATCTATCTGGTGGTTAGGTTCCAGTTTTGGAGGTCTGGGGAATGTGGAGTACCCATTCGCCATGATTGCTCCCAGGACCACTCTGACTCGAAGTGGTAGTACCCGTTAGGGTCCCATCTATGGGTTAAATAGAAAAACGTGAGTTTATATATAAAAAAAAGTATCCATTAAGAATGAATGTATTTCAAAACTTTGTCGGCATTAAATGACTCACTGAGGTTGATATGCCGTAAAACAAAACAAACCAAACCAAACCAAATCAAACCAATAAATCCGATCCCCGATACCATGGGTTATATTATTACCAGCTGGTAATAATAATAAAAAATGTGGTTAGTGGATGGGGGGCAAAGAGAAGAAATTGTCCGTCATGGGCGATATTCGCTCAGTGTCAGACAACGTTTTCCCAAATTCGGTTTTTCCGTTGCCTTTTTATTACCTCATCAGACTTCGAGATGTCAGACAAATTGTATTGATTAGACAAAGGCCAGCGGCATGGAGCCAAAAACATCAGCCACTCCCACCCCTATATTACACACCTCAAATACCCGACTGGTTTTCAAGGGTCACCATCCCCTCTTCCTCTTCCTCCTCCTCCTCCTACTCTTCTTCTTCTTCCTCGACATTACAATGTCTGCAAGACGCCGGCAACTGTAACCCCTTTTCGGTAATGGTAGTTGAAATCAATATATCATACCTCACGCGGATGACGAGATGGACATAGCTGTTAGAAGGGCAGGGAACCCAATTCAAAGTCGCTGGTGATGTAACCACTAAAATATGGCGTCATCTATTATATTCTATAACCGTCTTCTTTTTTTTTCTTTTTTTGTTAATTTAGAGCAGTGATTCTCAAACGGGAGCCATATGGCTCCCGGAGACCATTTAACATTTTTTGGTCCAGGCAAGCAAAAAATATTAAATTATAAGAATGCAGTAGGATTTTTAAACATCTATGAATGTCTATGAAAGATCCATTAGAGGAAAATAAGAATTAAAGGGGGCCATAAGTAAAAAAAAGGTTGAGAATCACTGATTTAGAGTATTTTTTTCTTTTTGCTTTAATGTATCGATTCATCTATACATATATAAAGGGTAGTTGTGTATATGTGTATGTCCGGAGGAAACTTCGAAAATAAAACAATTAACGACAAAGTAAATATATATATATATATATATATATATATATATATATATATATATACATTCACTATCACCAGGGCTTGGTTTTTGAGCAAAAATAATGAAGATTTTATTTATATTTAGGAAGATAGTTAAAATTTGTATTGTAACAGAAGGTAATTGAAATATGATATTGATTAATTGAATTAATGGCCTCATTTATATTGTATTTTTAAAAAAATATTGTAAATTATTGAATTAAAATCTCTTACTATATTGTTACATATTTACGTGGGGATTTTATGAGGCATACAGTGAGGATTAATAATGGATCTGCGAGACTAACTTAAAAAAATCCCCCCACTACCCAGGCGACGCCGGGTAGCCACTTCTAGTATAATATACTAGTCATTACCGTTGTATAATTTGCAGGAAGGGATATTGATGGGCCTGGTGTCACCACTGAAAAGTCACTTGAGTTTCTTCCAAGCACATTTTTGACAAACTACTCTGTCGGTGAAGCTTAGAATACGACCCCCCGCCCGTAGTGGGGTACTACCCCCCGTTTCCCCTGTAGATGAGTAAGACCCCCTCCATTTCTCCTGTATAGGGGTAAGACCCCTCGAAATGTTCTAAGTATGACACCAAACAGCATTCTGGGGAACTGGAGCGTGTGAAGTACCATTTCATTGCCATAACTCTCAGGTCCACTCTGATCCAGAGTGGTAGTACCTGTTAGTGTCCCATCTATAGGTCAAATAGATCTATTTAAAAATTGTCCATATTCGATAGGACCGATTCAAAAAAGAACAAAAACAAATCAAAACAATAAAAAAAACATTCAGAGAAAAACAAAAACAATTAAAAAAAAAAAAAAGAGACCTCAAACCAAAACAAAAAACAAAAATCTTTAATGAAACAACCGCACAAAAATGTAAATATGAACATACAATAAAGGCGATTGCCTAATCGGTTAAATCCTACTTAACGGACATAAATTCCACCATCGTATGTCACCCCGCCGAAAGAAAAAATACTAAAAATCAGAGAATTAACCGAATTTGATGAAAATTTCAATGTTGATATATTAATAAATAAACAATATAAGGCACCAGTTATCTTATTTAAAAACTTTTACATTTTTTTAAGTCAATTGACTTTGAACCATGTATCTTTAAGAATCTGTGTTATGCCTCAAATATACGTGGTTCAAAGTTAATTGACCTGAAAAAATGTAAAAGTTTTTAAATAAAATAACTAGTGCCTTATATTGTTTATTTATTAATATATCAAGACTAAAATTTTCATTAAATTCGGTTAATTCCTTGATTTTTAGGTTTTTTTTTCTTTCGGCAGGGTGACATACGATGGTGGAATTTATGTCCGTTAAGTAGGATTTAACCGCCAAATCTATAAGCATAAAATTACCCCAGGCAATTTGACATGCCATAAAAATCAATCAATTAATCAATCACATCATTTTTTTTTCAAATGTCTCAAATACAATCTCAATTAACTTCGGATATTGATGCTTAAAAGTGGAACTGGATGATAATAAAAGAGACTTGCGCAGCATTGCCCTCGTTCTCTGTTCACACATCAACCCAGAATATGTAACTGCAAAGATAAGACGAAATCAAAATGATAATAGAAATTTTTATTTTGCTTCTCTCAAATACAAAAATACTCAAGGTTGAATTCGTTTCACTCGTTGAAAATGTATTCATTTACCCTCTTTATGATCTTGTACACCCTCCACCCCCCACCACAGTACACGCCGACGCGTACACGCACACACACACACGCACACACACACACGCGCGCACATACAAAGTGGTTTGTATATAAAATGGCTATTTTGTCTGTGTGCAGATTTGTTGTAAGGGTTGAAAAAGTGCATTTCCATCTCCAAAATGCAGACACGTCCATGTTAAACAAAAATGCAAATATATAAAAAGTGTCTCTACCCACCCCCCACACACAATAGCCAAGAAGACACACGCATACATATTCTGAGAGATAGACAGACAGGCAGATAGACACACACATGCGCGTGTACACACACACACACACACACACAGAGGCGTATAGCCAGCCAGACAGACAAATAGATGCACATACATTCAGACAGACAGACAGACAAACACACATAATTCAGACAGACAGACAGACACATATTCTGACAGACAGACACACACACACACGCACGCACACACACATTCAGTCAGATACTCACACTGACAGACAGATACACATTCACATATTCTGATAGACAGCCAGTCATACACAAACAAACAAACACACACATGTATACACACATTCAGCCAGCCAACCAGCCAGACAGCCAGACAGACGCACACACACACACACACACACACACACATCAATCAGTCAGTACATGCATTTTCTTCGCTCATTAATATTTTCGTTTTTTTTTCCTCGTATTCTAAACTTTCAACTATATCTTTTTATCCTTCTAAAACTTCTAAAAAAAAAAAAAGGAAAGGATAGAAACAGATGTTTGCCCTTCAGTTGCATGAACAAAATTTAAAAAAAACAACAACCCCCCCCCCCAAAAAAAAAAACCCCGAATACAAGCCGTGTAAAATACAACCGTGTAAAATTGGTGTGGGGTGGAGGAGAAAAAGTGAAGTGCATTTGAACAATATAAGAAAAGAAAAAAATCTTTGAAAACATTCTCTCCTCCGTCTCACTCTATACCCCAGTTTCTCTCACCGCCACCCCCTCTCTCTCTGTCTCTCTCTGTCTCTGTCTCTGTCTCTCTTTCTTCTCTGTCTATCTGTCTGTCTGATCCACAATCACCACTCATCATCATTTCTTCCCTGTTTTTCTTATCCAGCGTCAACCCGAAAGTAGAGGAAAATGACATCTGGTATTATCCAAACGCATACCAGACATTTTTCACAGACAGACGGCAATCTCGTGAACGAATTCCTTTTTCTATTATTATTATTATTCTTTTTTATTTAAAATTTTTCTTCGTATTTCTTTAATCATCATCATCATCATCATCATGCACCCTGTTCACATAATATAACGAATGCCACTGCTGTGTCCTATAGTCGAGTCATTTGACAATAACGCCGAACTAGTTTCATTGTTTCGAAACTCTGGTTGTCTTTTTTTTTTTTTTTTAGGGCATGACACGGCCCTACAGAAAAAGAAGAAAGAAATAAAGAAAGAAAAGAAAAAGTTACATTTTATTTAGTTTTATCGTAGATAAGATGAAAAAAAAAAAAAAATGGTTAGCGTTGAAGATTGATTTTTTCATTTTTTTTTCAATAATGATTTTAACTACGTCTCAGTCAGCATGAGAAAACATTTCTTCATATATCTTATCAATTTATCGGTTATTTCCAAATGTGATCAAAGGAGAACCACTCTTGACAGATAATTTATTTATTTATTAATTGATCTATTAGGTTTCGTTTGGTTTGTTTTACGGCATATCAACCTCGGTGGGTCATTTAATGCTGACAAAGTTGTGAAATAATTTCATTCTTAATGCATAATACAATTTTGTTTATAAACTCATGTTTTTCTATTTAACCCATAGATGGGGCTGATCTATTAGGAAAAAAGAAGACGGGGTTAGGGTTAGGGTTTAGGGTTAGTTTAATGGGAAAATAAATAATTTATCAGTCAAGAGTGGTTCCACTTTGTTTATGTTAGACTTATAGGAAATAACAAATTTATCAATAGTTTTATCTATTACATTACGGTCAAGTCACGTTGAAAGCACTGGTTCCCGCTAGATCACAGAAGTTAAGCAGCAATGAGCATGTTCAATATGTAACTAGGTGACCTCTTATGTAATAGCAGGTACTGTAAGTCACCTGAATCCTTTATTTATCAAAATTACTTGATTCGGCATTAAATGACCTGAAAGAGTTGATATGCCGTAAAACAAAACAACCTTTTTATATTTCTTTCTTATTTCTAAACTTGTAATCAAGTGGATTTTGCTGTTTGGACCACAGAGTAAAAACGAAATGACCTTTAGGCACCCCTTTTTGATCTCGATTAAGAAAGGACATGTTTTTCATTTACACCGTCAATATCCGGTGATTTAACAGACGATTTTTAGATTTAAATTTTTTTTTATAAAACTAACCCTAACCCCTAACAAACAACCGGATATTGACGGTGTAAATGAAAAACATGTCCTTTCTTAATCGAGATCAAAAAGGGGTGCCTAAAGGTAATATGGTCCCTTGAACCTTGCCAGAGAGTTGAAAAAAATCAAACTGTGGAATATAAAGGTGAATCGTAGTTAGTACCCTTAGAACCGTCCCTAAAGGCCTGAAAAATAAATGTCTAAGAGAACTGGAAATCAGAGGAAGAATTGAGACTCTCAGATTACAAAATTGGTTAAGATCTGCTAGAATGATCAGAAGAGTCCTAAAGAACAGAAGACCACCAGCTGATGCTGGTATGAAAAAACTCGTAAGGAGTGACATAATAATAAAACATTTTCTCTGTATTTATGCCCTCTCCCCCTCCTCCTCCTCCCTCCTCCTCCTCCTCCTCATCATACTACAGTATATACTTCTACAGTATGTACCCCTTCATTGCCATTACTCCCAGGTCTACTCTGACTCTGTGGTAGTACATATTAGGGTGCCATCTATGGGTTAAATAGATCTGTTTGCAAATTATTTGTTTTAAATAGGAATACTTGATATAAAAAATGAAGAAACAACACAAAAATGTGAATATAAACGTACAATAAACGCGATTACCTAACCTTCAGGCATAAAATAACCCTAGATGGATTGACATGTCGTTAAAATCAATCAATCAACCTATGCAATGTCATTGTAACAATGTACATCTAGTTCAGTTTAGATCCAAAACAATCTACATAAAACTAAAAGTATATATATATATATATATGAGGACTCTCGTGAAATCATTTCCGCTTAGGAATGTATCAATTAATTATTCTCTTAAAGTTGACAGCCGCTAATGGCCGTATTGGTAAGAGACTTGGCAGACGAAAATTCAGTCAAGTCTCGATCCTGGTTAGAGGTAGCTTAAAAGTATAGCCACACTGATGAGAGGTGAAACCTCGAAACACGTGTCTGTGGATTAACTTATATATATATATATATATATATATATATATATAAA
>CM042137.1:73052965-73072965 GCA_023376005.1 Doryteuthis pealeii | reverse complement strand
GTTCTTAGTCTTAGAATAAATGCTATACTGATACGATAAAATCTACACGCTATTTTTGTTCGTGAGGAGATTGAAAAAAAACATTTACTCCTCATTTTCCATAAGAATATCTAAATACAAATATAATAAGAGTATAAATTAATTATATATTAAAACAATAATTTAAAAAATACTTAAAAATAAAACAAAATAATTAAGGATAACACATTATAAAAAGCAAATAAAAGAAAAAATACAAATAACAAAAATAATAAAAATAAACAACTTAAATGCAAGAATAGATAAAGAATAACATATTATAAAACAAATATATAGAAAAATAATTTTCATTAATCTATATATAAATATAGATAATATATTTATTCTTAACTTTTTATATCTCGGGCAATACCGGGTAGCCCTGCCAGTTGTTTATAAAATAAACCAGTTGAATTTACTACGTCTCCTGTTTAGACACGCGTTCTTGAGCAGATTTTTATATTTCGTCACAGTTAAACACGACCTGATAAAGGAAAACAAAATATTTGTTGGTCAATCAGATGAAAAAGCATTAGTTTAGAGATAAGTCTGTTACAACTATTACACAATTTTTGTCAATGAAAATCTTTACACCGAACATAATTCTTTTACACTAGAAGATTGTAGCAAATAACTACAAATATGTTGCAATTATCTGCAAGTATGTGGAGAATTTTATCACTGTTTAAAAACCTGCGTTTTATAGGGGAATAAACCGTACGTAAATATACAGTGAAAAAATGGGCGAAACTTTTGAAGAAAGGAACACAACAACCTTTTGGTTTGGTTTGGTTTGGTTTATTTTGTTTTACGGCATATGAACCTCAGTGGGTCATTTAATGCCGACAAAGTTTTGAAACAAATCAATTCTTAATGGATAATACAATTTTGTTTATCAACTCATGTTTTTCTATTTAACCCATAGATGGGACCCTAACAGGTACTAACACTCTGGGTCAGAATGGACCAGGGAGCAATGGTGATGAAGGGGTGCTCCACATTCCCCAAACCTCCAAAACTGGAACCTCACAATCAGATAAAGTTTAACGTCATTCCCAGGACATGTAAACCCGCAGCCACCGCCTTCTAGCACCCATATGATAAAAAGGGGTTGGGCCTTGTCATAAGGGCAATAGGGTTGGGAAAATCATATAGGTGCTAGGGCTTGACGTGACCAGCCGATTGATCGGAGGGGGCCTCTCCGACCGCCCGTCTAGCCCAAGATAGGACCAAAGTGTAGTATTGCAAGTCATGAACTGCTCATCCACCTGGGCTCTATCCTTAAGCATCACGGGTCGCCACCCACGGTCAACAGGTGGCCCCATTGGGGGAGTCTTACCCTTATGCAGAGGTGCAGTCAGTGCATTCTAACGCTCCAGCTGACAGGGCGGCAACAACCTTTTGCTACCATGAGAAATTCAATGTAGAAATGTAGCACAAGAATATACACTTAGTCAGAAACAATGCCCAAATAAGCAATGACAGTCCACAGTTCAATGTTGAAAGTTTAGGGTCGGTTTAGAGCGTCCGACTAGGAACCACAAGGTTCCGGGTTCGATACCGACCCTCATCAACTCAGTGTATGTGTATATCTGTGCGGTAAAGTGAGGAGTTGATAGTAGGTGTGGCACTCCACCTCAGATGCCAAAACAATCTCCTTGGTCTAGCGCTAGTGCAAAGGGAATGGATTCCCTAGCTGTCTGGCTGATACCGACTTTAGGCCACCCCGACGTCTTTACTTAGGTTAGCTTTAGGTTTGCTAAAACTGCTGAATGTTATCTGTAGTTTGAATTTCCTGGTAACTCATTCACACGCGGCCCGGTTCAAATTGTAGTAGGCGATTAGGTTGTTGGCTCTGTGCCCTTTCGTAGTGGAAGGACGTACTGCTTTGATGTCACCGTCTTGGGCTGTATTACGAAGCGATGTTTTACCGTGTTGAACGGTTGCAAAGAGACAAAGAAGATGTCGTAGATGTCTGTTGAATATAAGCGCCAAAACTACAGGGCGCGACAGACTGGACTGAAGTAACAACGCACCTGTTGCTTTACTGTCAACGGACCGGATTTGTACCCCATTAACCCCGTGTCGCATGACAAGCGCCAGCATGCTTTGCATGTAAGTCTTTAGACTTTTTTTCTGACAGCTACCTATCAAGGACTTCAATACTATTTCTACTAAAGTCTGTTCATATTAGGGCAATTCGCTCATGCAATTCTATATAAAGAAGTTCTTCCTTGGGTAATCTTGAACTTTAAGTGAATAAATTCCTACCATAAAATGGTACTTTTATTTAAGTCTTAAAAGGACTTAGCTCTCAAAGTAATGAGAGTTAAGTAGCTTTGTTCTTTTTCCGAGAAGAAGCTCGTAAACAATGGCAGCCATCGTTGATTCAACGTAATTTTCACGGAAAAAACACGACGCTTTTCAAATCCGTTTTAATGCATGTTTTTAACACCAAAATATCATAAAAAGTCTTTTTAATAACAATTAAGTACATTTCAAATAATGCACAAGTACAATTTTATGGTAGGAATTTAGTTACTTAAAGTTCAAGATTACTCTTCCTTATATCTCATGTCATGTCTGTATTTTCTTCTGTTACGTTTGGCTCAGGCAATAAAACATCCCTGATGGCATTATAAAAGTGGCAAAGTCAAAATCCTCTTTTACCTTCTGTCAGTTGCTTTCCTGTCTACGGACAGGGAGCTTTGTGTCCCAGCAACCTCGTGTCGCATGAACACGATAGCATGCTTAAATTGTAAGTCTTTACACTTTCATTCTTTATCAACTAAATATGAAGATCTCAAAGCTTTCTCTACAAATGCCTCCTTTTCACATTAGGACATTTGGACCATATGACCTTTAGGCACCCCTATTTGATCTCGATTAAGAAAGGACATGTTTTTCATTTACACCGTCAATATCTGGTTGTTTTAACAGACGATTTTTAAATTAAAAAAATGATAAAACTAACTCCTAACTCTAACCCTAACCCCTAACAAACAACCGGATATTGACGGTGTAAATGAAAAACATGTCCTTTCTTAATCGAGATCAAAAAGGGGTGCCTAAAGGTAATATGGTCCGGACATTTTGCTCATACAGTTCTGTATAAACTCTTCCATGTATCTTATTGTCCTGTTTAGTTTTCTCTGGTAATAAACTATTCTTGTTATTACTTCTTCGTGAATTGTTCTCACGTTTATTTTATTTTTGAAACGATATTCAACTAACTATCGTTTTTCCTACAAGACTGGGGGTAGTACAGTGATGATGATATATGCATACAGTTGAATCTGAAAACTGGTATCGTGTTAGTATATCATTTATTCTAAGGCTAACAACAAAAAATAGATGAATTAAAACTTGTATCTCATGCCATGTTTATATACTCTCCTGTTAAGTTTTCTCTGGCAATAAAATATTCTTGTTATTACATCTTCGTGAATTGTTCTCACATTCATTCCGTGCGAGGAAACGATATTCAACTAACTATTGTTGTTCCACAAAGTTAATATCCAATTTGTACCAAGATGGCGATTGATATAATATGCCAGATTTTACTGAAAACAATGCACTGGAAGGTGAGGCATTTGACCCCCCTCCCCCCAAAAAAAACTTCAAAACAAAACCAAACAAAACCAAACACGATCGCTTTTATGAGCAGACGAGTTGTAAATTCATCTACAATATTTAATTACGAAAAATGTTTGGCAGTAATCAGGGTCGTTTGCGCACGTGCGTCCCCCAAAAGTTGACCTTTGTCACGTAAACCATTTGGTGAGTCAGCCGGCAATCTTCACTTCTATGGAAGGCGCTCTACGTCATAATCTTTTTAACTGCTGTGATTAAAAAAAAAAAAACAAAACCTAAAATAAAAAGTAAATAAATTTGGCGGAGTGGCCTAGTGTATGTATCAGCCGGACAGGGAGGGAGTCTATCCCACTTTCGCTAGCTCTAGACCAGGTAGATTGTTTTTTTTGCGTCTGAGGTGGAGCGTTACACCTACCGTCAGCTCCCCACTTTACCGCACAGATCCAAGCCGTGCTACTCATGTGCTGAGTTAGCGAGGGCCGGTATCTATCCCGGAACCTTGTGGTTCCGATGCGGATGCTCTACCGACTGAGCTAAAACCCAAAACAAGTGTACAATCAATCAATCAATCAATATATATATATATATATATATATATATATATATATATATATATATATATGAGCAGGATGTGACACAAGGTTAATTGTTAAGTGGTGTTTCATTTGTCATCATTATGTTGCGCGAGCAGCACAGATATCCATGACAAACTCTCGCCAACCGTCCCTATCATTCATTGCCCTTGGAAGATTCTATACGCAGCATCAAGTATCCGTACAGAGCTGGTCAGTGTACGTCTTTGCTGGACGGCCCACACTGGCGTGCTCATGTGATGGCTTCCACAGGAGAACGCCGCTTATGAGTTCATCCTTGCTTCTCCAGCAGTGCCCAGCGTGTCTTGTTCACCTCCCACGGATGGTTTGTGTGATATGGGGCATGTGGCCGTACAGCTGTTTTCTCGTGGTGTGTTGTTTCCACGTCTTCTTTAAGATTACACGCAGCATTCTTGTGCAGCTCACATCTAGCTTATTCTCCAGGCACTTCATTAGGCTATATAATAATAATAATAATAATAATAATAATATATTATTATTATTATTATTATTATCTTATATTTAAAATAATATATATATATAAATATATGAGAGAGAAAGAGAGAGAGAGAGAGAGAGAGAATTCTGGTCGAAATAAATTTATAATAGCCAAATCACAGTTTGTTAAGTTTTTATTTCTTTGAAAGTAGAAATATTACTCTGTATATAATTACTTTTTTAATTATTATACACTGTGTTCTCTTAGGGATTTATATAGATACTTGTATAAATCTATAAGTTTTCATCAATATGTGAATGCATTGTGGATGTACAGGAAATATTGATGATATAGAAATATCCCCTACATACCAGACAGTCGGATACTTTCACACACACACACACACGCACGCGCACACACACATTTATGTATATATGTGTGTATGTGTGTGTGTATATGTATATATATGTGTGTATGTGTGTACATATATATATATGTGTGTACTTATATATATATATATATGTGTGTGTGTGCGTGTGTATGTGTGTGTGTAAGTATACTTTCGTTTAAAAATATACATATTCACACACTAAGTTTACTCAATCTAACTCTCAATGAGGATCAACCTTATTAGCAAGAGTACTAACAATCACTCTATATCAGGTGCCCTTATTCTTTGTATGTACTTAGCCACACAGATATATATATATATATATATATATATATATATATATATATATATATATATTATTCCATATATGTATTCAAAGAGTCGCGAAGCTTTATTTAGGACACACCCTGTACTCAGATCAACTCTTAAAGAGTGTAAGGAGGCTTTCTTGTAGCATCGCAAATTCTTGCCTTATAAGGACAATAAGAATTTGCCCTTGAGAGCATTCGAGAGTTCTTAGCCCAATTATTTAAACTGCTTGTGAAGTGCTATAATTCGTATCTTCCTTTCATGGAACACAAGAGAACAAAGTTGGAGCAGGTCAAGAGGCGAATTAAAACGGTTAATTGTGGTTTGTTTTTAAGATGAAATATATTCGAATTATTTTTGCCTACGCGTTTATTCGAGTGTTTGTATATTGCGCGTATATTAGACTACGTGTGCGCAGATATTTGAGTGTGAGTGTATATATATATATATATATATTACATGAATGTATATTTACAGTCTTTATATATTTGGTCTCAGTAAAGGATACCAGAGATTTTTTTCTCTTAAACTAGAGACTGAATACACAGTCGAAAACTGGTTTCGTCGAAAACTTTTTAATCACATTTGAATACTAGTTGATGTATGCGTCCACATCGGCCAAAAGAAGAAAAAAAAAATAGAGAAATAGATAAATAAATAAAAATTTGGATACCAGATTTTACAATATTTGTTGCAGGTTTGGTTTCTTTGTTTAATGGTATAATAACCTTTGAGGGTTATTCAATTCAAAAGCCATCATTGTAGAAGAACAGTAGTAATACTATCTAATCCATAGCCGGTGGGGGACGAGGGGATTCATACCTTTCCCAAGGTATTAGTCTGAAATTGAATGTAATAGCGTGAGTGGAGTTTCCTTTGAGGGTTATTCAATTCAAAAGCCATCCTTGTAGAATAACAGTAGTAATACTATCTAACCCATATCCGGGGGGATGAGGTGTTTCATACCTTTCCAAGGGTATTAGTCTGAAATTGAATGTAATAGCGCGAATGGAGTTTGAACTCGCTTTCTACGATGTCACAGCCCAGCACGTCAGCCACTACGCCACGGAAACTCCCAATCTTTGATGCCAATTAAAAATTTACACTGAATAGTTACAAACGGCAATTGTTACAGAAAGAAAAATCCACATAACAGAAAAGAGAATTCCCAATTATATTTCTTATATTATCTTTTTTATTTATTTTTTAATAGATTTTTAGAGAACTATTTTTCAAAATTTAAAAGCAAACCTTACATTCTTTTTGCTTTAGTTTATTTGCTTAACGGTATATAAACTTAATTCATGATTATTTACTACTGAAATTTGATACAAATAATCTACTCAGAGTTATATGGTTTCAAGTATTCCTATTAAATACTAAACATTTATCAACATTTATATAGTTCCAAGTAACTATTCTTATCTAATAATAATAATCATTTATTTGCACACAGTTATATGGTTTTAAGTATTATTATCGGACCATATGACTTCAGGCAGCCCTTTTGTGATCTCGATTCATAAGGACATTTTTTTTTTAATTACACCGCCAAAATCCGGTTGTTTGTTAACAGACGATTTTTAGAGTTTTTTTTTAAATTATAAAACTAATATTAATTTGATACTACCCGTCATCACGGCAATGTGCCTCTGAAGAAATACTTGAAATGTTCATTTTCAAGTATTTCTTCAGAGGCGCATTGCCGTGACGACGGGTAGTATCAAGAATACTACCTAGAAACCAATGGTAGCAGTTGCACCTTAAATGTATTGTACACTATAATAAATAAATACAGCTCTTACAAAAGTAATCGAGCACTTTATTCTCTTTTCTCCAATACTAACAAAGGACTAACTATATATATATATATATATATATATATATAAAATTTTTGGATGTTTTTTTTTAGAAGCATTGTTGAACAAAGTATATATTATATTGTTATTTATATTTTTGCTTGAAGGCAATTACAATGCATGTATCGCATAAAATTCGATACTATATAGAAAATAAACTTGACAAGTGTAATCCCGGCAAAGGATCGCTCGGTGTGTAGAACATCGTACAGACTGTTTCGATTTGTGTCGGAGAGAAATCGTTAGTATACATCGCTGATGAGACTTAATAAAGTCGAAACAGTCTGTACGATGTTCTACACACCGAGCGATCCTTTGCCGGGATTATACTTGTCAAGTTTATTTTCTATATAGTATCGAATTTTATGCATTGTAATTGCCTTCAAGCAAAATATAAGTAATAATATAATATATATATATATATATATATATATATATATATTCCTTTTCTATTATTATGTTTCTCCTTATTTCTAGTCTTTAAATTCTGCTCATTTTGTATATACACTTTTACAACTATTTCCCCAAGGAATCTGTCCCCCATCTAAGCCACACCTCATCCAAAACATAGACCTCCCCGCCTCATCCAAAGAAACTACTCCTGCCCATTTCAAACTAAGACACCAACCCTCCCTCCCCTAAATTGATAGATTTAAAAGAGATGTTACTTTGGGAAATTCTCAGTAAGAGTCGTGTTCTTGTGATTACCTGAAGATGCCGTATTAATACGGTTGAAATAAATTATTGTAATGAAGCCAGTTTAGAGTTTTTTCTTCATTTACTATATATATATATATATAATATATATATATTAATATATATATATATATATATGTGTGTGTGTGTGTGTGTGTGTGTATGTGTGTAATATTATACTATTCATCGATTATAAAGCCTGAACATGAGGATTGGAAATATAACTCACTATAGAGAAAAATTCAAGCTTAACTGATGTTCAGACGGCCATCTTGAGTAGCCAATTTATTATACATAAAATTTGATTAGGGTGTCCCATCGTGGTGTAATGGTTAGCAAGCTAGTCTCACAGATCTATTACTACGTGTTCAATCCGAGTTGGATGCCCAATAATTGCGACCTTGTGTCACATCCTCCCCGCGGCGGGAAGGGGTTGAGTAAATACCTACATAAAATATAAGCAAATTTTAACTTTCGATAATATCCTTTATTCGTCATTCAGTAATTTCCTTCAATGCATCTACTGAACATTGTCGAACGTCTCCTTCTCCAGGCAAATAAATCCGCATCCCCAGGTGAGATGCTGTTATAAAGAGTTATTCCAAAAATGCGCTGGCGTTGACGTCACTTCCCAAAATGCCGGAATGATAATGTCTGTCTCAAAGTTGTTTTTTTTTTGTTTTTCAGCGTTCTTCACTTCTTCACCTTTATGAGTTTATCTCGAGAGAGAAAAAATATATTTATCTCTTCTTTCTTTCATAATTAGTTTCGTATCTTTTTTTTTCTTCTTCTAGTAATTCTACGTGCATTTTCAATTGAAAATCATCGTTTTTCTTCATCCTCAAAATACACCTCCTCCTATCCCTCTTCCTCTTCCCTCTCTCCTCCTCCTTTCTCGTCCGCTCACCTCTTTCTACTATTTTTTTCCCCTTTATTCATTAAACGGAACGTGGATCACCAATTCTGGAATGAGATTTGGGGTGAGGCTAAGTGACGAGACCTTCCTACCCTACAGCTGATATCATCCCCCATTTCTCGCTCCCCGTCTTTCGTTTTTTTCTTTTCTTCTGACTTTTCTTGAACTCATCTTCTCCCCTCCGTTTCTGATTTTTATCTACCCAGCTACTCGATTAACAGCAGGGCATTTGATCACCTTGACTCACATTTATATCAGTGAATAATCACCAAAATAAATACTTGGTCAGTCAGTGCCCCCTTAGATTGACACTCTTTTTTTTTTTTTTTTTTTTAGTGAGAGTGAACCAGTTCATACCAGCCATCCCACCATACCATCCCCGTCTTCACAAGACGTGTTCTTTGTCTTCCCGTTCTTGTTTTCGCGTTTTCCCTCTACGCACTCCCAACTCCTCCTTTTTCAGTTTTCACCTTATATAGTGTAACCTTATGGAGGCGCCTGGTGTAATGGTTATCGTCGGAGAAAATGATCCCGACGACTCGAGTTCAAGTCCTTGACGAGGTTGTTTGCATTTCACATAGCGCTAACACCATTGGGAAAGGTATGAATCTAACTATTCCCCCTCCAGCAATGGGTAAATATTAGGGAGTTTATAAATAGCACGGGTCGGTTTTTCAGCAGGCACCACTTAGCGTTTTTTAGGGCAGAAGGCCAGGACGCATTTATGCGATAATATCCAATTTGACCCTCGATGGACGCCCTATACTTTTGGCCTTATGCCAAATTAAGTAGATGACTAATGCGTCCTTTTCCTTCTTTTCTTGTCATATAGAGTATATCAAAGCTTTGTGCATAATAATAAATGTCCTTGTTCTGTTGACAAGTTCCCCTTGTCGAGTTTAAGAAGGGCCCAGAGTACTACGGGGACCTTACATTATATTATATATTAATAAATTTAACAATGATGTTATTATTTTACACCTCCAGCATGAAGGTATACTTAAAACTTAATTAGTAATGTTTAAAATAAATTGTAATCGTTAATTTCTGAATTATAATGAATCTGGCCGCATTCAACAATCTCCCTGTCACTTGAATATCACATCCCTGCTATTAATTTAGCAATATTGGCGCCAGACTATCAATATGACATCTGTTAATACTTCGATCCAACGAGGTTAACTTTGTTTAAATTTAGTTTTTTTTAGAAAAGACAATCCCACACTTTCCTTGTTTTAATTCTTAAAACGGCTGTTTTTCTTTATTACTGATTATTAAACAACAAAGCATGTGTCTGCATCGTTTGATAAATACAAAAGTATTGTTTGTTTGTTTGTTTGTTTGTTTATTGATTTTAACGGCATATCTATATTTACCAACCCCTCCGCACGAGCAGGATGTGACACAAGGTCAATTTCTTAAGCGGAGTTTAACAGGTTTGGATTCAGAGTTTTTCTTTCTCCTAGACTGGTTACCTAGCCATGGTTAAAGGGCCAAGCCTGTCCTGCTATTTGCCCATAGCTGGAGGGAGAATTGGATTCATCAAGGGTATTAGCGCTATGTGAAATGTAAACAGCTTTGTCCAGGATTTGAACTCGGATCGACTAGTCCATTTCCTTCGACGATAACCGTTACACAACGCGCCTGGGTTCATATGCATACAAGCAAAATGTTAATTTTAGTAATATACTCGACAAAATGTGACCCATTGGGTTGCCCATTGAGCTCTGGGTAGATAATTGAGATTAGGGAAAAATGAGTTTGCAAAGCGAATTACATTTTTTTAAATAAATTCGGCCGGAGAATTTAAAAAGAAAACATTAAAATCATTTTGTACGATTTCTAAGAAAGGGAACGTTTGACCTAATTTAAATCTATTAAGAGCCAAGATGTTGGCCGGGCTTGTTGCTTATGAAACTTGACATATAAATACGTTTCAAACTCTCCCATCTCTCTCTCTCTCTATTCTCACTGAGAAAATAACATATATAACGAGGAGGTAATCAAGATATACATTGAGAGTGGAAAGGGATAGGCAGAATGTGAGTAAGAGACAGGTCAGTTTTTTTTACTTAATTGCAAATTACGACTGATTAGAACCAATTAAAATTGAATTCTTTTCAAACATAACTCAATCCTAGAACTAAGGAATAATTTAGTATAATTTTCATGATATTAAACTAAACAGTGAAAAAGCCCTTAGGAGACAAACATTGATTCGCTCAACTTTAGTATAATAATAGATAGATACTTTTGTGGCCAAAATTAAGTGTAGAAAAGGCTTGAGCAAAAATAATTCGGTGAGGAGAGAAAAATATCAAGCTAAGTTAGATATTGTGATTTTAGCTTTTTAGAAAATTCTGGATTTACAATTCTTCCACCTGAAGGAGATTCATTTTCTGTTGGGCTTGTCTCGCTAAATACGTAAATAGATAATATATATTCTTCTTCTATATATTTATTTGTTTATGTTCAAGATTTAGTAATATAAGTGAAACGAATATTTATGTTAATAAAACAATTGAAGTGACCAGGTCACCACAGAGACAAGTTACAGCTGATCTCTGTAATCTTCATCAAAATGGGGAAAAAAGGCGATAGATAGATAAATAAATAAATAAATAAAGGCAAAAAGAAAAAAAAGAATAATAAAAAAAAATCAATAAAGATAAAAAAAAACAATAAAGATAAAAAAAATGGATTCGTTTTCCTTTGAACAGCGGATATTGTAAATGAGAGGATCAACACCTTTTCTTATCTACCAGGAAAGAGGTTTTTTTTGTTAATCGTATTAACATACATATGCGTGAAAGCGCCTGTCTGTCTGTCAGTCTGTTTGTCTGTCTGGGTCTCTATCTCTGTCTCAATCTCTGTCTCTATCTCTGTCTCTGTCTCTCTGACTGTCTACCTATATGTCTCCCCCTTCTCTCTCTCTCTCTCTCATATATATATATATATATATATATATATATATATATGAGAAGTAAATACACAAGCGATGTGTTTATGATATGGCTTTTTTTAGCCGACAATTTTTGGGAGAATATGTGCTTAATTGAAGTCGTAACTAATTTTGAAAGTTAATTAATTAATAATTAATTAATTAATTAGGCGGGCATACCTATTTAAATTTAAGGCTAAACAAATCGAGAAAAATCAATCTCTGTATGTACATTTCGGCCTATTATGCCTCATCAGCAGATACGGTCTTCCTATCTATAGCTCTGCTGATGAGACCTAATAGGCCGAAATGTACATACAGATTGATTTTTCACGATTTGTTTAGCCTTACATTTAAATAGATATGCCCGCCTAATTAATTAATTATTAATTAATTAACTTTCAAAATTAGGTACGACTTCAATTAAGCACATATTCTCCAAATATATATATATATATATATATATATATATATATATATATATATAGCAATAGCATAATCTTTAGAGATCAGTGCTGTCTCTCACAAACCGATAATACCACCACCAGAATCTTTCCTCTGATGAGCCATCAAATGACTCATCAATCCCGTTTCAGATCCACAAAATTTGAGGCAAATATGACATAGGAAGGACGTCCTTCCCATTGTATCGGATGGATCAGATGATAAAATTTGATGCTTATGCACCACCATATGTCTCTTAAGATCAGAAGCTGACTTACAGACTTTGTTACAGATTGCACAAGACACAATGTTTGTTCCTAGAGTTAATAATTGTCCCTGATGAGATTTCCTATGATTGACATATTCAGCGTTAGAAAGCAGAATCCGACCACATGTTTCCGATATATATATATATATATATATATATATTATATATATATATATTGGTCATACTAATAGTTATGAATTTATTTCAACGGATATCAATATATATACCGAGTGTGTGATTGTCGCTTTAGCGTTTACACTGCACTGGCATTAGTAATTTATCCAAGAGTGTTCAATACACCATCAACATCGAGCTATAATAATTGTAGGAAAATTATGTCTACCATGGTTTCGATCTTTTTTCTACAATATATATATATACACACACACATATATATATATATATATATATATATATATATATATATATTATGTTGTGTGTGTTTGTTTGTGTATACCTATATACCTATGTATATATATAAAAGGGTAGTAGGCATTACACAACTCGTTCGTCACGGGTAGAATATGACACAAGGTCACAAATATGAGGGATCCATCGGGTATCGAATTCACTATTTAGTCGTAACTAGAAGCAACTATCCATCGTCTGGGTAGTGGGGGAATCTTTTTTAACAGGTTAGTCTCGCAGATCTATTATTACTGAATCGTGAGTTGGATCCTAGCAGGAGCCCATTAAAATCCCGCGTAAAAAAAAATGCCTTGCGTTGATCCAGCCACTCTGAAAAGAAAAATTAATGTTCACTGTTTAAAATATCAAATGCAAAAAAAAAAATTGATTTAATCATTGCCACTTTGATTATATTGATCAAATGTTATATAAAATTATATATTATAAATATAATATATTATATATACCATTGTGCAACAACTAATTGTGAATTTCGATGGTATTTTGAATCATATGGTACAATTGTATCTGCCACTATGTATACAAGATCGAAGATAATTTTGAATCATTTGTACATCTTACATTTGATAATGTTATATACCCCTATATAAATATATTATTGTATTTGAAAGTTAATAATTTTACATTATTTTAATAAGTATATGAATGTTAACCATTAAAACTTTACGTCAGTGGTTGCATTAGGAAATATTCAAAGTTTGTGTATACTTTATTACATATATGTTATATAGGCATAATATATTCGCTTATATATGTTATATATACTTTATATATTCCAGATTATCTAATGCCAGACTATTTAGTGAACCTCTGATATTGTGCGACTATAGAAACTCTCATACTTGATAATGGTGCATGATGATCATGTGACCTGATGAGTCGTCGGCCATCTGTCTTGGCTTTTCTTTTTCTTTTATTTATTTATTATTTTTGTTTCTCATGACGCGTCACTTGTCTCCACCGCATCACAAACTGACTCAGTTTGTGTGCCAGGCCTATTTTCTTCTACCCGACCACATCCCTACCTCATCACAGAAGAACACTAACTCGCTGACATTAGGGCCAGCTGTGAATAAAGCCAACAGACCAAGGGGGAGTCAAAGAGTTAAAAATAAACAAATAAATAATAGAATGAATAACCAAATAGAAAGAAAGGAAGTAATTAAAATACACTGATGTAAACCTGTTAAAATAAAAAAAGGAGTCCGCTTTGTCCAATTTTTCTTATTGTTCTAACGGTTTCTGTACAAAAAAGGGTCGCCGGGGCGGCCTAATGTCGGTATCAGCCAGACGCCAGACAGAGAGGGAGTCTATCCCCTTTTCACTAGCGCTAGACCAAGGAGATTTTTTAGCGTCTGAGGTGGAGCGCAACACCTACCATCAGCTCATCACTTTACCGCACAGATCCCTGTGCTACTCATACGCTGAGTTGGCGAGGACCGGTATCGAACCAGGAACCTTGTGATTCCTAGCCGAACGCTCTACCGACTGAGCTAAACCAGCCCTTTTGCAGACTGAGATTAAATTATAATTTATAATAAACATAGGAAGCGCGTGGTGTACTGGTTAGAGTCGTAGCAAATGGACTCGTCGACCCGAGTTCAAACCCTGGACGAAGCTACAGTTCACATAGCGCTAATACCCTTTGGAGAGGTATGGATCCAACTATACTCCCTCCAGGTATGGGTAAATGGTAGGGCAAACTGGGCTCTTTTAACCTTGGTTAGGCAACCAGTCTAAGAGAAGGAAAACTCCGCTTGGGTTGGTCAATGTTAGAATAGGCTCAGGCCTACTTAGTGATCTATTTCAAGTTTAAAAACAAAACATATAAAAAAAGAAAAAAAAAAAGAAAAAAAGAAACCCATTTTGTTCTTCGTATCCTTCAGGTTAAAATAAAAAATAAAATTAAAAAATAAATGGAATTAAAATTAATTTTTTAAACGATTTCTTTTATTCTATTTAAAAAAATTTTTTTAGTTGAAACTCACCGATCGCTATGGTCGATTAACACGGTGTAGTTGTTAACGACCTCTGTGAATAGACCGTAGCGAGTGAGCAGGATTCTCACTGGGCGTCCCATACTTATGGCCATGTACCGCAGCTAAGTTTTGTAAGTAAGCACGCCTGGCGCAGTGTAATGATTATCGAGGTAGATGAGTGAGTACAATTCTCACCGGGCGTCCCATACTTTCAGCGATGTACCACAAATTTAGTTAGGTATCGCAAGGGCGACTGGTGTAGAGGAACGGCCAAGGAGCTAGGTGAGTAGTAGGTACCGCCAAAATATGTCACGTGATCAGTTTAGGCCATATTGAAGGAATAAACGTAAATATCTTTTAACCTTTTATTAAAATCTCGCAAAAAAGAAATAACAAACATAAAGAGTTGTTACAAAGAAAAACTGTTAATTCAAAGATCTAAGTTTCTATAGTTTCTGATATAAGAAAAAAAGTAAAAATCGTTTTTCGTCAGTTCACTTTTTCATATTTCTTAAAATAAAATAGGGGGTTGGGTAGACTTCATAAAAAATAGGGAAAACCTATTTCAAACATATTTTCATCAAAAGGTAAGTAATTATGGAAATTTTCGTGAAAATCGGATCATTAATTGATTTTTCATAGAATTAAAAAAAGCCTCTTGTCATAACTTGTATTTAGCCACGTTAAATTTCAATTGAGTTAATGGTGCAAAAATGTAAACATTGTTTTTCGTTCATAATTTTCATTATTTCTGTAAGCTGAAAATTTAAAAAAATATTCATCATGAGTTTTTTTAATGTGTGTTTTTTCGAATGGACAAACATTTTTCAAGATAATATTAACCTTTATGCAAGTTTCATTGTGTTAAATATAGAGGGGTAAATTTCACAGGGAAAATTGGTGGTACCTAGTGAGTAGATCATTATGAGAGAGTGTGATTCTTACTGAGTGCTTCAACTAAGCTTAGTAACAGACAACTTTCCGCTCGTTATTCTACGATTGATACATAGTTATTTACTAAGCTTAGCACAAAATAAGAACAATGAGGCACCCAGTGAGAATCAAATCTCTGATATCACAAATAAGCAGCTTGGAGAGGAAATGAACTTGAGATTTGATTTCATATCCCTTGTTCTTGGGCGGCGCTCGCGTGTAACGGTTATCGTCGTAGAAAAGGGATTCGGATACCTGAGTTCAATTCCTGAACGAAGCTGTTTGTGTTTCCCATAGCGCTAATTCCCTTGGGAAAGGTATGAATTGGGGAGTCCCCATGGCGTAGTAGTTAAAATGCTGGACTGTGATATCATAGTAGTCGAGTTGGAACTCAACGCTATTACGTTCACTTTCGAACTACCCTTAGAGAAGATACGAATTCCCTCACCCCTCCATCTATGAGTTAACTAGCAACTTTATTGTTTTCCCAGGAGGATAGATTTGGCAATAAATAACCCAGGCAGGTTGATATGCCATTAAAACAAAGAAACCAAACTAAGGAAACCAACCCTCAAAAAAGGTATGAACCCAATTATTCTTCCTCCAGCCATGGGCAAATACTAGGACAGACTGGGCTCTTTGCTATGACAACCGGTCTAGGAGAAGGAAAACTATATTCAAACAAGATATGGATGGGCTCCGCCAGGCTATTCATGCATAAGTCGTGCTACATGAGTAGCATCCCCACAACTAAACCAGCTGATAGGGATAAACCTTTAAATCTTTTATTCTTTGGTTTTGAGTTCAAATCTAACCAAAGACCCATTCTTCATAATGTATCTTTTATTTTGTTGGTCCAAATTTTATTGTTGGTACAAAAGTCTGTTGTTGGTTCAGTTATTGTTGTTGGTCCAAATTATGTTGTTCGTCCAAGTCTTACTTGGTCCAAATTTTGTTTTTGGTCCGAATCTTACTTGGTCCAAATTTTGTTTTTGGTCCGAATCTTACTTGGTCCAAATTCTGTTTTTGGTTCAAATATTTTTGTTCGTACAAATTCTGTCAATTTTGAAGCTGAATGCGAAGCGTTTTTTGCAATTTATTAGCAACCCGGTGTCACTATTATGTGAGGAGAAATTCCGTTGTTATGGAAAGAGTGTACATAAATCTGTTCAGCCGGATGCTATAGAAATGTAATTTGCGGGCCACATGCGGATGTTGAAAGTCACGTGTTTGGGACCCTTGGTCTAAGGTTTACCGAGTAAACATTTTAATGATAACTAACCGGGGAAAGAGTGTCCAAACAATCACTGGAGGTTTTATGCTAAGAATGATAAAAACATAAAAAAAAAAAAAACAAAGACAAAAACAAAACAAACAAAAAACAAAAACAACAACTAAACAACCCCCCCCCCAATCCCAAAAACAAATGCAATAAGATAAGTTCATCACGGGTCAGGTGATGGATCATTCCTTGCTACAGGTTGGATGGTAGTTTGTTTGCTTTAATAGCAAAACAACCATTGTGGGTTATTTAATGCCAAATCTCTATCTTTGTCCCCCTCTGTTCCCCCCCTCTCTCTCTCTCTCTCTCTCTCTCTCTCTCTCTCTCTATATATATATATATATATATATATATATATATATATATATATATATATAATATATATATATTTCAAGAAAGTCTTCATCAGATGATGACTTTGGGATCGAACGTGGTTTCGGAGCCTTAGCATCATTACCACTACTCAAAGTGTCCAAGCAATATTATATACACTGCGTTTCAAATTATTAAAGAAGTGACATTTTCCCTCCTATCCACAAACTACTGATAGGAATTTAACGAAATTATCAGAGAATAATAATAACCTGTATATACACATACTCCGTATAAATATTAAGGTTCTACGAAAAGGAACAGAAGTTACGGTCATTTACCTAATTTACAGAAATTATTCATGTGTCAAATTATTAGCGAGGTGTAATAAAGTCCCCTGTAAAAAATAATACTTTTATTGTTGCATTTATAGATTTTATGGATACATATAGTAACTAAGATAAAATTAAATTGAAATAAAAAAAGTAAAAAGAATTCAAAAATGATAGTGAAGTTAGTTAATATGAGATATGTGATCCTTTTTTAAAAATGACTTGGAAAAGGCGCTGGTCTATCGAACATGTCAATTTCTGGATCTCCTCTGATGTAATTTCACGTGATACGTTGACTATTTCCTGACACAAGTCATCTTTACTTCTAAGTTGGCGTCCATTCTCATAAACACGTCGCTTCAGAATGCTCCCCAATTTTCAATTGGTCTGGAGAATTGGCCGGCCAGTTCATCTTCCGATGCCTAATTTTTGCAGGTACTCCGTAGTTTTATGTGCTTAATGCGAAGGAGCATCATCTTGCAAAAATATGATAGTTCTCCTGAAGGTGATTCTCTGCCTTTTTAGCCAAGATTCCAGGTGCTATTTGAGGAAGGCTATATAAGCATCTGCGGTTATTTCCGTACCGTTAAGCACTCTCCATGGGCCAACCATGATACCTCCAATAATAACAGCCCAAATCATAATACCTCCTCCTCCTTGTTGGCGTCTAAAGCGGTGATGAGGATCTCGTCCATTTACGACCCAAGCTCCAGCCATCAGGGCCATCAAGTGTTGCACGAGTTTCATCTATGAACAGTACTTTTGAGAAATCGACTTTCATGTTCTTCTTTGCCCATTTCATACGTATTTGTATGTGTATTTTCGTCAATCGAGGCTTTGTCACTGGTCTCACTGATGCCCCAACATTTTCAAAAGACGACAGCAAGTACTTCTGGGCACTGTTACTTCTCCAATGCTTCTGAAAAGTGATCCACTCGTCAGGCCTGGGTTATTGACAGCTTCCCGTTTCATTCGTGATAAAGAATGTCGGGAAACAACCCTCGAGTGACCCTTATCGGCCCTCTTACGTACCTTCATAGGAGCTACAATAAATCTTTTCACAGTTTGGTGATATCTTCCAATTATGTTGGATATTTCTAATGTAGACTTGCCTTTGGAAAGTTCAGATGTAATGATATCTTTCTCAGAAGGGGTCAAGTCACATTAGCGACCCATAATTGCACGAGTATGACACTTGTTTAATGTCTGGGACACTTCTATATCGTGTTGATATTGCAAATGGCCACTGTTTCCTGTTGCGCAGAACAATACAGTTTTTATACAGCCTGCGCATACACCTATTTTCATTATACTGTGTAAATTTCGTAAAATTTCAATCGGTATTTTTTGTAACAAATGAAAAAATGTTACCTCGTTAATAATTTGAAACGCAGTATATATATATATATATATATATATATATATATATATATATATGATTTGTTTAATGAATAATTTTCATTAACTTCATGTGTATTAATAAATACTGGTGATTAACCCTTAGCCACCGCCTTTTAACACCTATACGATAAAAGGTAAATATATAGGTAGTTATTTGCAATAAGAGCAATTTGAAGATTACGATTGGAACAATCATATAGTTGCAAGGGCTTAACATGACCAGACAAAATAAAAAGACTCCCTCCGGGCGATATAAAAATAATTTTTTGAAAGATTTTGCCTGAAAATTCAATGTCATAGAGTGTGTACCATAAGTATGTAAAATCGTCAAATTTATTAAAGGAGTAAAAAAAAAAATGGAAATGGAAACAGATAACTTTAAATATTATATTAGAATAAAACAATCTATATATAAATATATAACGCCGGGCATCTATTTATTAAAACAATAAGGATTGTCTAACGTTGCATGCTCACATTTTGAGTATATTTATTCTATGTTATGACGTTGGATTATGTGTTGGGTAATGTGACGTAAGCAGTGACGCAGTTTTTGTTACAGACAAAAACCGGAAGCGAATCTCCATTATTAATAGATTATTATTAAAAGATAAATACAAATGAGAATAGTTTGCAAGTTGCTCGACACTACTACAACAGAGCAAGTATAAAACCTAGAAAGATATCAAATTATGAACACTAGAAGTCTGTTACTTTAAGTATTAAGTGGTGTTCACAATCATGAGCCGGAACAGTGAGAAAAATGGCCAATCAATCGCGTAAAGTCACGTGTTAAAATGGAAGTACAAATTAAATTTACACGCGTGGAAAATACACATAGTTTTTAAATTGCTGGTCAATTAG
>CM042137.1:73040465-73045465 GCA_023376005.1 Doryteuthis pealeii | reverse complement strand
TAGTTTGGCTACAGTAGTAATGATCTTTGGTACTTGTTCGTTTGTAACTGTTTCACAGCATAGTGGTCGTAACACACCCATCTATCTATCAATATATCTATCAATCTATCTATCTCATCCCCCTCTCTCTATTATATATATATATATATATATATATATATATATATATTAAGTAAAAAGTAAAGTCGTCGAGGTGGCTTAAAATCAGTATCAGCCAATCAGCGAGGGAGTCTATCCCCTTTTCACTAGCGCTAGACCAAGGAGATTGTTTTTGCATCTGAGGTGGAGCGCCACACATACCATCAGCTCCTTTCTTTACCGCACAGGTCCCTGTGCTACTCATACGCTGAGTTGGCGAGGGGCGTTTATCGAACTAGGAACCTTGTGGTTTCTAGCCGAACGCTCTACCGATGGAGCTAACCGTCCCATATATATATATATATATATATATATATATATATATATATATATATATATATATATATATATATATATATATATATATATATATATATATATATATATATATATATATATAAAAACTTATCTAAATGTATATATAATATATATTCTCCCCAAAATATATATATAAGTATAGATAAAAGGATATGAAAACATACAATGTTGTTAAAGTGAAAATATTTTATATCATATTCATTGCTAATATTGAACAATATTTCGATTTATAAATACATTATATTATATATATATATATATATATATATATATATATATATATATAATATATATATAAACTTGTCTAAATGTCTGTTTCTGAATCGAACTAAATACCAACTGTATTTGTCTTAGCTTATCGTGTCAAATGCACAATAAATGTGTTACTCCTTATTCAGTCATGTCGTCGTAGCAGCAAAAATTGTATAAAATCCTAAGATTGAATATCTCAAAATTGACTGCAAAAGGTTTGGGCTACTTTGTGGTTACACATCACGGTTTAGATACTCCATATAAATATTCATAATAAGCCAACCGAATCTAATGCTTTTTCTTAGTGGAGATATGGAGATTTATTAATTTACGTAGAGGACATTAATTGTAGTTTGAAATACTAGATGAGAATGACTGTGCCTGGGAAAGAAGTTAACTTCTAGATTACGTATATATAAGAAAATTAATTAAAACGGCCAAGATCAAATTATAATAGTGGTGCATAATATCACTTTATTTTTCTTACTGTTTTTAAAACATAGGTGTGACTGAATAATGAGTGGAATATTACAGTCTTAATTTAAGGGTTTAATTTTCAAACTGAAATCTTTTACTAAATAAATTTCAATACCAATCCCTAGTCGCAGCAATTAGAATCTCTCACACAATTAAAAAAATACTCGCTCTTTAGCTCGAACCAGAACCAGTTAGTCTAAAAAGCAAAACATTTTACTTAAAATTAACAACAAAATATAAAAACGGAAAAACTTTCAAATACCTAGGAAATCAAGGAAGCTAAAAGTACAAGACTAATTGCTAGGAGTAAATGTTATCAATGCCTTTCTCTATATTTGCAACGAATCCAATTGAGAACCGACATCACGACTGGATGAGCCGCTGCACCTACTCTGATTGATTTGGTGGGAAGAGTTTCATTTTGCACATGGCGTCTCACAGTGCCATGCGTCTTAGCGCGCCAAATAAAAGCCGGCTATAATAGTTCATGTGTAGTAGCAGTAGCAGTAGCAGTAGTCGTTGTTACCGGTGCAAAAAATGCCGGTTGATATTATATATGTGTATATTGGGGTGTGCGTGCGCGCACGTTTTCTGTGCGTGCGTGAATGCGCATGCGCACGCGCGTCTGTGTGAGTAAGCAAAGTGTCACCGATTTGGAATTGCGAATATCTTACTTTCTTTCTTTTTTTCCTTTTTTTTTAAGACGTCTAAAAATGCGATTTTTAAAGGCTGAATCATAAAACATTCTTGAACTGCTAACTTGAAAGACTGAGGCTTTAATTTTCATTATGCATTTTTTCATTTAATGTTAAACCCGGCACAATTTTTGTTGTATTTAAATATTTTTTTTTAATGCTATTAAGATATTGAAATCACTAATTGTAAATTGTATTGAATCTTTAATTTGTAAAAAAAAAGGTATATTTTACGTTTGCTAGGGGGAAATGATATTGTTTTAAACAGATATGTAAGGATATAAATTGTAGTTTGTTAGAAATGCCTGATAAATCTTATGTGGATTCTTAAGTGTGCGTAGTGTGTGTACATGTTTGTGGGTGTGTGTGTGCATAGCGCGCACACGTCTCTGTGTGTGTGTGTGTGAGTTGAACCACTAAATCAAGTTGGATTCATACATATTCATTCACTTCTTTTATTTTGTTTATTTTTTCCGGTACACATTTACATCCAAAGGCAGTTTATTTCATGTTAAGTCCTTTTCCGCAATTCTTTGGGAGGAATCATATCTATCTATCTATCTATCTATCTATCTATCTATCTATCTATCTATGTCATTGTGTTCATATAAACCAATCCATCTATCACAACTTGGTAGTTTCTTCCTCCACTGCCCCTCTCTCTCCATATATATATATATATATATATATATATATATATATATATATATATACGTACGTAACATACATACACACACGCATATATATATATATATATATATATATATATATATATATATAATTAGCTAACTTGCTAGTGAACTAAACTAGCTAGCTATTGTTAGTTGATTGTCGTTCGTTGAACACACACACACACACACACACACACACACACACACACAACGAAAAGACAATTAGAACTATGCACACTATAAAAAAACGTAAAGAAAACGTTAAAATTACACCCTCCTTGGGTGTATATAATATATATATATATATATATATATATATATATATTTGTTTCCTCCCTTTTCCTACTTCCTCAAATACAAATGTAACTATATATGTCTATTTATTAGCAACGATAATCAATAAAATTTTTAGTTTTCACCAGTCTGGATTAAATCAACCATAAAAATTAGTTTCTTACTAAAAAAAAGTACATATCTAAAAAAAAAAAATAAAAAAAAATGCACATGTATATTCAATCATACGGCTCTCTTTGAATTCATATAGAGATGTACAGCTCGATACGTTTTCATTATTTTTGTATCACGAATATCTGCATTTATATATACGCGCGTAATGCATATATATATATATATATATGAATGTTGCATTTGTATATACTTGCTTATTGTATATATACAAATGTGTATTTGTATATAATATACGTGAATATTAAACTCACACACACACGCACGTACACACACACACACACACACACACACACACACACATACATATATATATATATTTACAAATGTGAATTTGTATATACAAGCATAATACATATATACGAATGGCATTTGTATATACACGCGTATTGCATAAATTAAATATGCGTTTATATATACGTGATAATTGTATATATATATACGAATGTGCATCGGTATATACGTGCATATTACATATATATATATATATATATATATATATATATATATACGAATGTACATTTGTATATTCGTGCGTATTGCATATATATGAATTTTGCATTCTTATATACCAGCTTTTTGTATATATACGAATGCGCATTTGTATATACGTGAATAATTGATATATACGAATGTGCATTTGTATATACTTGAATTTTACATACGTATATACGAATGTGCATTTGTATATACTGCATATTGCATATATATATATGTGCGAATGTGCATTTGTGTATATAATTATGAACGTCTACACGCACACATGTCTCATGGAAGTTACTTTCAAATATCAGTAAGTTGATCATATTTGCTTGTGTGTTCGTATATGTGTAAGTCAGAACTAAAAACGTATCAGGAAACTAGCCACTGAGTGAGAAAGTGTTTTTATCCTTTAACCGAGAGAAAATTTGACTGATAAAACACTTGTTTTTTTAAATTTTATTTATTCTTAATAATTGTATTCCTACATTTGTAGATAGTTTTTCCTCTTTTCTTATGCAAAGGGATAAAGCAAGAGTAAAACCAACCAACCAACCAACCAACCAACCAAAAATGTATTAAGATACATTATATGTATGTATGTATTACATACTATCTATCTATCTATCTATTCAGAGGTATCTATGTATCATCAATATTAGTATATATTATATATATTATATATATATATATATATATATATATATATATATATATATATATATATATATATGTATATATGTATGTATATGCACACACAAGTTATATCTATCTATCTACTTTAGTCATAAGTATCTATGTATCATTAATATACATATGTGTGTGTATATATATATACACACATGCATATACATATATGTATGTATATATATATTTATATATGCACCCGCAAGTCTATCTATCTATCTATCTATCTATCAATCTACTTTATACATAAGTATCTATGGATCATTAATTATATATATATAAAATATATAAATATGTGTGTGTGTTTGTGTGTATATGCATACATATATATATATATATATATATATATATATATATATATATATTCATATATGCACCAAGTCTATCTATCTATCTATCTATCTATCTATCTATCTACATATAACAGTTTGTTTCAATCTAGCTATCAAGCTGCCTAGTTAACTATTCTTCGCCCTAAAACATTAATTGACTTATGAGTTTAAATAGCAATACTACAACTTGGTTCAATGACAATTACCAATCTACTCTACACGCGTCCATGCATATAAAACTTCTATGAACAACCAAGTGGTTCTATGTGTCAATTTTTTCTTTTTATTTGCATATATGTGTGAATGAGTGAGTGAGGGGTGGGGTGTAGTGAGTGAGTGAGTGAGTGAGTGACGGAGTGAGTGAAGAAGGGAGTGAAATTGGGAGCAGATTTTCTCCCTTATTGTGTCCTTGGCCACGTACTTTTTTTTTTATAAACGTGTATACAGACGTATGAGGTTGAAAGTGTTTGCCCGAGTGTGTGACC
>CM042137.1:73010465-73035465 GCA_023376005.1 Doryteuthis pealeii | reverse complement strand
GAGAACATAAGCAGATACAGCGGAATTCGAACTCGTTTTGCCGATTTTGTTTTCTAAGTTGCCAACAGCTATACAATTACATTAAATAAGACCTACTTCTCATGCTACCGCCCCAGGGGGTAAAGTATTAATTACATATTTTATACAATCAAATGTACGTATTCAAAGAATGGTAAAATTTTACTCAATCAATCCCTCTGTGTCTGTCTCCCTTTCTCTCTCTTTCTTTCTCTAATCACACACACACACACACACACACACACACACATACACTCACGCGCGCGGACAAAATAAGACAAACAGAAATAATAATTCAGTATATAATTACTTATTGAATATTTTTGACTTGTTTAATTTAGGTCATCAGTAAAAGAATGTAATAATTTCCCAAAACATTAACACACACACACACACTGAGACACACAGAGACACACACACATATCTCTCTCTCTCTATACACACACACACACACACACACACACACACACATACACAGACATATAATATATATATATATAATATATTATATATATATATATATATTAATAATGGTGTTTGTTATATCTATGAGTAAAGAGTGCTAAATAACATTGATAGAGTATGTATATCTGAGTTAGGGAGTTAGGGTAGCGAAGACAAAATCTATAACTCTTAGTAACTGTTAGTTTCTCATATATATATATATATATATATATATATATATATATATATATATATATATATATAATCTAACAAGTTTATTATACATAAACTATCTGTAGTGATTTAAAGATTCACTGTATTTATACATACTGGATCATACAATAATAATACAGTGTGTCTTAGAAATCACATATAGAATCATCCTTACTTCCAAGTTTTGGATACCTCTCACACACACACACACACACACACACACACACATATATATATATATATATTATTTATATTTTTGTTTGAAGGCACTTACAATGCTTATATCGTATAAAATTCGATAATTAATGAAAACCCTCGACAAGCTGATTTCGCATGTATCGTTTACTGCGTATCAGTGGCCCAGTTATAAAGTCTCGGACTCTGCGTTCGATTTCTGTCGGAGGGAATTCGTAAGTATACATCGCTGATGAGACTTAATAAAGTTGAAACAGCTGCTGTACGATGTTCTATGTCGTGGGCGATATTTGCCGAGTTCGCTTGTCATGATTATTTTCATTAATTATCGAATTTTATACGATATACGCATTGTAACTGCCTTCAAGCAAAAATATAAATAATAATATACTTTATTCACTTCACTTGTTTTTTTCTTTGTAACATCATATATATATATATAGTCATCCACAGAGACGGGTTTCGACTTTTTCGAAGTCTCTTCAGTGTGGCTAGACATTTTGTGAGCTACCGGGATAGAACTCCGATCGATTCAGCAGCAGTCAGACAGCTTAATCGCTCGGCCATTGTCACCCACAGAATGCGAAGGGGATTTTAACTGTTTTAATACACACGACTGTATGTATGTAAAGGCCGCCATAGAGTGCTCCATCCCTTTTATAGGAGAGCGCTAGTCATCCGCAGACACCGTGTTTCGACATTTCACGTCACTTCAGTGTGGCTATATATATATATATATATATATATATATATATATATATATATATCCCAAACCCTGCAAACGAGTAGGAGGTGACAAAGTCAACTTCTTTAGCGGAATTAAACGGGTTTCACATCAGAGATATCTTCCTTTTAGACTGGTAACAAAACCAAGCTGGAGGGAGAATAGCTGGATTCATATCTTTCCCAAGAGCATCAGCACTATATGAAATACGAACAGCATCGTCCAGGATTAGAACTCGTCTTATGTGCATTTCCGACCACGGTAAGCATTACAGAACGCGTCTCCAAATTAAATAACCCATGAAGGTTTCACATAGCGTTAATATCCTTGGGAAAGTTATGGATTCAATTATTCTTCCTATGGGTAAATCGTAGGACAGACTGAGCTCTTTAACCTTGGTTAGGCAACCAGTTTGGGAGAAGAACAAAATCTCAATTCAAACCTTTTAAACTTCGCTTAAGAAATTGATACCGTGTCTCTTCCTGCTCGAGCAGTGGAAATGGGTAACTATGTATTTAATGCCAAAGCCACCCTTGTAGAGTGGTGCTATTTAAGCCCTAGCTAGTGGAATAAAGAGGTTCATACGATTCCCAACTGTATTAGTCCGAAAGCGAACGTCATAGCGCGACTGGAGCTCGAATTCACTTATTACGATATCGCAGTCCTGCACCTTAGCCACGCCGACACTACAGACTTGAAAGAGAATAATTTACTTGGAAATAACTTCAATAAAAAATCTGGTGTGTTATTCTTGCTGGGTTACACTTACATACATATATTAGGGCACTCCCTCGTGGTGTAATGGTTAGCAAGATAGTCTCACAGATCAGTTACTACTAAATTACGAGTTCAATCCTTGTGTCACAACATACCTGTGGCAAACGGGTTGGGTACCCCCCCCCAAAAAAAAAAAAACTCCCATCATGGTGTAATGGTTTGCAAACTAGTCTCGCAGATCCATTACTACTGAATTGCGAGGCATGAATGCCCCAATCTTACGACCTAGTGTCACAACCTACCCGACGATGTAAGTCCAACACTTTAGCCAACACGCCACGGGTACTCTTCCAAATTGATTTTGGAGTAGTGTTCGAACCCAGCGGAAAGCCAGACTGATTTTCAAAGCAGGTTCTATGGAAGATTAATCAAGATAATTAGTTACAACAAGCAAAAAAAAAAAAAAAAAAAATGAAAGAAAACACCCTTCGGGCGGTTGTAAAATTTAATTTGTGAAATATATACCTGTGGGGATGGGAGTTAAAGATTTAATGCCAGAGACTTTCTACCATAAGTAAGTTAAATAATCAAATTTATTAAAGAGGTAAAAAAAAGTAAAACAATTTGAAATGGAAACTTAGTTCTGATAACTTTAAATATGTATCAAAATAAAAGAACTATATATAATATATATTACCGGGCATGTCTTTATTAAAACCTGTTTTAAAAAAAACAACGTGAACGTCTAAAGTTTTGTGCTCATTTTTGAGCATATACGATATAAGTAGTTTCATTATTCTATGAATTGACGTTTTGGGTAGTGTGACGTAAGCAGTGACGTATTTCAGTTGCAGACAAATTGAGACTAAATCTCCATTATCAATAGATGTATCATTTCTACGCAATTCCTGTTATTGTTTTCTGGGAGTAGCTTGATGTTGAGCTTTTTAGTTTTTTTAAATACTGCTGGTCAGTTTATTGGAACGTATGATAAAATGGGCTACAATCAAAATGGAGGCATCTCTACACTAGATGGCAAGCCCTTGAAATTAGTAAACCACTTTTCATACCTTGGTAGTAATATCTCATCTACAGAGGACAATGTCAATATACGTATAAGAAAAGCATGGTCTGCCAGAGACAGATTATCAATCATTTAGAAATTTGATCTCGCTGGTAATATAAAGCAGACATTCTTCTAAACTGTAGCCATCTCAGTGCTACTATATGGCTGCACCGCTTTGACTCTAACGAAACGATAAGAGAAAATAAGCAATTTCGTGTACTTGTAAAATCCGTGAAACGTACATTGTATTTGTTTCATATTCCCTTTTTCTCTATTTTCCCCTCCTCACCACACAACTATATTATTAATTGCTTGCTAACTTGAGGCATATAACAAAGCAGTTACAGAAAAACGAGATACCATAAACAAAGTATCCCTACGTAATAAAAAAGCCAAACAAACACCAATATTTAGCAACTTAAAATAAAAAGCTCAAATAAAACTAAAACACACAAAAAAGAACAACTATGATGCATTCAAAGTCAAATAAACAAAATCAGAAATTCTGTAGATAGACAATCTGTTGGAGTTTTTTTTAATATAAGGCGTGCTGGAATCCACCACTTAAACTTATAGACTCTGCATGGGCGTGTGGATTAATGCCAGCCAATCAAGAGCTCGCATACGTGGTTAGTTAACTATTTAATCACCGATCTTGAAAGCCGTTCATTTGCACGTATTTGCCACAGACGAACGGATATACACCCAATGACTCTGCTTAACCAAAGGATTCTACTCAACAGTAAGGGACACCTACAAACAACCAAAGAATTCTACCCAACACTAAGGGACACCGAGGAACAACCAAAGGACTCTTTACTAAGGATCAACCTCTGCTTAACACAAGGGATCTCCACTATAAAGTGCTCGCACTTGAAGCCTAAACATGGCCACAAAAATCGTAACACAATCTTATTTAGCATGGCAGACAGTAAACGAAGTTAGCGACAGGAAAAGCACTTCGAGATTAAATGGTTAGGGTGTAGGAAATAGACTCGTCGATGCGAGTTCAAATCCTGGATGAGGCGCTTATACCCTTGGAAAAGGTATGTATCAAACTACTATCCCTCCAGCAATGAGTAAATAGTAGGGCGGACTGGGCTCTTCAACATTGGCTAGGTAACCAGTCAAGAAGGAAAACTCTGAATTCAAACCTTTTAAACCCCGCTTAAGAAATTGACCTTGTGTTACATACTGCACGTGCGGACGAGTTGGTGTTAGCTCAGTCGGTAGAGCGTTCGGCTAGAAACCACAAGGTTCATAGTTCGATACCTGCCCTCGCCAACTCAGCGTTATGAGTAGCACAAGGATCTGTGCATTAAAGTAAGGAGCTGATGGTAGGTGTGGCGCTCCACCTCAGACGCTAAAATAATCTCCTTGGTCTAGCGCTAGTGAAAAGGAGATAGACTCCCTCGCTGCATGGCTGATACCGACATTAGGCCGCCCCGACGACTTTACTTTTATTATATATATATATATATATATAATATATATATATTGCTTGAAGGCAATTACAATGTGTATATCGTATAAAATTCGATAATTATAGAAAATAATCATGACAAGCGTACTCGGCAAACAATGTGCGGTGCGTAGAACATCATACAGCCTGTTTCGACTTTATTAAATCTCATCAACGATGTATACTAACCGACAAATCGGAGGGAAATCGTTAGTAAACATCACTGCTGAGACTTAATAAAGTCGAAACAGGCTGTACGATGTTCTACGTACCGAACATTGTTTGCCGAATTCGCTTGTCATGATTATTTTCTATGATTATCGAATTTTATACGATATACACATTGTAATTGCCTTCAAGCAAAATATAAATAATAATATATACTTTATTCAACAATGCTTCTAAAAACAAACATCCAAAATCTTATATATATATATATATATATATATATATATATGAGTGAAGGGTTGGGTAAATCTGAGCAAAATGTAGTTGAGCCACGCGTCGCTGCTCAAACCCATACATAAGAGCCTGCGCCATCTATACGAATCAGCACTCATTGCAAACTCCAGAGTTGTGAAACAGAGACCAGAGTTCTTTAACCTAGCTACAGCTATTACAAAAATCGTAGCTCAAGAGAACAAAATCAAAATCGAAAACGGATAAAAAACATTTTAAAAAATCACAAAAATTCTCCCAAATAAATTAAAACAAATATATTCCAGTCCGCCAGGTTCACAAAGCTTCACTGACAGCAGTCATCACACACTAACCTACAACCAGACTATCAAATTTCTTCAAAAGCAATAAAAGACCCCTTACCATACCCCACAAATTAAACCCATCCCTTCCTTTTTCACTTCCCCTCTCTATACCACACACCCAAACCCTCCCCTCTTTCTATCCCTACACGCCCACAAAATTACATTTTCAGTATAAAAGCCGACTAAAAATTCACGATGAATTCTGAAGAAGCTTCACTAAAAATCGAGGCGAAATATCAATTGAATTTACCGGCCCTCGCCAACTCAGCGAATGAGTAGCACCGGGATCTGTGCGGTAAAGTGAGGAGCTGATGGTAGGTGTGGCGCTCCACCTCAGATGCTTAAATAATCTTCTTGGTCTAGCGCTAGTGAAAAGGGCGTAGACTCCCTCGCTGTCAGGCCGATACCGACATTAAGCCGCCCCGACGACTTAATTTATATATATATATATATATATATATATATATATATATATATATATATAATTAATTGCATTAATCCATACTTACCAATATGTACGTATATAAAAGAAAAAACAAAAAAACACAAGAAATGAAATATACAGGAACTTTATATAGTCAAGCTCACGGAGAGATAAGTATAATTGTGATAGAGAGATCTGGAAAATCCATGTATGCACACGTTTATTCGTTCAGCAATGAATTCCGATTCATTTCTATAGAGCCACGTGTACACAAATAAATCTAAGAAACAGAAATGAATAATAATAATTAAAGATATACGGAATAATATCAATAATAATTACGCCACAGAAACATGAATGTAACTGTGTATATACATATATTTTTTTTCACACACGTACATGAATATTTACAAAATGTTCTCTCTTTCTGACTCTGTCTTCCTCTGTCTGTCTGTCTTTCTCTCTCTCTGTCTTTCTCTCTGTCTTTCTCTCTTTCTGCCTCTGTCTTTTTCTGTCTCCTTTCTGCCCCCCCCTCTCTCTCTCTCTCTCTCTCTCTCTCTTTCTCCCCATCACACACATAGACACAGACACACAAACACACACATATAGTTTGGAAACTTAGTCTAGAGCAAGGTACTCATTAATTGGCCACAAGATAAACTTGCCTTTTATATATATATATATATATATATATATATATATATATATATATATGGGGTGTAAGGCAAATTTATCTTGTGGGATATATATATATATAATATATATATATAATATATATATATATTGAAGAGAGGATGACTTAACGGATTAATGGAGAAGACAAAATATCGAGAGTCCTAATTTTGACTATCGAGAAAAAGTAACTGAATAAACCGGAATAATAAACGAATATAAAAAGTGCTCAATACATTGAAGAGCTGGTTTAGAAAACCGATAAAACCAGAATATATGTACCTAGCTTTACCACCAAGATCTTCGGTATATATATATATATATATATATATATATATATGACGGTTTATCGCTAGAATTAATATAGCATAAAACCAACTTTACTTAAATTATCAAATTTGATTATTAAATTATTAAATTTAAACATGCACAATTGCATATTCATAAATGTTTTCTACATATCACTTGGGGGGGGGGGTATTTTTCAATATATTTTTTAAAACATACAAAACCTACCTAGGTTTCATCTAAAGGATCTTCAGGATAATAGGGAAGCTAGTCGCATTTCTGCTTTTGATTGATTTTAAAACTTAGTCGAGTTCGTATTATCTGCGTTATTCGGACTATTGTCCTCATCATTGTTATCTGTACAACGTTTCTTCAGGTATTTCTTGTCGAACTCGGGAACCTTCTTGGACTCGGTTACCTTCTTTTCGGACTCGGGAACCTTCTTGTCATAATCGGAAACCTTCTTCTCGTAATCGGGAGCCATCACGGAACTTTGAACCTAACCCTTTATTCAGTCCACAGGGGTATCCTGTTCTCATTCCGCTAACCATAGTTGGGGTAGAGGCGTTAAGCTGTGTTAATTATTATTTCATGTTACTGCCCCACTTGACCAGGATTGAAATAGCAGTCCAGAGATAACTGTGACTTAGAACTGTCTTAACCTAACTCCTTTATCCACAAGGCCATACACAAGTTGTTTTTGCAATTGGCTCCCGATTACGACAAGAAGGTTCCCGAGTTCGAAAAGAAGGTTTCCGTGTCCAAGATGGTTCCCGAGTTCGACAAGAAATACCCGAAGAAAACCGGAGGGCATATCGCCCGAAACGTTGTACAGACAACAATGAAGATGAGGACAATAGTCCGAATAACGCAGATAATACTAATCATCAAGCCTAATCTCAAATATCCAGAGAAATTAGTCGAGTTAATCCTCCATAAAGTCTCCTAGTTTGAGGTCTAGTTGGTTATTAATGATTTTATGGGTAAGTTCATCTGTGATTTCAGGAGGGTTTCCTATCAGATTCTTGAAATGTTCTTTTTACTTTAGAAGTCTATCTTCTTGACTGACAACTTCTAGCTTTAATCTCCAGGTGCTTTTCATACCGCTAACTTCGTTTATAGTCTGCCATGCCAATTGAGACTGTCTATTTACAGAATTTCTGATTTTATTTATTTAGCCTTGAATGTATTGTAGTTGTTCTTTTTTTGCATTTTTAAGTCTTATTTGAGCTTTTTTTAAGTTGCTAAATATTGGTGTTTGTTAGGCTTTTTTTTTTTATTACGTAGGGATACTTTGTTTATGGTATCTCGTTTTTCTCTAACTGCTTTTGACTCCCAGGAAACTGTATATTTAACTCTTTAATTAGTTGATATGCATTCATCTACTGCTTCCAGGTGGGTGGCCACAAAGATAGAACCATCTCCACATCAGATGGCAAACCTCTGAACTTAGTAGTCAAATATATTATCTACATAAAACAATGTCAATGGCACAAGAAAGGCATAGAATGCTACTGACAGATTATCAATCATATGGAAATCTGATCTCTGATCTCTAATATGACAATTCTTCCAATCTGTAGCAGGCAGCAACATTTGGAATTTAACGAAACGCCAGGAGAAAAATCTAGATGGGAACTATGTAAGGATGCTGCGTGTTATCTTGAACAAGTCCCGGAAGCAGCAAATAAATAAATAAATAAAATAAAATAAAAAAAATAAATAAATAAAATAAAATAAAATAATAATAAATGTTGTATCGCGAGGTGAAAAGATACACAGATGAATGGTGTGCTCAACACATTTATTAAGCACCAGCACCCGGTGCTAAACGGATACATACAAACACAGAACAAATAAGTACAAACAATTGATAAGACAAAGTCACATTAAAAGAGAAGGGTCAGTTTGGTATAGCCAACGCAGTAAAGTCAGTCTGAATATTATTCAGCTGGTTTACCTACTTTAGTCGTAGGCTATTTTATGGCTATGAACCAGTCCATCTGGTTGAGTGCTGAAGGGGTGTTACCTACTCTACAACAATAAATAAATGAATGAATAAATAAATAAATAGAAGCAGCTTTCTTTCACACAAATCATCCAAGTAAGAATGGAACTGCTGGAGAAGCAAGGACGAACTCATAAGTAAAATTCTCCTGTGGACTCCTACACATGGTCACACAAGTATTGGCCGACCTGCAAACACTTACATAGAACGGCTATGTGCGGACACTGGTTGCCGTACTGAGGACCTGCTAGGAACAATTACCGATTGGGATGGGTGGAGAAGGAGAGAGTCAATGGAATTGAGCATGACTTTATTATGATGATGGCTACCTCGATACTCCCATCGTGGTATGATGGTTATGAAACTGGTATCGCAGATCCATTACTACTGAATAACGAGTTCGATCCTCGCTGGATACCCCATACTCGTGACTTAGTGTCACAACCTACCCGTGGACAATGGTTTGGGCAAATGCATACTTTGGCATACTTTTGCCATACATCTTTGGAGCTCTTCGTCTCGTTTATTGTACACTGTCACCGTGATATCAAGATACGTAAACCTGCTGATATTGTTCAATATTCTCTATGTGAATTGGTTCTTTATATATATATATATATATATATATATATATATATATATATATATATGCTTCCAAAACCCGATAGAGTTCTCTAGGAGCGATTTTAATTCACTTTCACTGCCAGCATAAAGCAATGATCGTCTGTTGTTTACAGATTTGATCTCTCTGGTGATCGTAAAATATATACACAGGTATATGTATTTAAACAGTTAAAACACCGCTCCTTAATGCCAGCTGTCGATGGCCGAGAGGTTAACGAGTCTGGTTGATGTAAAGTCAGTCAGGTTTCGCTCCTGGTCGGAGCCACATTGATGAGACGTGAAAACGACGAAACACGGTGGATGATATATATATATATATATATATATATATATATATATATATATATATATATATATATATATATATATATATATATATATATATATATATATATATATATATATATATATATATATATATATATATATATATATATATATATATATATATATATATATATATATATATATATATATATATATATATATATATATATATATATATATATATATATATATATGGCCGGGATAGGTCCGTCGGTAGAGCGTTCGGCTATAAACCACAAGGTTCCTAGTTCAATACCGGTCCTCGCCAACAGCGTATGAGTAGCACAGGGATCTGTGCGGTAAAGTAAGGAGCTGATGGTAGGTGTGGCGCTCCACCTCAGACGCCAAAACAATCTCCTTGGTCTAGCGCTATTGAAAAGGGGATAGACTCCCTCGCTGACTGGCTGATATCGACTTTAGGCCGCCCCGACGACTTTACTTACTTTATATATATATATATATATATATATATAAAAAGAACTAATTCACACACACACACACACACACACACACACATATATATATATATATATATATATACTAACCCCTCCGTACAAGCAGGACGTGACACATGCTTTTCCATCTCCTAGACTGGTTGCCTAACCAAAGTTAAAGAGCCATGTCCGCCTTATTATTTATCCATTTCTGGAGGGAGAATAGTTGGATGCATGCCGCTCTCACGGGTATTAGTGCTATATGAAATACAAACACGGACTCATCCAGGATTTGAACTCGTGTCGGCGAATCCATTTCCTTAAACGATAACCATTACACAACACGCCTCCAATGTAATGTGTGTAAAATTAATATTTTGTATACGTCTACATTTTTTGTTTGTTTGCAAATCCACTTGTTTAATAGCAAACCGGTGGTCGTTAAGTTCCTCTGAGTGGAGGAGAAAAAATTTTGTTTAATCATGACCTCAGGAAAGGTGGTAGGTAGGAAGCAATAAAAAAGGATGAGGATGGGTGGGCAAGTAAATAAGGAAGCTGAAAAAATAAAAGAGGAGATTAAAATATGATATGTAAAAAACAAATAAATACAAAAAACAACAACTATTTAAAAAAACAACAACAAACAAACAAATCAAAACAATAACGAGTCTAAATTGAGGTTTTATGAGTAAATATACAGAAATCCCAAGATTTTGGGGCTGGTTTATCCCAGTCTGTAGAGCATCCGCCTTAGAATCGCAAGGTTCTGAGTTCGATACCGGTCTCCGCCAACTCAGCATATAATTAGCACATATTAGGTAATATGATTCGTGCGGTAAAGTTGAGAACTGACAGTAGGTGTGGTGCTCCACCTCAGCAAAACAATCTCCAGCGTTAGCGAAAAGGGGATAGACTCTGTCGCTGTCTGACTGATACCGACAATAGGCCACTCTGTCGTTGCAATTTCATATAGAAATAAAAGCTGTTGGGAAATAGGGAATATAGGAGAATAAGGCGGAGGAAAAGCAAAGAAAATAGTACAGGTTAAATGCCGAACTTTTTTAAGACCATATTATTTCGATTGGGGAACGAGAAAAGCCTGGTTCATGTAGCCAAACTTACCACGATTTTAATCTGGACTAAAACTAAACAAAGAAATAAGATTTTTTTAAGATATGAAAAAAGAAGAAATACCCCCCCCCCAAAAAAAAAAATAACAAAAAAACAAAACAAACACAACATGCCATTAATATCTATGCGAAATATGCATACACGTACGTACACGCATAATAAAATTAAAGCAAATAATCACAGGGACTTATAGATTCAGGTGATCACATGTACAAACTGATTTGATAGATCAAAACAAAAGTGATTCTATGTAATGTGTGTAAAGTACACATTTCTTTCTTTCTTTCCTTCTTTTTTTCTTTCCTTCTTTCTTTCTTTCTTTCTTTCTTAACATTATATTTTTCTTTCTTTCTTTCTTTGTTAACATTATATGAATACATATGCTCATCTTTAACCCCACGAAGACAAGCATTTTGATATTTGGTACATACACATGTAAGAGAAGAATGCCGAACAAAAAACGCATTGTATTCATTTGTATTATTTGTATTATTCGAACTAATCGTAGGCCTTTTTGTTTGGTATATCTGATGAGTCTATTTTTCAGTATATATATATAATATATATTATATATATATATATATATATATATATATATATATATACTATAGTGTGAGATGGTCACTGTTTCAGCTTTTGCTGGAATGGTGTACCAAAGGCAGTATTATTGGTAGAGTGCTCAATATAAAATAGAGCTGTTATATAATATAATAAGATAAATATATAAAGGTTTTACATATCTATTTATTAGGTGACAAAGGAACATTCACAACCATATTGATTTCATGCGATACAATCATCAGGTGAAGATGTTTCAAATGTATTTCGTGACATTTTTCTTCCTGTCTTATTTTCGTTGAAGACCGATCCACATGCGGTCGATGCAGATATTACTTGGGTCCTCACATCATCAGTGAGGAGGGCCGGTGTTGCTATATAAACCGTAGAGAGAAAGGCCCCGAAACGGTTTGCATATTTTCTCCTGATGAGCCCATGCATTTGTAAACATCCTTTGTTTTTTCAATATATCATATTTACACTGTCGTATTAAGTTCCAATTATTATTTCACACACACACACACACACACACACACACACACACACACATATATATATATATATATATATTGAATTTAGTGCGAATCATGAGTAATGTGTGAAATAAATGAGAAACTGAGTTGGATATTATGTACTAAGTTCCATTTTATTTCATCCAATATTTCGAAGGAATGGCACTTTACAAGGAACTTAAACGCTTACAAATATTTCAAACCCTCCACCAACGACCTACATACCTACACTCACTGCAGCCAATCCAAACTCTGCCGATGAAAAAGGGTAGCAAAGACAGCTGAACATTAAAAGCAGGCCGAGGAAGCAACACCCTTGACTCCAGCCAATTCCAACTCATTCTATCCAGATGGCAGCTGAACTTCAGAGTTGGCCGAGAAATCAACACACCTGACCCACAAAAACGCCAGTGACCACTGTAGACAACCAGTCTAAAAAATCCTAGTAAAAGAATGTTTTTGATTTCATTGGAAATATTTGATGAAATGAAATGGAACTTAGTACATAAGATCCAAATTAGTTTCTCATTTATTTCATAAATTACTCATGCTTCTCACTAAATCCCATATATATATATAATATATATATATATATATATATATTGAAAATTAGACTCATCACACACACACACACCACACACACACACACACACACACTATATATATATATATATATTTGAGAAAAATGGAAAGCGAATCCGACAATTATATTATAAGATAAATGGAAATAAAAAGTTGTATGGATAAATTTTTTTATTAAGATACCGACACATATACATATATCTGGAGTCTTAGATTGGAGACGGGGTTGTGGTGACTACTATTAACCTACAAATATCGATATATATATATAATATATATATATATATATATATATATATATATATATACATAATTATACACACACATTTAAAGACTCTTCCGTACACAATAGGTTACTCATACACAGTTGACTGAATATGAGTTTGGTGTTTGTGTGCGCATGCCGTATATACATAGCCAAATTAATTGGTACCTGTCAAGGTTGACAATGGGAGGAATAGCAATTTTGTTTTGGCTGACTGTGCAGAAAAAATATCTATAAGAATGTGGTTAACACATCTGCCCATTCATCTATCTTGCTTTTGTTTCTGTAGCCATTATGGCAAACCGATGATATCTGAGCAGGGATAAGGGCTCAAGGTGAAAGGGACTCAAGATTTTCCCAATGGTTTTTGTGTGAAGTGGATATAAATCGGTTGAACCGGAACTTGAACACGGTTGGCCAGTTCCATTACTCAGGATGATGACTGTACACTAACCTGTTTTGTAAATATAGCCCCATAATCACATACATATGTCATCTAAGCACACGTGTATACTATTCGCAAGCACACGCCCACTAACAATCAAATACACATTAGAATTAAGCATATAAATAAACTATTTACTTAAAAAAAAAATAAAAGACAACTTTTGGAAACATATATCCTCACACACACACACACACACACACACACACACACACACACACATATATATATATATATATATATATATATATATATAGTACACACTATTGCTACGTAAACAAAATGTGTTGCATGTATATATTTACCAACACCTCCGCAAGCCCACGGTCTATTTTTTTTATTTGAATTCAGAATGTTCCTTCTCATAGATCAGTTGCCATACCAAGGTTAAAAAAAGCACAGCCTTCGCTACTATTTACCCATAACTGGAAAGGGAATAGTTGAGGGCATACCTTTGCTGTATTAGCACTATGTGAAATGCAAACAGCCTCGTCCTGCATTTGAACTCGTGCCGCCGTGTCCATTTCGTACGACGATACCCATTACACGATAGGTGCCGGATGTACCGCAAAGAATTGTACATTGGTTACGGCCAAGACCATCTATTCTATACATATATAAAGGATAGTTGATGATGTATAGGAGGAAACTAAACAATTAATGTCAAAGTGAATGTACATACACTTTCACTATCATCAGAGCTTGCTTTTTGTGCAAAAATAATCAAGATTTTGTTTATATCTGTGAATTTAAAAATTAGGATTTGAATAGTAAGAGAAGGGAAAGTCATTGGTTGCGTTTTTTATTTAAAAAATCAATCAATCACGAAAGACCAAAACAATCAATGGATCTGCGTGACTAACTTTTTATTACCCTCCTGTACTCAGGCAAAGCCAGGTAGCCGCTTCTAGTTCCAAATAAAGACCTGGCAAACATGCAGCTGGAGTCTTTGATTGATTAATTTTAGCTGTAGGTCAACCCGTCTAGGGTTATTTTATGCTTAGAAGTTATGGAATCGCGTTCTGTGTACGTCCATGTCTATATTTTTGTGTAGTGGTTTCTTAAATATTTTTTGTATACTCGGAAGTCGGTAGAGCGTTCGGCTAGAAACCACACGGTTCCTAGTTCGATACCGGTCCCCGCCATCTCAGCGTATGAGTAGCACAGGGATCTGTGCGGTAAAGTAAGGAGCTGATGGTAGGTGTGGCGCTCCACCTCAGATGCTAAAACAATCTCCTTGGTCTAGCGCTATTGAAAAGGGGATAGACTTCCTCGCTGACTGGCTGATACCGACTTTAGGCCGCCCCGTCGACCCCCCCCCCCGTCGATAACAAAATACTCGGGGAAAAAGCTCGATGGGACTTATATAAGGATGTTGTGCGCTGTTTTGAGAAAATCTAAGAAGTACCCCTAACAACCAGCAGTTTAACGGTCACTTACCTCCCATCTCACAAACCATTCAAGAAAGCAGAGCAAGACATTATTGTTCTTTTTGCACACGGTCCTAGCATATATGAATAATTTTAAACATATACATATGACACATAGATAGGACCCTTACAGTCTGGGTCAGAGTGGACTTAGGAGTAATGGCATTTAAGAGGTACTCCCCAAATCTTCAGAACTTGAACCTCACCATCAGATACAGTTTAGTGTTTTCCCAGGACATCCCCTTTTTTGGAAAGTAGGTCTTACGTCTCTCCAAGGGATCTGGAGTCTTAGATTGGAGGCGGGGGTTGTGGTGACTACTAAAGTCGTCGGGGCGGCCTAAAGTCGGTATCAGCCAATCAGCGAGGGAGTCTATCCCCTTTTCACTTGCGCTAGACCAAGGAGATTATTTTAGCATCTGAGGTGGAGCGCCACACCTACCATCAGCTCCTTACTTTACCGCACAGATCCCTGTGCTACTCATACGCTGAGTTGACGAGGGCCGGTATCGAACTAGGAACCTTGTGGTTTCCAGCCAAACGCTCTACCGGCTGAGCTAACCCGGCCCCTAACCTACAAATATCGAAAAATCTTTTGGAAGGAACTTGTTAGTGATATCCAGTAGTAAACTAATTAACACAAAGAGAAATGAGGCGGTGAGGAGAGTAGCCTCCACAGCAAAGAGAGCCAGAAGGAAGGAGAGAAAACAGCAGTCCCAGCAAGCATCACAGTTTGTGTGCAATCAGTGCACCAAAGACAGTCGCTCAGAGATTGGCCTGCTCCGCCACTTGCGCAGATGCAAATAATTTTAAAAAATCTATATGTTCATTTAGTTACTTTTTATTTATTCATTCTTTGGACACTACGCCATCATTCTTAGTGGATGGGAAAAGTGCCAATAACTAATTAACAACTATTACTAGGAATCAATTATTTCTTATTGATCAGAAAGCATAGAAATTCGATCTACATAAATCAATCAATACCTTTTACAGAACACTGATTAACTCGTTGCTTACTTTAAACTTTAAACCGCTCACAACGGCTCTCCTACCACTGCGATCCTACCGCAAGCAAAATACAAAAGCTGATGGTAAGTGTTGTGAGGTTTTAAGGGGTCAAATAAGAACAAAACAACAAGTAACGAAAAATAGAAAAATGTATTAACAGAAAGTAGACAATACAATAGAGAGATGTGGAAATTACGTCCAACGAACAGAGTTATTGGCACTCGCATTGGCTTGCTCCTAAGCCACAATTATCCCTGTTTATTTATAGTAACCTGTAAATAGGGTGTATCACCTATAAAAGTAAGTTTATTATAATTGAGCAGAAGGACTCAGATTATAATAATAATAGGACTGTATTTGAATAGAATGAGTGCTGAAATGAATAGATAGTGTATTTTGAAATATCCAAACATACAGGTAAAGAAGATTTGGTACAGACGTGGGGGAAATTTGGTAGGCAAAGAGTTAATAGAGCATAAACATGATGTAAAAAGAAATAAAGAATTTGGCTCAGAAAGACGATCGTTCTGATGATATACAAAAGTTTTATTCCATAATTTTTTAAAATAATATAAGAGCCATTCATAAATAAGGGGATTTTCCCCCAAAAATGTAAGAATTGTTTAGAATTGATTTTAATCTCGAAAATATTTTAATCTCGAAAACGTATTTGTTTTTAGGCTATTCAAAATGGTGGCAAATCAAACAGAATGTTTCGGGCAAACAGATGTATTTATTTTTGGACTGATACATATTCATATTTTTGTTTAATGATTCCTGCAGAGTTTGGTAATAAATAATACCTAATAATATTCATTTAATTGTATAATGTTTCACTTGAAATAATAAATGAATTGATTTATAGCGAAATATTTTAATCTCGAAAACGTATTTGTTTTTAGGCTATTCAAAATGGTGGCAAATCAAACAGAATGCTTCGGGCAAACAGATGTATTTATTTTTGGACTGATACATATTCATATTTTTGTTTAACGATTCCTGCAGAGTTTGGTAATAAATAATACCTAATAATATTCATTTAATTGTATAATGTTTCACTTGAAATAATAAATGAATTGATTTATAGCGAAATATTTTAATCTCGAAAAAGTATTTGTTTTTAGGCTATTCAAAATGGTGGCAAATCAAACAGAATGTTTCGGGCAAACAGATGTATTTATTTTTGGACTGATACATATTCATATTTTTGTTTAATGATTCCTGCAGAGTTTGGTAATAAATAATACCTAATAATATTCATTTAATTGTATAATGTTTCACTTGAAATAATAAATGAATTGATTTATAGCGAAAATATTTTAATCTCGAAAAAGTATTTGTTTTTAGGCTATTCAAAATGGTGGCAAATCAAACAGAATGCTTCGGGCAAACAGATGTATTTATTTTTGGACTGATACATATTCATATTTTTGTTTAATGATTCCTGCAGAGTTTGGTAATAAATAATACCTAATAATATGCATTTAATTGTATAATGTTTCACTTGAAATAATAAAATCCCGCTATCTTTGGTTTTAATGAAAATTATGTTTTTATAAAAAATATAAGGAGTAGATATGGACGATAATGCACACGTGCACAAATACGTACGTACACACATATGGACTCTCTCATCGTTTTCAACGCATTAGGGTTGATCCATTGAACACAGTGGTTTTGTTTATAGTGGTGAGGGCTTGTGTTGGACCATCCGCACTTTTTGGCACAGTCGATAGGAAAGAATTGGTGCACAAGGAATGCCACAAACCCAATCAAAGACTGACATCAGGTTTTTCAAATTTAGAGTTTTCCTTCTCCTAGACTGGTTACCTATCCAAGGTTAAAGAGTCCAGTCTACTATTTTACCCATAGCTGGAGGGAGAATATATGGATTCATACCTTTCCAAAGGGTATTAGCTCTATGTGAAATGCAAACAGCTTTGTTTAGGATTTGAACTCAGGTCGACGAGTCCATTTCCCATGACTCTAACCATTATGCCATGCACCTCCATAAGTACATACATACGTGTATGTGTATGTGTGTGACGGTGTGTGTGTGTGTTGTGTGTGTGTGTGTTTTTCATACGCATACACACTCTTATGTCTTTTGCTGTAATGAAACATAGAAACTTCTTCCAATGAGTCTGAACGACCAAATCAACGTTTCTTTCTCCTCAATTCTTTAAATTCAAAATTACAGTTATATTCCATCTGCCAACTATTTAGGCCAAATACACGAATAATGGCTTACATAGTAATTCTTCTTTCTTTCTTTCTTTCTTTCTTTTATTTCAATCTGACAAAAGAAAAATTATATTGAAATTTCATTTCCATTTGAATTTATTGCTTTCCTTTAAATATCAATAAATCAATAAATGAAAATTGAAAACGACGATAGCTGAAACCGAATTAATTATAGAGATTCAATCTATCTATCTATCTATCTATCTATCTATCTATCTATCCATCTATCTATCTATCTATCTATCATTCTGTTCATATCTATCTATCTATCTATCTATCTATCTATCTGCACCTCTCAATATATCTATCTATCTATTTATCTATCTGTCTGTCTGTCTGTCTGTCTTTTCATCTGTCTGTCTGTCTGTGTCTGCCCCTTTGTTACAACCTAGGCATGGCGAACGGGTTGGGTAAATACCTACACACACACACACACACACACACACACACACACACACACACAAACAATCATATATATCAGACTGTTAGTTGGTTGGATTTTACGGCATGTCAACCTTTGTTGGGTTATTTTATGCCGAAGACATTTTTTCATTCATTCTTGATGGGTATTGAATTTTTTTTAAACTCAAATTTTGTAAACACATTTTCAAAATTCATTTTTCAAAACTCATTTTTCTATTTTACCCATAGAGGGACTCTAACAGATACTGCCACTCTGGGTCAGTGTGGACCTGGTAGTAATGTCAATGAAGGGGTACTCCACACTTCCCAGAGCTGCAAATTAGATGCATTTTAACGTCATATCCAGAACACTAAGATCCTCAACCACCGCGTTCTAGCACATATATGATAAAAAGGGTTTGGGGCTTGCTATAATGGCAATAGGGTTGGGAAAATCATATAGGTTGTAGTGATTGACATGACCTTTCGATTGATCGGGGAGGCCTCTCCGACCACCCGTCTAGCCTAAGTAAGGGCCAAAGTGGTGTACTCCAAGTCCTGGAATGTTTCGTCCTTAAGCATCACGAGTCGCCACCCACGGCCAAAAGGTGGCCCTATTAGGGGTATTTTCCCCTGTGTAGAGGTGCAGTAGGTGTGTTCTACTGCCATAACTGACAGGGCGGTATATATGAGATAATTGATTGATTTATTGATTTTAACGGCATGCTCAACCAATCAAGGATTATTTTATGCCTTATGACGTATTCACAGCCGAGTAAAACACACACACACACACACACACACACACACACACACACACACACACACTTCTCTAAAGACGTTCTGAAGAAGGCTGGATGACTCAGTCTTAATTCTCGACACTTTTTGATGAACAGTTTTTGCAAAGTCACAACGTCCCCATATTACTTATCGAGCCCCCTACCTCTTCCTGCTTCCTAAACTGAACATTTATCTAAATGATAAGATTACAAGAAATACAACGATGCTGCTTCACACTCTATCAAAAGAAGTGTTTCAGGGGTGCTTCGGCCAACAAAAAAACCACTGGAAATTGCATTGACTACCAAGGGAAGTATTTTGAAGAAATTTAATGTTTCATTCATTGTTCATTTCTCTGTTGGTAAATATAGCTTCAGTCTCGATACTTTTTTGATCACATCTCGTGTGCTATTGCATGTATTTACTACAGTCACTCCACCGCTGTTATGATGTAGCACAAGGCCAACTCTTTAGTGGAGTAAAGCAGTTCAAATTCAAAGTTTTCCTTCTCCTATATCAGGTGACCTACGAAGGCTAAATAACCCTGTCTGAACTACTATATGTCCATAGTTGAAGGCAGAATAGTTGGACCTACGCCTTTCTCAAAGCGCGAAATTTAACGCAAACAATCTCATCCAGGATTTGAACTCGGATCGTCCATTTTCTATGACCATAACTATTACGCTAAGTACGCCTCCTATCGTATGCTATTGTATGTCTAATTATATATGTGTATGCAGATGGTTGTGTATAAGAATTAAATTGTGTTTATTTATGTAAGTGTGCGTGTGTGCATGTGTGTGTATGTGTATGTATGTGCGTATTTACATGCGTAGAACGTTGTGCATTAGCGTAAAACTATTGTTTTGTTTGTATGTATGTATATGTATATGAGAAGTAAATACACACGCGATGTGTTTATGATATGGCTTTTTTTTAGCCGACAATTTTCTGGGAGAATATGTGCTTAATTGAAGTCGTACCTAATTTTGAAAGTTAATTAATTAATAATTAATTAATTAGGCGGGCATACCTATTTAAATTTAAGGCTAAACAAATCGAGAAAAATCACTCTGTATGTACATTTCGGTCTATTAGGCCTCATCAGCAGAGCTATAGATAGGAAGACCGCCTTGTGCGTGATTCGAAACCCGACTGTCAAGCTGACAGGCGAGCATCATAACCCCTACACCAACCGGACTTTCTTTAGATTTTTCGTTTTGTTTAGAAGTAGATTCCTATTCCTCTTATAGTGACTTCTTATACACGACAGTATGAGAAGTAAATACACACGCGATGTGTTTATGATATGGCCTTTTTTAGCCGACAATTTTTGGGAGAATATGTGCTTAATGGAAGTCGTACCTAATTTTGAAAGTTAATTAATATAAAAAGTATATGTATATGTATATTTATATGCGTAGAACGATGTGTATTAGCGTAAAACTATTTTTGTGTCAGCATGTATGCGCGTGAGTGTGTATGTGTATGTGTGTGTGTATGTGTGTGTGATCTCTTTCTCCCTACATTCCCCTTTCTCTCTTTCTCTCTCTGTGTGAATTGAATTTAACTTCTGTGTGTATGTATGTGAATGTGTATAAAAATCATGACATTGAAGAGAACTGACCGGAGAATTCATGTAGATGATGGCTGTACCAGTTTTAAGAGTGAAAGAATTGAGCATGGAGTATTGGTGAGAACACGGAGGGTTGGAAATGCCAAAAATGTGGTCGAATTCTGCTTTCTAAGGCTTGATATGTCAATCATAGGAAATCTCACCAGGGACAATTCATGCACACTCCAGGAACAAACAATCTGTCTTGTGCAATCTGTAATAAAGTCTGTAAGTCAGCGTCTGGTCTTAAGAGACATATGATCTTGCATAAGCATCAAATTTTATCATCTGATCCATCCGATACAATGGGAAAGACGTCCTTCCTATGTCATATTTACATCAAACATTGTGGATCTGCAGCGGGACTGATGAGTCATTTGAAGGCTCATGAGAGGATAGGTTCTGGTGGTGAGGTCATAGGATTGTGAGGGACGGCAGTGATCTGTAAGGATTATGCTATTGCTATATAAAAATCATGGAATCTCTGTAGAGATCGCATGACGAAATTGAAATACCAATTGAAATGAAAGCATCAGTAATGGCTGATGAAGCGATATATTTGTGTAACATTTGCCGGGAATTCAGTAAAACCTGACTGACAATGATAAGTATCTCTTCAAAATGTTACCATAAACCAGAAAGTTAAAAAAGTACTATTCTGTCTCTCAATTAAAGTACATATTACAATATAGTGACGATTGTTGAAACCAGGAGACTAAAAAATGAATTCAGTGATAACTTGTTTTTTTATATACAACATAACATTTTAATTCCCACAAAAAGCATTTGTCTCCTACAGATTACGTTAAGCATTAAGTTAAGCAGTAATGAGCCTGTCCAGTACTTAAATGAGTGACTATTTATTGGTTTTGTACTATACCATGCAAAACTTAGTAAATATAATTATAATGTATTTTTAAAAAATCAGGATTGCGGGTATGGATTCGACCCAGAATGTTTCTAATTTGCTCACGGAATCGGCCTGATTAAAAAATGGTATGATATGTTGGGCTATTTCCAGGAATATTTGATATCATATAACTGTGCAAAAAAAAAAAAAAACTCTTAAAAAACAACGACACAAAGTCGGGAGGAATTTGGCAGTTTCATAAGGAAAAAAAAGTGCTTGGTAACTGCAAAATTCAATGGATTGTAGAGAAATTCAACAGGCACGGAAATTACACTACTGTCAACAAGTTTCACTAAAAAATAACTGCCATTAGCGTCGATCACAACCTCAATCCTGCTCCGGAACCTGGAGCAAGCTGATGTTACAGTTTCCCTGGGGAACGGTCTCAAAAACTACCTTAATTCTGTCGATTAACTGGGCTTTTGTAGTACTGGCACGGCGATTGGTGTTTTTCTCAACAGCACCACATACATAATAATCCATGGGGTTAAGATCTGGGGAGTTTGGAGGCCAAACATTGGGACTGGTGTAGTCGTAAAAATTCGCCGACAACCATTTTTGACTTTTCCCAGAGATGCGGCAAGGGGCCGAATCCTGCTGCCATACATATGGCCTACCATTGGCTACCCTTGGTATCCAGGGCTTGACTACAGTGTTTAGCAACTCCACGTAGGCATCTGAAGGTCCTCCAACAGTTTTTTCTGCAGATGTTCGAGGAATTCTGCTGTACGAACGCAATCAGATCGTCTGTTATGTTGCTTTCTTCTAGTCACAGCCTCATAGTCTCCATTGCAATTTTCCAGTTCATGCCTGATTATTTTTACATTGGGCAGCAACCATAATCTCCTTATTTTGATGGCCGGCACAGATCATCATAATACAAGTTATTCTCTTCAATGATCCAGGTGGGTTCCAGTCATCAATTCTATCTGTCATCACGTATATGAATGAAGAAGGGTCCAAACTTTTAAATGATGCGTAGTGTGCGTCAATACCCCCAGCCTACGGAGAAAAATAACCAAATACAAGTATGTCAAATTTATCCCGAACACCCTGTAGATATAAATGTATAATGAATGCAATTCCTTAGCCTTTCGACATAAAATAACCCTAAACAGATTGACATGCCGTTAAAATCAATCAATCAATCAATAAATCAATCAACCAATCATATAATTTTTATTCTGTGCAACGCCGTATTCTCATGCAAGTAGATATAGAAGATACAGATGTAAAGCGTTGGGAGAAGACAAGAAATAGATTATTTCATATCAACTTAAAAGCCGCCATATTGTGCAGCAATTAAGCTAATTATTCCCAAATTTATTTCCAAGTTATAAAAATTGTTATCGTAATAAAAAAAAATTCATCGCAAAAATCACATAAACATCGCCGAAAACAATCGCCGTGATTAAAATTTGGGAATACAACATTTTAGGATTGCAGATACAAATTCGACCCAAAAAATGGTTGTAATTTGCTCACAGAGTCGGCCTGATTCCAAAATGGTATGATATGTTGGGATACGGTCTCTAGGTGTAAAGTTGAAAAAATCTGACGCACTGACGTTCGTATTTATTATAAGAAATTAATCAGACGTGAGAATAATACTATTTCCTTCACATATCATAAGACATAACCGTCCCATTACCACTGAATATCATGTTCGATCCCCGCTTAATGCCCTCCCGCCCTGTCGGCTGGGGCGTTAGAATGCACCGACTACACCTCTGCAGAGGGATAAGACTCCCCCAATGGGGCTACCTGTTGGCCATGGGTGGCGACCCGTGATGCTTAAGGATAGAGCCCAGGTGGATGAGCAGTTCATAACATGCAATACTCCACTTTGGCCCTATCTTGGGCTAGACGGTCGGTCGGAGAGGCCCCCTCCGATCAATCGGCTGGTCACGTCAAGCCCTAGCACCTATATGATTTTCCCAAACCCTATTGTCCTTATGGCAAGCCCCAACCCCTTTTTATAATATGAGTGCTAGAAGGCGGTGGCTGCGGGTCTACATGTCCTGGGAATGACGTTAAACTCTATCTGATGGTGAGGTTCCAGTTCTGGAGGTTTGGGGAATGTGGAGCACCCCATTCATCACCATTGCTCCCTGGTCCACTCTGACCCGGAGTGGTAGTACCTGTTAGGGTCCCATCTATGGGTTAAATAGAAAAATGTATTCATAAAAAATTGTATTATCCATTAAGAATTGATTTATTTCAAAACTTTATTGGCATTAAATGACCCACTGAGGTTGATATGCCGTAAAACAAAACAAACAAACAAACAAACTTAATGCCCTCATACTTTCGACCTTGTGCCACATTTCTACCCGTGGCGAACGGGTTGGGTAAATATCTATCCTTTTCGGGCTATTACCACTGCTTACTCAAAGTTTCAACTTTCCTTCCTACAACCGAAAACAACGGTCTGCTTATCACCCCTGCAATTTTCATATATATATATATATATATATATTATATATATATATATATATATATATATATATATATTATTTATTAATTGCGAATTTACCAGACGCCTATTTCTGAATATATTCCCCCACCCCGCCTCGAACACTTACCCGATTTCGTTTTTTCACTTCCTGAGCCGCGACAAATTTTGCACGTGCTCTTGTCGGGAATATTTCGATGACACCTGATTTTTTTTTTTCAAAGATGAAAAATCCCGGATAGGAAGCGCATAAAATCCATCACACAGAAAGAAAAGATTTTAT
>CM042137.1:73000928-73010365 GCA_023376005.1 Doryteuthis pealeii | reverse complement strand
AAAGGAGGAGGAGAGATAAAACCTGACTGACTTTACATCACCGCGATTCGTTAACCTCTCGGGTCCATACGAACAACTGCATTCAAGGAGCGGGTGTTTTAACTGTTCTAATACATATACTTGTGTATGATAGTTTTTATCTTTACGATCACCAGAGAAGTATCCAATCTGTAAATGACAGGACGATCATTGCTTCTATGCTGGCAGCTGAATAAGTGAATTAAAAATCGCTCCTAGAGACTCTACCAAGATTTTTGGGATATATATATATATATAAAGAACCAATTCAGCATAGATGAATATTGAACAACATCACCGAGGTTTACGTAGTCTTGATATCACGGTGGAGCAGTGGTAGGCAATAAACGAGAGCGAAGAGCTCCAAATGTATGGCAAAGTTCGCATTTGCCAAACCATTGTCCACGGGTTGGGATGTGACGCACTAAGTCACGAGTATCGGGCGTATCCAGGGCGAGGGATTCCGAACTCGTTATTTCAGGGTAGTAATGGCATCAATGCGATAGAGGCAAGTTTCATAACAATTACACACAGGGAGTATCGAGGTCCCATCATATAATAATATGCCTCATTCCATTGACTCTCTCCTTCCTTCTCACCCACCCGATCGGTAATTGTTGCCTAGCAAGGTCTCAGCATGTGCAAACCAGTGTGGCCGTACATGGCCATTCTATGTAAGTGTTCTTGCAGGTCGGCCAATAAGCTTGTGTGACCCATGTGTAGGAGTCCACACGGAGAACTTTCTTATGAGTTCGTCCTTGCTTCTCTCAGCAGTTCCATTCTTACTTGGATGATTTGGTGGAAAGAAAGCTGCTCCTATTTATTTTATGATCATTTTATTTTTTTGTATTGACATAGTTATTTTTCCTTCTATTTTTTGTTGTAGCGTAAGGCTAACACCCTTCAGCACTCTATCAAAGATGGACTGGTTTCATAGCCATAAATAAGCCTAACGACTCAAAGTAGGAAACGCAGCTGAACTAGATATTCAGACTGACTTTGCTTCGTTTGGCTATAACGAACTGACCTCTTCTTTTAATGTGACTTTGTCTTGTCAATTGTTTGCTACTTATTTGTTCTGTGTTTGTATGTATCCGTTTATCATACGCGAATGCTGGTGCCTTAATAATTGTTGTTGAGCACACCAATTCATCTGTGTATCTTTTCAGCCTCGCGATACCATTTATTATTATTTTATTTTATTTTATTTTATTTTATTTTAATTTTTATTTTATTTTATTTATTTTATTTATTTGCTGCTTCCGGGATTGTTTTCAAGATAACACGCAGATCCATTACATAGTTCCTCAATCTAGATTTTTTCTCCTAGGCGTTTCGTTAAATTCCATGCCTTGCTGCTGCTACAGATTGGAAGAATTGTCATATCACGAGATCAGAGATCAGATTTTCCATATGAATTGATAATCTGTCAGTAGCATTCTATGCTTTCTTTTTACCATTTGACAATTTGTTTTTATGTAGGATAATAATATTTGTCTACTAAGTTCAGAGGTTTGCCATCTGAATGTGTAGATGGTTCTAATCTTTGTGGGCACCACCTGGGAAGCAGCCGATGAATGCATATCAACTAATTAAAGAGTCAAATAATACAGTTTTTTGGGAGTTCAAAGCAGTTAGAGAAAAACGAGATACCATAGAAAAAAGTATCCCTACGTAATAAAAAAAAAGCCTAACAAACCACCAATATTAGCAACTTTAAAAAAGCTCAAATAAGAACTAAAACAATGCAAAAAAGAACAACTACAATCATTTGGGCTAAATAAATAAAATCAGAATTCTGTAAATAGACAGTCCTCAATTGGCAATGGCAGACTATAAACGAAGTTAGCGGTAGGAAAGCACCTGGAGATTAAAGCTAGAAGTTTCAGTCAAGAAAGATAGACTTCTAAAAGGAAAGAAACATGTTCAAGAATCTGATAGGAAAACCCTCCCTGAATCACAGATGAAACTTACCCCATAATCATTAATAACCAACTAGACCTAAACTAGGAGACTTTATGGTTAGGATGAACTCGGACTAATTTCTCTGGATATTTAGAGATTAGGCTTGATGATTAGTATTATCTGCGTTATTCGGACTATTGTCCTCATCTTCATTGTTGTCTGTACAACGTTTCGGCTGATGTGCCCTCCAGTTTTCTTCGGGTATTTCTTGTCGAACTCGGGAACCTTCTTGGACTCGGGAACCTTCTTTTCGAACTCGGGAACCTTCTTGTCGTAATCGGAGCCAATTGGACACATGGCCTTGTGGATAAAGGAGTTAGGTTAAGACAGTTCTACGTGACAGTTATCTCTGGACTGCAGGTTCAATCCTGGTCAAGGGCGGCTGTAACATAAAATAATAATTAACACAGCTTAACGCCTCTATCCCAGCTATGGTTAGCGGAATGAAAACAGGATACCCCTGTGGACTGAATAAAGGGTTAGGTTCAAAGTTCCTTGATGGCTCCCGATTACGAGAAGAGGGTTCCCGATTACGACAAGAAGGTTCCCGAGTTCGACAAGAAATACCTGAAGAAGGCCGAAGGGCCCATCGACCGAAACGTTGTACAGATAACAATGATGAGGACAATAGTCCGAATAACGCAGATAATACGAACTCGACTAAGTTTTAAAATCAATCAAAAGCAGAAATGCGACTAGCCTCCCTATTATCCTGAAGATCCTTTAGATGAAACCTAGGTAGGTTTTGTATATTTTCAAAAATATATTGAAAAATAACTCCCCCCCCCCCCATATAAGTGATATGTAGAAAACATTTATGAATATGCAATTGTGCATGTTTAAATTTAATCAATTTAATAATCAAATTTGATAATTTAAGTAAAGTTGGTTTTATGTTATATTAATTCTAGCGATAAACCGTCATATATATATATATATATTATATATATATATATATATATATACCGAAGATCTTGGCGTAAAGCTAAGTACATTATTCTGGTTTTATCGGTTTTCTAAACCAGCTCTTCAATGTATTGAGCACTTTTTATATTCGTTTATTATTCCCGGTTTATTCAGTTACTTTTCTCGATAGTCAAAATTAGGACACTCGATTTTTGTCTTCTCCGGTAATCGTTAAGTCACCCTCTTCTTTAATATATATATATATATATATATATATATATATATATATATATTTCTCACAGATGAAATTTGCCTTACACCCCATATATATATATATACAATATTATATATATATATAATATATATATATATATATATATATATATATATATAAAGGCAAGTTTATCTTGTGGCCAATTAATGAGTACCTTGCTCTAGACTAAGTTTCCAAACTATATGTGTGTGTTTGTGTGTCTGTGTCTATGTGTGTGATGGGGAGAGAGAGAGAGGGGGGGGCAGAAAGGAGACAGAAAAAGACAGAGGCAAAAGAGAGAGAGAGAAAGAGAGAGAGAGAAAGACAGACAGACAGAGGAAGATAGAGTCAGAAAGAGAGAACATTTTGTAAATATTCATGTACGTGTGTGAAAGAAAATATATGTATATACACAGTTACATTCATGTTTCTTTGGCGTAATTATTATTGATATTATTCCGTATATCTTTAATTATTATTATTCATTTCTGTTTCTTAGATTTATTTGTGTACACGTGGCTCTATATAAATGAATCGGAATTCATTGCTGAACGAATAAACGTGTGCATACATGGATTTTCCAGATCTCTCTATCACAATTATACTTATGTCTCCGTGAGCTTGATTATATAAAGTTCCTGTATATTTTATTTCTTGTGTTTTTTTTTTCTTTTATATACGTACATATTGGTAGGTATGGATTAATGCAATTAATTATATATATATATATATATATAAAGTAAGTCGTCGGGGCGGCCTAATGTCGGTATCGGCCAGACAGCGAGGGAGTCTATCCCCTTTTCACTAGCGCTAGACAAAGAAAATTATTTTAGCATCTGAGGTGGAGCCCCACACCTACCATCAGCTCCTCACTTTACCGCACAGATCCCTGTGCTACTCATTCGCTGAGTTGGCGAGGGCCGGTATCGAACCAAGAACCTTGTGATTCCTAGCTGAACACTCTACCGACTGAGCTAGTGTGTGTGTGTGTGTGTGTGTGTGTGTGTGTGTGGAAAAGTGGATATAAAAACACAAACAACTAAATTCAACTGATATTTCGCCTCGGTTTTAGTGAAGCTTCCTCAGAATTCATTGTGAATTTTTAGTTGGCTTTTATACTGAAAATGTAATTTTGTGGGCGGGTAGGGATAGAAAGAGGGGAGGGTTTGGGTGTGTGGTATAGAGAGAGGAAGTGAAAAAGGAAGGGATGGGTTTAATTTGTGGGGAATGGTATGGGGTCTTTTATTGCTTTTGAAGAAATTTGATAGTCTGGTTGTAGGTTAGTGTGTGATGACTGCTGTCAGTGAAGCTTTGTGAACCTGGCGGACTGGAATATATTTGTTTTAATGTATTTGGGAGAATATTTTGTGATTTTCTAAATGTTTTTTATCCGTTTTCGATTTTGATTTTGTTTTCTTGAGCTACGATTTTTTGCAATAGCTGTAGCTAGATTGAAGAACCCTGGTCTCTGTTTCACAACTCTGGAGTTTGCAATGAGGGCTGATTCGTATAGATGGCGCAGACTCTTATGTATGGGTTTGAGCAGCGACGCGTGGCTCAACTACATTTTGTCGGATTTACCTAACCCTTCACTCCTCATATATATATATATATATGTCTGATTTCTAAATGATCGATAATCTGTCTCTGGCAGACCATGCCTTTCTTATGCGTATATTGACATTGTCCTCTGTAGATGAGATATTACTACCTAGGTATGAAAAGTGATTTACTAATTTCAAGGGCTTGCTGTCTTGTGTAGAGATGCCTCCATCTTGATTGTAGCTCATTTTATCATGCGTTCCAATAAACTGACCAGCAGTATATAAAAAAAACTAGAGAGCTCAACATCAAGCTACTCCCAGAAAACAATAACAGGAATTGCGTAGAAATGATACATCTATTGATAATGGAGATTTAGTCTCAATTTGTCTGCAACTGAAATACGTCACTGCTTACGTCACACTACCCAAAACGTCAATTCATAGAATAATGAACTACCTTATATCGTATATGCTCAAAAATTGAGCACACAACTTTAGACGTTCCACGTTGTTTTTTAAAACAGGTTTTAATAAAGACATGCCCGGTAATATATATTTATATATAGTTTCTTTTATTTTGATACATATTTAAAGTTATCAGAACTAAGTTTCCATTTCAAATTGTTTTACTTCTTTAATAAATTTGATGATTTTACTTACTTATGGTAGAAAGTCTCTGGCATTAAATTTTTAACTTGTTTTCTTTCAATTTTTTTTTTTTTTTTTTTTTTTTTTTGCTTGTTGTAACTAATTATCTTGATTAATCTTCCATAGAACCTGCTTTGAAATCAGTCTGGCTTTCCGCTGGGTTCGAACACTACTCCAAAAATCAATTTGGAAGAGTACCCGTGGCGTGTTGGCTAAAGTGTTGGACTTACATCATCGGGTAGGTTGTGACACTAGGTCGTAAGATTGGGGCATTCATGCCTCGCAATTCAGTAGTAATGGATCTGCGAGACTAGTTTGCAAACCATTACACCATGATGGGAGTTTTTTTTTTTTTGGGGGGGGTACCCAACCCGTTTGCCACAGGTATGTTGTGACACAAGGATTGAACTCGTAATTTAGTAGTAAACTGATCTGTGAGACTATCTTGCTAACCATTACACCACGATGGAGTGCCCTAATATATGTATGTAAGTGTAACCCAGCAAGAATAACACACCAGATTTTTTATTGAAGTTATTTCCAAGTAAATTATTCTCTTTCAAGTCTGTAGTGTCGGCCTGGCTAAGGTGCAGGACTGCGATATCGTAATAAGTGAGTTCGAGCTCCAGTCGCGCTATGACGTTCGCTTTCGGACTAATACAGTTGGGAATCGTATGAACCTCTTTATTCCACTAGCTAGGGCTTAAATAGCACCACTCTACAAGGGTGGCTTTGGCATTAAATACATAGTTACCCATTTCCACTGCTCGAGCAGGAAGAGACACGGTATCAATTTCTTAAGCGAAGTTTAAAAGGTTTGAATTGAGATTTTGTTCTTCTCCCAAACTGGTTGCCTAACCAAGGTTAAAAAGCTCAGTCTGTCCTACGATTTACCCATAGGAAGAATAATTGAATCCATAACTTTCCCAAGGATATTAACGCTATGTGAAACCTTCATGGGTTATTTAATTTGGAGACGCGTTCTGTAATGCTTATCGTCGTAGGAAATGCACATGAGACGAGTTCTAATCCTGGACGATGCTGTTCGTATTTCCTATAGTGCTGATGCTCTTGGGAAAGATATGAATCCAGCTATTCTCCCTCCAGCTTGGTTTTGTTACCAGTCTAAAAGGAAGATATCTCTGATGTGAAACCCGTTTAATTCCGCTAAAGAAGTTGACTTTGTCACCTCCTACTCGTGTGCAGTGGTTGGGATATATATATATATATATATATATATATATATATATATATATATATTTGATAATTTTGAATCATATTACCACGACCAGACAACTCGGCAAACACCATTTGCGACATCCGGAGCACTGGACAGCTGTTTCGACCTCCTTTGGTCTCATCAGCAGTGCGTACCACAATCTCCGCCACTAGAGATTGAACTCGTGGACCACAGCGTGAAGAGTGGGGACTTAACACACTGGGCCACCAGCCCATGCCACAAACGGAGAATGCCAAATCATCTAGTCAATGGTAACATTAATTCGTTGTCCTAGAGGTGCCCTTGCCCTCTGTAATCCTGCGATGGGATACATGGCAGTATAGGTTAGGTGACTGCGCATTTGAATTATATATATATATATATATATATATATATATAGCCACACTGAAGAGACGTGAAATGTCGAAACACGGTGTCTGCGGATGACTAGCGCTCTCCTATAAAAGGGATGGAGCACTCTATGGCGGCCTTTACATACATACAGTCGTGTGTATTAAAACAGTTAAAATCTCCTTCGCATTCTGTGAGTGACAATGGCCGAGCGATTAAGCTGTCTGACTGCTGCTGAATCGATCGGAGTTCTATCCCGGTTGTAGGTAGCTCACAAAATGTCTAGCCACACAGAAGAGACTTCGAAAAAGTCGAAACCCGTGTCTGTGGATGACTATATATATATATATGATGTTACAAAGAAAAAAACAAGTGAAGTGAGTAAAGTATATTATTATTTATATTTTTGCTTGAAGGCAGTTACAATGCGTATATCGTATAAAATTCGATAATTAATGAAAATAATCATGACAAGCGAACTCGGCAAATATCGCCCACGACATAGAACATCGTACAGCAGGTGTTTCAACTTTATTAAGTCTCATCAGCGATGTATACTTACGAATTCCCTCCGACAGAAATCGAACGCAGAGTCCGAGACTTTATAACTGGTCCACCGATACGCAGTAAACGATACATGCGAAATCAGCTTGTCGAGGGTTTTCATTAATTATCGAATTTTATACGATATAAGCATTGTAAGTGCCTTCAAGCAAAAATATAAATAATATATATATATATATATATATATATATATATATATATATATATATATATAATGTGTGTGTGTGTGTGTGTGTGAGAGAGAGGTATCCAAAACTTGGAAGTAAGGATGATTCTATATGTGATTTCTAAGACACACTGTATTATTATTGTATGATCCAGTATGTATAAATACAGTGAATCTTTAAATCACTACAGATAGTTTATGTATAATAAACTTGTTAGATTATATATATATATATATATATATATATATATATATATATATGTGTGAGAAACTAACAGTTACTAAGAGTTATAGATTTTGTCTTCGCTACCCTAACTCCCTAACTCAGATATACATACTCTATCAATGTTATTTAGCACTCTTTACTCATAGATATAACAAACACATCATTAATATATATATATATATTATATATATATATATATATTATATTGTGTATGTGTGTGTGTGTGTGTGTGTGTGTGTGTGTGTGTGTAGAGAGAGAGATGTCTGTGTGTGTCTGTGTGTGTCTGTGTGTGAATAATGTTTTGGGAAATTATTACATTCTTTTACTGATGACCTAAAATTAAAACAAGTCAAAAATATTCAAAATAAGTAATTATACTGAATTATTATTTCTGTTTGTCTTATTTTGTCCCGCGCGCGTGAGTGTGTGTGTGTGTGTGCGCGTGTGTGTGATTAGAGAAAGAAAGAGAGAGAAAGGGAGACAGACACAGAGACAGAGAGTACATGCTACTGAGTAAATTTTACCATTCTTTGAATACGTACATTTGATTGTATAAAATATGTAATTAATACTTTACCCCCTGGGGCGGTAGCATGAGAAGTAGGTCTTATTTAATGTAATTGTATAGCTGTTGGCAACTTAGAAAACAAAATCGGCAAAACGAGCTGAATTCCGCTGTATTTGCTTATGTTCTCTACTTGCCTAGGATCCTTTCAAAAGGCATGAATTCCCTTTTCCCTGAATACTATTCTTACACCCTGTATTTTGACAAAGGTTTCGATGGTACGTCAGGGTGATTGATGAGGAACAGGGGCTCCAAAGAACATAGCTACTTAACGTTTGGAGAGGAGATGGACTCCGACTAAATAGTCTCTTTTCTTCTATAATACTTTGAGAGAACATGTCACCTCATCGGCCTCGATGTTATGAAATCATACGTTTTATATATATATTATATATATATATATATATATATATTATAATCCAAAAGTCCAGAGAAGAAATCTTCCTTACGACACAAGAGTTTTATTTAAACAAAACCAAGTCGCAGTTTGAGAGCTCAATGTGTGCTCTTAATGTTAGAGTCACAGAGCAAATATATATAGCCCCCTGAAATAGACTATAATGCTAAATCTCTAAGTCTTTTGTTATTTCTTTACTCATATATATATATATATATATATATAATATATATATATATATTATATATAATTATGGTAAAGAAAAAGTTTTAAAATCGGCCATTTTGCGGCTATAGATCTATTTCTCCCCACAGGTATTAGTGTATACCTATGAGTATCACCAGACCGCTGACTTTATTGGAAATGGTAAACAGAAAATTCATGAGGCTTGATATACAATTTTTCTGGGAAACCCTGGAAGGTTTCGATTACAGTTCGTCTCGTCATCTTAGGGGTGGGGGGTTATGGCTAAGGAATTAGTTCGCCAGGTGGTCTCACTCTGGGCGGTTTTGTCCCTTCAATATTTTTTTATTATTATTACCCAGAGGGATGTGATGAGGATTATTCCATGTGGTGTTCAGGTCATCTGTCGTGAGAGTTCGATGTGCCTTGTTC